>JAOVVB010000018.1:4670665-4684098 GCA_028570985.1 Heterobranchus longifilis | reverse complement strand
CACAGTGGAAATGCACCTATGCTGAAAATTGTAGACCCCTCCATGATTTCTAAGTAAGAGAACTTGCAAAATCACAAGGTGATCAAATACTTATTGACCTCACTGTAGTTTAGGTTATTAATGATATTTTAGATTATTTCCTCTAATAAAGTGAAAATAAAAACTGCTAATTCATGTGTTCAATGTGTATATCAGGTTCACACAAAAGAAATACACTATATAACATTAATTTATCTCTTACTTTTTATTTTTATTTTATTTATACATTTTTATAACTTGTGGTGGTTTGTTGCACATGAACAAATTGATTTACATTATCACAATTTTATCCTGAATACAGGATAAAGTACCATAGATGATGAGTAAGTGGGGTAACTTGGGGCACAAGGCAGGATGCACCTTGGATAGGGTGCGAACCCATTGCAAGGAACAAGCACACAATCACAGAATACAGGCAATTTGAAGATAAATCATCCTGTAGGAGGAAACTGGATTAGCTGGAGGAAACCCACCAAGCACAGGGACAACATGCAAACTCCATGCGCACAGATTTGAAGTGAGATTCGAACCCTCATCCTACCAACCCAACCACTAAGCCACATGTTTCGACAATTCTGTGCCAGATCCCTTCCTGACTATTTTGAAGAAAATATTACTTTGAAATTGAGAAATAGGAACATTATATACTCAGATACATGCCTTACACAGGTATATCTCCTTACAATTTATGGCCCAATCGCAGTGTTTCGGAATATGACAACACTTGATTGTAGATCATTTTTTGTTACTTAGCAAATTACTACGTTACACAGGCACACAAAATTTTGAAAATTCACTGTTTTATGAGTGGTTAATCTGAAATGTAATGAAATTAACATTGCCAACCCATCACAGAGCATGACTACACACACAAACACACACACACACACAGTCATTACTATGATACACTATACTGCATGTCTTCGGACTGTGGGAGGAAATCGGGGTACATGAAGGAAACCTGCCAAGCACAGGGAGAACATGTCCAGCCTAGTAGGTGCAAGGCGACAGTGCTAACCAGTGCTAAACCTTTGAGTCGCCAGAATGAAATAATGAGACAGGATTTTTAAAAAAAGCTGTTTTACACTCAAACAAAAGCAACTAATTTATTACTGTATGCGCTGCTAATTTTAGGAATCATTTTAAAAGCTCCAACAAAAGTTTTTAGAATTATGTGCTGAAGTTCTTTTGAATTTGTTTGACTTAGCATGAATCCGTGCTTGATTATTATTATTATTATTATTATTATTATTAAACCAAACCATTCTATATGCATTTTTATAAACGGAAACTTTCCCAATAAAAGGGAATCAAATCTCAATCAGCTAGGTAGGCATGCTATGTAACTATTAGCTAGTTAGCCTTGCTCTGTACCCCCTTCTTCATGTCTCTTTGCACACCTGTCTGCCTCTTTCCATCTGTGACCATGTGGAGTTATGTCTTCAGTGCTGGGGATGAGAGGAAACTGAGCTGCTGAAAAGAAAAGAGGACTTGGACTAGAATTCATTTACCTCCCTGTTTTGCATACTGCATCCAACATCTCTCTCTCATTCTCTCATTCTCCCTCTCTCTCTCTCTCTCTCTCTGTGCCTCAGCTGTCTGTCAGCCCCCCCGCAGCTCTCCCAGCTGTCTCAGCTCCCTGAACGAGCGGCTTCACGACAATGCAGGTCGAAGGTCAAGAGAAAGAACAGTCTGCACTTACAATGGACCAGTGGCGCCCGCTAAAAAACAATCACTCCTTTTTCTTTTTTTTTTTCTTCTTCTTCACTTCTCTGGCCATGCCGGGGCTGGAAAAGACAAACCTATAGAGATGTCTGTGAACGGGCTCCACTTCATGCACAACAGCCTGCCCTTCTTTTGGAAATGCCTCAAATAAATAATGCATGCACACTAACACACAGTAACACACACTCACTCTCTCTCACACACAAACACTTGTTCCACTGCTTTTCCAAACCACCTTCACACTCCATTACCCTTCTTTGTTAAAGAACCTCCATGTTGACCAATATCAGCACAAAGCTGCACACAGCTCTTGGCTCGACTGCAGTGATATAAATGTGTGGCCAAAAGAGAGAGAGAGAGAAACAGTTGTGGAAGAGCAGAATTGTAGTGCTATGTAACATACCTTAGTATCAGGATTTGAAGTCAAAACCCTGGGATTCCTCGGCAGTAGTTAATATTAACGGAATCCATTATTACAAATGCTACGATTTACCTTGTGTGGTGCTGCAGCGGTGGGGTGGTAAATGAATTAGTTTATTTATTTCTCTGTTGTGCAGGCGCTTAATGCACCTCTCTGTATTCGTGCACCTCTAATGGGTGATTCTAGGAAACATTCCTAGAAAGTCTTTGTTTTAAATGTTATATTTCTCTTGTTATTTTCCCATCTGAATGGAACATGTCTTTTAAATTGTTTAGACTTGTTTAGAGAACCTTTTAGTGGCAAAAATGGAGTGAGAAGGATTATATAGTAATTCTCTCATTTGCGTTTTCATCACTTTGACCTATGATGCTGAGAAAATTAAAGTAAGAGTGAAAACTGTCTCTCTGACACAGTCACCTGTTCTTCAGGGCCTGAGTTCCCATGGCTCAATGAGGCCAGAGTGACCTGACTTACTGCTTGGTCTTTTAAAACAAAACACTTAGCTACTAAGATTTTGGTCGTTGAGGATCATGCTAAAGTGGTTCTCAAAATCTCTACATTTTTATATGTTTCTCTAGCATTACTTCCAATATGAGGACATATGGTCCTCAGAAGGGATTGCCATCTTTGCTTCAATATTATCTTTGTGAGGACCAAATGCAGTTAAAATGTGTTCCTATGATTTTATTGTCTGTACACTAACACTCCATTGTAACTGTTATGGGAGAAAAGGCATATTTATTTTAATGTTAATGCTTAAATAATTAATTAATGAATTAGGTAGTCAATGTTTATTTTCTATATAATAATAATAATAATAATATGGGGAAGAAACTGCGATATCCAGTGAGATGTCTTTAACATGCAACTAACATGTTATTTTTTCTTCTTCTTTTTTTTTACTTTATAACAAAAAAACAGTAAAAATGAAAATAAAATGGATGACCAAAATGATTTGTATATAATATAAGAATATTTATTTTTTTAAGTGCGAAATAGATATTTACAAAACATTTCATGAACTGACAAATACAGTGGAAGTGGCACAAAATACATACATACCAAAAAAAAAAGCTAAATAATCCAATAAATAAATTAAATACTTCATGAGGAATGGTAACAACATGATAACCCAGTGCAGACTGTTTCTATAAAAATGACACAGTCAAAATAAATATTAAATACAGCTATAAATAAATGCATTTGTATGTCTTTGTGGCAAAATGTATTGCTTTTTAGAGGGTGTTTATGAAAATAGGATTTTGCGCAGAATGTAGAAGATAAAAGCTTTAGAAAAATAGAAGTGTATGGAGGAGAGGAGTTTATAGCTTTTACAGTATATGCATAAAGGACCTCTCTATCTAGGGAGAGGAGTTAAAGTAAAAAAGTATGGAAGTATGAAAGAAGAAAATCCAGAACAAGTCATAAGCCAAATCAGTGATTACAAATGCAAAAATAAATTAATCAAAATAAGTATCTCTGCATTGCTCCTGTTTCAGGCAGGCTACAGTTTTCTCACTGTCTAACTTGTGTGTTTTCAACCTGCCTCCTTGCATGTGTTTTAATTCTGGATGCATGTTCTGAGGTCTGTGACAGCCATGGCTGTTCATTCATTGTAAATGGTGCCCATCTGTGAGCTTACAATATGTGGTGCAGCAAATGACTCAAAAGCGATATCTAAAGGTAGCTCATAACGGGATCCGGGGAACAGTGCATGGCCCTGAGGCAATCCAGTTATGGAGGATGCTGGGTAGTGGTGAGAAGACAGATAGTGGGCAGGGTGTGCGGGATTGTGTGGATTGTAGTTCCTCTCAGTGTCAGGCTCTTGCTTGAGGGTGAAGTTGCCGCTGATGCTAAGAGGTGGAGTGAGAGGGCCGTCGTAAGGCGGCGTACCATTGCTACACTCATTGGGTGAGTGATTCTCATATGTCGCTCCTTTGAACCCCTTCAGGTGAAGAAGGTGAGAGGCCTCCAATGAGCCATAGGGAGGGCTAGGAAGACCAGGTGATGGGAAGCTCAAAGCATGTGCCTGCTGAGCACTCACTGCTTCCAAGGGTACATTATTCTCATCCAGTTTACTCAGCAGCATGGCTGAAGGTCCCAGCTGAAGGCAGCCAGCTACCAGGTTGCTGGTTGGCTGAGAGAGCCCTTTGCAGAGCATCTCCAGAAAACCATGACTCTCTGGTGACTGGCCACTCTCAAGAACCTCAGATAATGCCCAGATGTAGTTGCGCGCCAGTCGCAAGGTCTCGATCTTGGACAGTTTCTGTGTCTTGGAGTAACATGGCATGACTTGCCGTAGGTTGTCCAGAGCATCGTTGAGTCCGTGCATGCGTGTTCGCTCTCTGGCATTAGCTTTGACTCGACGGGCACGGAAACGCTCGATCCTGGCTTTTGTCATCTTCTTCTTCTTAGGTCCTCGACGTTTTGGTGCCTTGTCCCCATCTAGTCCACACTCTCCCTCCTCCTCTTCCTCTTCCTCCTCCATGTCCTCACTGCCAAGATCCATGGGGACACGGCTATTCCTTCTGTTCATGTCGTAGTGGTCTACAATATCCGGTGTCTGCTCTCCATCTTGAGAGCTTAAGTCTTCCTCGATCCAGCCCAAAGAGCTGACAAGCTCTGTCACATCTCCAGGTTTCCCATATGATTTGGTCATCATTGTGATCTAAGGACAAAAAGGTATGTGGATGTCAATGCAACAGATAATATTTAAAACAAATGGAAAAAAAAAAATAATGTCAAACATAATGTCAAACAGCTTATTCAATATTACCAGGGCCTGACACTGATTGATTTATGAAATGAAATTGCTATCAGGTTTCAGCATTGAAGAGCAAACAGATCAGAGCTCAAATTTGCTCCAGGCTTTTTAAAGGATATGTTCTTAAAGGCATTCACCTTTGTGCTTTGACTTCACAGATAATAAAAGAACTGATTATGCACCGCATTTTTACTTTTTTATTTTTATTTTTACCCTATGGGTCACCTTGGACATCACATATCTCTTGTGCATGATATAACTAGTTGGAAGTTGCAAGTGTCCACTGACACAGATGCAACAAAAAAATGGGTTATCTCCCTTGTGAATTCATTAAATCTAAGTGTACCAAAAACAGAAGCACAGAAGTGTAAAAAAATATCAATTTTTTTTTACAAGAATGCTTGTTTTTATTTTTTGAGACACTCTCCATCTAGGGCAGGAGAGGATTTAGGCGGATAAAGCTCTCGGATTTAATTTGTGCAGTCTCTAGGGTAAAGTCAGCAGACACACAGAGCGATGAAACTCAGACAGATAAATCGGATTCTCTTAAGACTGTTGCATAAAAAGTTTTAGGAAGTATACAGATCTCTGTGCGGTCTTGATTTTGAATTATCAAAGTTATTATTATTATTATTATGCAAAAACATTTTACACATGACACTGTAATTTTAACTCATTTAGAATAATCTATTATGAAATAAATGACTGTGCATGTTACATTTTAATTACATAAACATCCTACCTGTCCAGGTTATTACACAGCTCCCAATAAATGTCTTTAAAAAATCCCAGAAGCAATCTCAGCTGGTCAGTCTTTATGAACCCTCTCAGTTACAGAATCCCAGCTCTCCCACTGATCTCCCTCAGCTCTCCACGCGCCTTCGAGCGTCTCTCTGTCCGAGGGAGGATGCCGCTTTGACCTTTCTAGAGAAGTATCTAAGCCCCGCCCACAACCACACCCCATCTCCCAATCTTATGCGCGTGGCGGGCTCGTGGCTACAAGTTTTATGAGTGTCACTCATTCACCGGGCTTTGTGTGTGCGCGCGTGCGTGAGAGAAAGAGTGTGTGTGTGTGTGTGAGAGAGAGAGAGAGAGAGACTCACTCGGAAACGGTAAAACTTCGTTAAGAAAGATTTTACCATTTATGAAGTCGAATGAGAAAGTAATAGAATTAGTCACTGTAATAATAATAATAATAATAATAATAATAATAGAAATTGACATATAAGCAGTTTGTACACTTTGCAAAGCTACAAATTACCAAATATCAAATGTGTATTTTTCTAACTTGGCAAAGTTTATGATATCTCGTAACACACACACACACACACACACACACTGCCAGGAGAAACATCAGTTTAATGTGAGTTAACAAATAATATATTAACTTTGTTTATAAAAAATAAAACAAATACAAAGAATGCATATCATGAGTTCCATACAGTGGATTTTTTTCAAGCCTTATTATTTTAGAAACAATAAATTGTTTGTTTTTTTTTGTTCGTTTGTTCATTGGGAAGCAGTTTGGAATACAGCTTTGTATAATAATAATAATAATAGTAATAATAATAATAATAATAATAATAATAAAATACTGAAATGGAAATAATCTTTTCGCAATTTTAGGACAGTGATTTGAAGCTCAGTGTCCTTAATAAAGCTTAAAAAAAATGCTACTCTTAAAATTGGTAAAAGATTATAGATCTTATAGATCACACTATTGTAGATAAACTGTAGACTGTAAAGTTTATACAACAACAACTACTACTACTACTACTAATAATAATAATAATAATAATAATAATAATAATAATAATAATAATAATAATAGGAGTAGTAATTTGGATATTTGTTCACTTCTTAAATTCCCGTTCAATTTCCGAGGAAATTGTTCAACTAAAACCTCTTAGAACTTTTCACAGAATGTTCTTTTGACCTGGTAAGGAATGGCTCTCGTAAAACATCGTCCTAACGTTAGTTGAACGTTCGCTAAACCACCCGTAAACAGGTCCGTTAGTAAGCCATAGCGCTCATAGTCTAGAGCTCTTCTTGGTTGTTGGTTGTCATGTGGTTCAGGTAAGTTGGTATCTAGTAAAACTGATGAGACACACTCGCTTAAACGTTTGTTTAGCGTTCATGGAATTACGCCACACATTCTTCAGAGTCCTCACAGCACACATAGGCTACTGGCCACTGCAATTCTTGTAATTTTTAATTAGCAATGCATTCAGGTATTTTTAGATTCGATTAAATCAGCATCACAAGGGAACGAATTTCAGCAAATCCTGCGCTCAACTCGTGGTGAAGTAAAACTCGGTGTGTCTCCCTCTGGCTGTGCGTAAACGGCTGTGACAGCTTGGCGCGGTGTAAGCAGGTGTGTGTGTGTGTGTGTGTTGGTTCATTCATTCTTTTCTTCCGCTCATTAGCAGCGTGCTCCATCAACCTCCCTGGACTTTAATTGCTGGATTGCAAGCTTTGTTTTAGGCGACTTGGAGCGCACACTGCTTTTACTTACCCTGGAACCAGCTGTTCAACTGACCTAGCCTATTGATATTAAATGTAGGCTGTAGTTTAAATCAAATTCCAGTCAAATTTGGTTTCATTCATTATTTCATTCATTCATTAACTTGTTTGTTTGTTTTTATAATGCATATTATTATTCCCAAAAAGTTTCTTTCGTACACAGAATGCCGAGACACACCATGCACCATATGTGATTTCCAGGATTTCTGTAACTACACGTGACCTCACACTGATCCTATTGTGTGCGCGCAAGACGGACACACGCGTCTCTCTTTTGCTTCACCCGCGATCCTCCTCCCTCCTGAGTTACACTTTTTTCTTATTCCTGAAGTTGAATTGTACTTACATTTTACCTAAAATAATTACAGTAAATGCATGACCATTGTAATAGCTGACTATTCAAATCTTTATTTTGTTAAAACAATTGGCGTATATAAGTATTTTTTCCTAACAAAGGCAGTCACGTGTCTAGGGATCATTATAATATTTGGGGCAAAAAAAAAAAAAAAAAGAATGAAGATGCAAGCAAACAGTAACAGACTCAGTAAAGTGACAGATTCAAAGTAGAGCTCACATAGGACACCATGTCATATCAATAAAGCTTCGTGCAAATGCCACTAGTCATGCACATTTCTATTTAAATCAAATAAGTTTCAAATTTCTACATCCATCCATCCATAGAAACCTCTGTAGTTCAACTAGGGACTGTGGAGGCCAATGGTGACCATCATATTTATGCCCATTTTTACAACCATCGTAGGACCTCCGGTTAACACTCACACACTACAGGCGATTTGGGAAAGCCAGCATGTTTTTGGACTGTGGGAGGAAACCAGAATACCCAGAGGAAACCCACAGGGAGAACATGCAAAATCCTTGCACACACACCCGGAGGCGGGAATCGAACCCCGACACTGGAGGTGCAAGGCGACAGTGGTAACCATCATAACATCGTATTTATTTAATACTTTTTACAGTCCCAAAAATCTCAGAGGGTGAAATCAGTTGCTTTGCCGAATACATCTTTTGCACTGTTAAATAGAAAAAGAAAAAAGAAAAACTAATGAAAAGCTTTTTTTTATTATTATTATTAAATGAGCTTTCATTATTAAAGTACTCATTTCCAGCGAGGTTTAAAATACACACTGTTAAAATACACACTGTTATCTTCACCATACTTAAGTTGTCTAAAATCAATATCCCACCAATCAAATGTCTGGTGAAGCGCTTCCCTTCCACACACACTAATGGATTAAACCTAATGAATTAGCTAATCCCTGTCTCTCCTTTCAATCTGTCTGCTGAAAAATAGGTTACAGGCAGCAATTAGGCTGCTATCCAGGAGTAGAGAATAACTCACACATTTTGGTAACAAAAATGATTTTGAGATTAATTTAGATTACAAATTATTATTCAATGTTCATATCATGTGTGCAAATGTTTATGGAATTATATTGTTAGGTCAGGCATGATTAGTTATTATTACAGTTTGTTTATGAGCCAAATTTAAGTATGAGTGATGAGAGTTATTAATTGGACACTTTTTAATGTATAAATAGTAACTGTTGCAACAATTGTTATTAGGACATGGCCTAAATAATAAGCGTTTTTATTTTTTGATCATTTAAATAAAAAAAACTATCAACTTTATTCTGACTTTATCTCCCCTCATATTTGGCATTTATTATAAACAAATGTGTTTAATATCATCAATTTATCAATGTTCTAAAACTATAATAAATTGAACTAGAAATCAAACTTTTAAGCCAAACTCTTGGCTATAATGGAGCAGATGGTCATTTATTGGAGAGAAGAGCAGAGGGATGGGGCGTGTGCTCAGTGCGCGTTAACACCTCCGCCCCGATTCACACTGTGCTTGAGCTCTCAGTGACATGCTTGGTTCTACACACTAAGTTACATTTTAATAAGAACCCTGTAGTCATAACAGATAATAGACACAATACTGAGCAGAACATACACACTAACCATATCTCATAGTATTTTTGCCCAGTAACATTAAATTATAATACATTATTCCATTTTACGAAAATGATAGATTAATTGCAAAGTATGAAGACACACATAGAAAATGTATCCTGTTGGTGGAATACTGTGAAGAAGACATTTAAGTGCCGTTTCTAGGGCTGTTTCAAATAACATATACATAAAGAAAGGCTAAACTCTCTACTATGCGGTTATTTAAGAGGTCTAAACTCCAGATTATAAACTCTATTTACTGAACATAGAAAATAAGTTGCTAAATATTATTGTATATAGAGCAATAGTCCCATCATGAATTACCGAATAGCTGGGTTGATTTATTTTTTTATTTTTTGCTTTAATTAACCTACTATACTATACAGAGCTATACTACACTAAACAGGTAAAAATTATGCACAAAGTATGATCCAGGTAACAATCATTGTCAAGCACTTGTCTATTCTTCAAACAGATTATCCTGTGTATGGTCATGGGGAGTCTGAAGCCTCTGCCAGAGAACTTAGAGCACAATGCAGGGGACACTTTGGATGGGCTGCCAACCCATCACAGGGCGCAAGTGAACACGTTCCCTATCACACACTAAGGGCAATTTGGAACTCCCACTTAGGAAACATTGCATGTCTTTAGACTTTGGTAGGAAACCGGGGGACCTGAAAGAAACCCACCATTCACTGAGAGAACATCACAGATACAGACAAAGGATAAGATTTATACCCTCTCCAAAAAAATCTAGAGTTGCAAGGCAACCATGCTATTCTCCATAACTGTCACATTAATATTAGAAATAATAAATGCATTTAAAATTGTAGTTCCTTGTATGCCACTTCTTTGGTCTTGAACTTAATTGTAATTCTATTACAGGTTACACATATTTGAGGGCAAGTATGACTATGATATTTGATTTTTTAGTATCATCTGACACATGAACTCATATTCTTTGGCATTAACCAAACTTGGCACTATATGAATATATCACTCACTCACTCATTATCTATAACGCTTTTTCCTGTATACAGGGTTGCGGGGGGGTTGGAGCCTCTCCCAAGAGACTTAGGGCACGAGGCAGGGGACACCCTGGACTGGGTGCCAATCCATCGTAGGGCACACACACATATACACACTCATTTAATCACCAGAATTTGGGAATGCCAATTAGCCTAATCTGCATGTATTTGGACTGTGAGAGGAAACCGGAGTACGCAGAGGAAACCCACCAAGCAGGACTCGACCCCCGGGGTGCACAGTGGCAGTGCTAACCACTAAGCTGCCTTATATGAATATATCTTCAAAATAAATTTTATATGAGATGATGAGGAAAGAGAAATTCCACATTTTGTGAAAACCTACAAAGAGAGAATATGTGTGTTATTTATGTACTGCACAAGTGTGTGTGTGTGTGTGTGTGTGTGTGTCTAAATGAGTGACTGTGCTCATTTAAATGTCTTCTGTCCCATATGAACAAGAGATCATGTGTGTATTGACAGTGTGTGTACTCTGTGCATGTGTGTGCTTCCCTGAGGCTCCAAAAATGACCCCGCTTCTTCGTACCCTCACATCCCCGGAGTGTTTACGCAGTCCTGTGTCACACCTGCAGCCTGCACTGGGAATTCCTGTGTTCAATCCCTTCCCCTCCTCCTTTATCCCATGTTGGACACTGCACCATCCTGTTCCACTTTCTGCTGAACTGCTACCTCAAGGGAATGCTTTTTCACATGACCTCACTTTCAATACTTTCATAATGTTTGTTTAAGTGTCCATGAAGTCACACAATTGCCGAACACGAGATGGTAGGCCGCGGCTGCATCCCTCCTGTTGAGAGAGTTCAGAGTTCAGGTTAGAGCAAAGTGAAACAGCTTCTCAGACTCTCATGACTCTGAGCATGTGGTTTAGGTCTTCACTGGAGCTCACATCATGTTTGACATCAATATCAGTTCTGTGGGAGAATTAACGCCTGGCCAATAGTAATAATAATAATTAAACTTAGAGTAATTTAAATTGTCAGGTCAGCTTGAACAGTAAGCTAAGCAAACAATTCATGTCTTCATTTTAGTTTTTTTCACCCCTAAACCAAGAAAAAAAAATGACACAAGTAATTTTTGCGCCAGTTCTTTTACTTATTTTACTTATAATTCACTATATCACAATTCCAGTGGGTCAGAAGTTTACATACACACAATTATTTCATGGCTTAATAAACTACTGATAAGCTAAACATCATGTGACCACACAGCTATCATACCACTCAAGAAGGAGATGCATACCCTACTTTGGTACAAAAAGTACAAATTAATCACCAACAGCAAAGGACCTTATGAAGACACTGAAGGAAGCATGTACAAAAGTCATCTATATCCACATTAAAACGAGAATGATATAAACATAAGTTGAAAGCCAGCTCAGCAACGAAGAAGCCACTGCTCAAAAACTGCCATAAAAAGCCAGGCTATGGTTTGCAGCTGCACATGGGGACAAAGATCATACTTTGTGGAGAAATGTTCTCTGAACTTATGAAACAAAAATTGAACTGTTTGGCCATAATGACCATCATTGTCTAGAGGAAAATGTGTAAGCTTGCAAGCAAAAGAACACCATCCCAACTGTGAAGCATGAGGGTGGTAGCATCATGTTGTGAGGGTGCTTTGCTCCAGGATGGACTGGCAACCTGGACAGATGGTATCACACAGAAAAAAAAATGATTTGGATATATCGAAGCAGCATCTCAAGACATAAGCCAGGAAGTTAAAGGTTGCTTAACTCCAAAGTTGTGGTAAAATGGCTTAAGAACAAAAAGTCGAGGTATTGGAGTGGGCCCCTGACCTCAGGCAACCCGAAAAGTTTGGCCCAAGTTGAACAATTTAAAGGCTACTAAATACTATGTAAAGTGTATGTAAATGTCTGATGCACTAGGAACATGATAAAAGAGATAAAAACTTAAATACTTTTCCCTCGCTGCTATTATTCCCACAATTCACATTCTTGAAATAAAGTAACTCACCTAAGACAGGGAATGTTTATTAGGATTGAAAGTCAGGAATTGTAGATAACCAAGCAAGATGAGTGTAAATTCAATGAATCAATAAATAAATATATATAAATTTAAAGCATTTAAATCCTTAAATTTGAAACTACTTAAATTTCAAATTTGAAATGTTTTTTTTTTATTTAAACAATTAAACAAAAAAGAAAAGAACATGAAAAGAAATAAAAGAAAAAAATGCTTTTGGACTAACCCAGATCTAGATTATACAAAATTGGGACATTTAAAAAACATGTGAATTACCTATCACAATTTAAAAATTCAGGAATTAAAAACCTTACACTCTTCCCTGCAGACTGATGTCTTCTTTTCATTATATAATTCGCTCATTAATTAGAACTAGTTCCTCCATATGGTACTGCACTGTGTGAAACTAACAAAACCAGTGAAGATTTAGCAGAAGGCCAACAGGACATTAAAAGCCAATCTCTGAGCAAGTGAATCCACCCCCTGTCAACACGTCAGCCCTAATAACACAAGTTTTGTTGTCTAGATCTCATCTTCTACAATGCAGTAATGTTTCTATACACCTCTCTGAAGTGCCCCGTTGTGATGTTATTAAATATTACTGTGTTGTCATTTCTTATGCTTGAGATTCCTTTCCTATGTGCAAAGAAACCAAAAAACCACAACTCTTGCCACAAGTGAGTTATCCCTTGCTAGTGTCCCGGGGGAGCGGTTTGGAGAGGAAAAGGGGGGACACATTCGCTTCTCTGACAGATGGGTCCTTGTTCCTGGCTTTTTCTCTCCCTCTTTCTCTCCCTCACTGCCTCGATCCAAAACACAGACACAGACACACTCGCTTACACCAAGACTGCACGAATACAATAGGAATTAAAGCCATGCACACATGCTCACTCTAGCCCTCCTGAAAGCTGAGCCCCTTGTAGTAATAATAAAAGGAGGGTGTATAAGGGTGACGG
>JAOVVB010000018.1:4652509-4666063 GCA_028570985.1 Heterobranchus longifilis | reverse complement strand
CCCCAAGCTCGCCCCAGGAAAACCTAGCCTATAATACAACAAATAGTCTGTCTATATACATTATGTTCAATAATGTTCACAATGCACTTACCTATACTCCAGGCTGCCTCCAAAAATACATGATTAGTTGAACTACAGCTATGATGTTAGCATTACATTAACCCTTTCAGAGAAAGGAGTTTTACTGATTGGTCATATTTTGATAGGTTGATCAAGTGCAAGAAAACCACTATAATTTTTTTTCTTCTGAATATCAAAGACAAAAAAATGGGTGGTTAAGCAGTAAAGGAAACTCTGGTCCAGCATACTGGAGATTTTTTTTCAATCTTAGAGATCTATTTTAATTTTTCTAAACAGGTTTAATCAGCATTTTAACCTCTTGAGACTTCATCCTCACAGCCTCATTGAACTTCATTGTATGCATATAATTGCAGGAGCCTTTTAATGCCATTAGGCATTAGTCTTTTGCCATTTTTTTTTCCTGTTTGGAGACAGATTAATTTCAGTTGTTATCAGATGCTGATAAACAGAAACAATGAGGGAAAATGACAACACACACATTAGAGTCTGGATCTTAGAAGGCTAAATAACAGGTAGGTGGCAGGTTTCTTGCCTGCCATGTGGAAGGCTTTGGTTCGATTCCCACCCAATGTCTGGATGCAGTGCCGGTCCCAAGTCCAGATAAAATGGGAGGTTTGAATCATGAAGGGCACCAGCTGTAAAACCTTGTGCGAGGTTGTGTGCAGATTGGATGGTCTGCTGTGGAAGGGTCTTTTTGAAATAATAAATGCTTTAACAGCCTTCAATGCAAGGGTCATGAGGCTGCTTTTAAAGGTCTAAATGATCAATAAGATGACCCAAAGAACCCTTCTCTACAAGAGACAAAAGCCTATAACTATAAACACTTGGTGAAAAAGGGAGTTTAGCATTCCAAAGGGTTAGCTCTGGGGTTAAATTGGTGCATGGTAAGAACATGTATGCATGTTATGCAGAACTTCAAAAGCAAGATTCCAAGCAGATCCAAATTACAAACCTTCACCCATTCAAATATTATATTTTTCTTAGAAAATAAATGTGCAGTATATCAAACTAACAAACGAAGCATGCTAAAAAAAAAAAAAAAACATTAAAGCTAACAATGCAATTGTCTTAATCTACAGTCTCAGATGAAAACGCGGAAACGCGCGCGCGCGGGGCCGTTGGTGTCGCAGTGGGGGGCGCGAGCGTGTCACTATTGTTCTGTCGCGTGAGACACATAAACGGCGATTTCAAGGCCCATTGAGCGCGCGATGGATTGGACCTAAAATCCAATCGGGGGCGGAGTCTGAGTTTTTAATTATCGGAAGAGAGACAGTAATAGATAACATCAGGTTTTTACACATATTTATATTATTGTCACTGTTGCCTAGGAGATTATGGTTAAAAAAACTTAGTTCTGTGAAGCCAGTTCCTGGTCTGTTCTTTTTTAATGTAATTTCAAATATTAAACTTGAAAGCATATAAAATTATAGATGCTCTTCAGTAGGGGAAAATGATAATTCATTCATAAAATAAATAAAATATAAAATAAAAATTGTCATTAATATATTACGATGAGATTACGATATACGATCAGATTACTTTTAAAAGCCTATAATAAAATAGACGTAAAATTCTGACATCTAGTGGCCGCAGTGTAGTATTACACGACTGATAGACAGATTTTTCATGTCATTAAACTGTTTGTTATTGTTTGTTTGTCTGGCCATTTAAAAGTTCTGGAATTAAGTTAACGATAGGTACTGTTAAAAAACTTTGTTTATGATTTTGGTGTATGTTTGTTTTTTTTGTTTGTTTGTTTTTTTGTTTGTTTGTTCTGTGAAGCCAGTTCCTGGACTGCTCTTTCTATGTCATTTCAGAAATTAAACTTAGAAGCATATAAAATATAGATGCTCTTCAGTATGGGAAAATGTTAATTCATTTATAAAATAAAAGGTGTCATAAGCATATTACAACGAGAAAATCTTTTAAAAGCCTATAATAAAATAGACTTTAGAAATCCTACCATCTAGTGCCCGCAGTGTGGTATTACACCACAATTAGACACTATCGCACTATCGCACGACATATGGAGGTGCATATAAGTACATATAAGGGCATTACAATATGTATTGAAAAAAAAACCTTTGTTCATGGACATGGTGTTAGTTAGTTAGTTAGAGAAGTTGTTCAGCAAGAAAGCAGCATGCAGTAAAACTGAAATAAAAACATGTCACAAATTGCTCCCCTTTGTATCGACATAAATATGGCCATAAACCACATAATTAATACAACAGCACCTGAAACACATTTAACATTCACTAGCAGCTAAAATTAGCTAGCATTTAGCACGTGTTAGCTAGTGATTAGCACAATGTTATCACAACATTACATTAACCCCATAGACATACTAGCGCAATTAGCATTGAACAGTTTTTATATTTGCTACAAAACAAAAACAAATTAAACAGCTTTAAAATAGATATTAAGATAAGTCTTACAAGCAATATCACATTTATTATTAACGTCAAGATGTGTCTTGAGTTGTTGTTTAAAGATCGTCAAAGTCTCTGCTGAACGGACATCCAGAGGAAGTTCATTCCACCACCAAGGTGCCAGAACAGAAAAGAACCTGGATGAATGTTGTCCTCGATCCCTGAAAGATGGTGGGACAAGGCGAGCAGTGCTGGAGGAATAAAATAATGAATGAATAATAATAATAAAATAAATCATAAAAATAACATAATCATAAATAAATAATAAATAATCATAAATAAAATAATAAATAATAATTTTTTTTAAAGTTGAAATTGCAGTCCCTGATGTGCACTTGGATGCCATAGGCCATTGGGTAATTATGGCTGAGAAGAAGGGGAAGTGTACGGTACAGAAGGTCCACCAAACGTACCCCCAAAGGCTGCTTCCTGAGTTTCCACACGGAAGAGGAAATCAAAGCGTGCTGCATCAAGAAGAAAAACACTGATTCAATACCCCACACAAACACATTCACATACAAACACAACACAAAGTGTTTATCAAATAATTGAGAAACTGTTATTTAAACACTTTTCATATTCAACAGGCTACATATTGTGACATAGAAATTATTTATTACAAATATTAAAAATAAATCGTTAATAATAATTTAAAAACTGTAAACACTGGATTTTATTATTTTTGTCACGATTTTATAATAGTAATAAAGTACTGTATTTGAGGGCATGCATTACAGGATTTCATCATGGGTGACAGCATCCAGTGAACCTTGGCCACACATGACTGACTGTGAACCAAGTATGAACCATTAACTGGTTTATCCCTTTTGCTAGGTGCTAACCACTGCATTCTGGGATCAGCCCACAAGTCCTGTCGCATTGGAGGTGCTCTGACCCAGTCGTCCATCCATCACAATTTGGTTCTTGTAAAAGTCTTGCCCATTACTTCTGCTTACAATACATCATCTTTAAAGACTGACTGTACACATATTTCTAATAACAATCCTAATATTGTAAGATGCTAATGTATTCATACAAACATAGCCAGGTCCTTAAGTATTTAGACAGCAACACAATTTTCATAATTTTTAATTTATACCATTAGTCCCTATACCATCAGTTTTGCAGCATCTGACACTTCAGACTTCATCCTGCTGCTTCTATGAGATACATCATCAGTAAACACCAGTGACCCAGTTCCATTGGCAGCCACACATGCCCATGCCGTAACTCTGCCTCCAATATAATTTAATAGACAATGCGAAATGCTTCAGATTATGGGCTCTTCCTTTCCTTTCCTTCTCCACATACTTCCCATCTTCCCATCATTCTGGTACAAGTTAATCTCGGTTTCATCTCTCTGAAACTCCCATTCCAGAACAAAACAAAAGGCTTTTTTAATACAATTTCAAGCAAAGTCTAGTCTCGTCTTTGTGTTCCTGAGTGTTACCAGTGGTTTGCTTTATTATTATTATTATTATTATTATTATTATTATATTTTTCCAATGCTATTGTATATTTGCAGTAGTTATATTAGTATTTAGGAGACAATGGACCTCCACTGATTTAATGCATGAAACACTTGGAATATTACTGCTCAGTTTATATATTATCACACATTTTGAAATTATGGCTTGTTCTGGTCCCTTGTTGGTTGACTAGAGCACTGAATCATCAGTAACACTACCCACAATTCCACAGTGACATTTATTTAAAAAACATTATTTATAAATGATTACTCCAACTTTACTGTTTTACTTTAAAAATCCTGACATTACTAAGGTAAATGTCTATTGATATGTCCTGAATTATTACAGACGACTGTGAGTTCCTTGATATCTGTACTAAACAGCGTAGGAAAGTTGCATGGCAGACAAAAGGAACACTCTAAAATTGCAATGATATTAATATAGAGAAGCTCAGGAATGTTCGATTTCCCCAACTCACTCATACAGACAGACACCTACACGCAGACACGACATGACTTATATATGAAAACAAGCTGAGCGTCACACCTACACACTTATCTCTCCTCACACACTCCTACAGTTTTTCACACACAGTGCCTTCGTCATAACTGATCATCTCTCTCTCTTTCTCTCGCTCTCTCTCTCTCTTGCTCACTTTCCCTCCCTCTCCCTGAGGATGCAGTGTATCTGACACAGATTCTCTTTTACTCTCTCTCTCTCATTCCTGTACAAACAGCAAAGAGAAAAGAGAAAAATAAGTATTAAAGCTGTTGTAAAAGATGGCACCGAAAAGAGAACCATCGATAAAGAAGTCTCCATCAGGTGGAACATCACCAAGGCTTGGACCTCCTTTTCCATGTTCTGCCACGACACCTGCACCCCCAAAGCCGGTTCCAGAGCTCAAGCCAAGGCTACTTCGCCCCTCTGACTCCCCATTTGATCCCAGTACACTGGAGGTAAGCAAGAATTCTCTAACATTCAGGCTAAACTATAAAATCTTAGGGGTTTTTTTTAGATTGGAATATATCACCATGAATTCTGCTATATTTAATCTCTATATTAAATTAGGCCAACGATCATCTTAACTATAACAATAAATAAAAAATATCTACAAGATATAAAATCCTTAAAGATTATCATAGATGGTGTTTTTTTTTTCTAAATATTTTTAGAGCACCATTTCTTTTATCTTTTTATCTTAGTTCATTTCTCCAGGGCGTACAGGAATCTGTGTCAACCCAGCCCCCATATCCAGAGAGAATAGTAGTTCTATATCAAGATCTGAAAGTAGGACACTAGTAAGGAAGGCTGGTATATTCCCCAAAATATTATCAGGTTCAGCATGAAATAGCCCAAGAGTGGAATTAACTGGCATAGTTCTTTTTTCTTTTTCTTTTTTTTCTTAATGCATGATCACCCTTAATACCTGCAGACTTCTATTAGACTGTTAATTTAACAGAATGGTATGTAGTGTATTTTTTTTTAAATGTTGTGAATTGTTTTATTCTGAGTTCATGCTAGCTTTAACATGTGTAGACATTTGTATTTATCATCATTATCATGCAAAACATTATAGACACATCAGAAATTTGTTGTATATCATACAACCTCATGTGAGCTCTCATTAATGAAGATTCATTAATACATTTCTGCACATTTTAAGCATGTATCACTAGTTCTGGGTAAATTGGTTATTTAACTTTTGAGTTGAAACACCAAGCTGAGCTGGACTCTGGTGCAAGAGGACTAAAACTTCTGACCTCTCAACTAAGGCAAACTTGTTATCTGAGTAGAATTGATTTAAATTTCAGTACACTTAGCAACCCGTAAATTTTCAAAATAAACGGTATTATACCCTACAGTACAGCTGCTTGTCACTTGAGTGGTACCATGATTAGTTTGTTCCTATATATTTTTTACACTGGTAAGTAACGTTAGTGCATCCTTAAACCTGCACATCAAAATTTCCACCCCATGGCCAAAACTATGTGGACACATGACTATCATTTATATACATATAAAATCATATCTCAGACATCCAGATGTGATTATCCTGAAGTTGCTCGAAATTGCTTCAAGCAGCTTGTTCAGTGGCTTAAAGTTTATATCTATAAAAAAAGTTAAATTGACATGACTCAGTGGCAGATATCTGAAATCAAGCAATTTTAAAATGGGATTCAGTTGTGTTCAGTTATGTTGAGGTCACAGCTTGGGCCACCTGAGCACTTCTACATCAAATGGAGTACCTGAATGAAATACACATAGCATAAGGAGCAATAGCATGCAAAAAAAAAAAAACGAGCAAACTCCACACAAACAGACTGGAGGCAAGATTAGACCTCCAACCCTGGAGGTGTGATGCAACAGTACCGTTAGCGTTTTGTGTAAAAACTAAAAACAATACTATTTAAGATATAACAGCATGTGACTCATTTGTGCCTGTGTCACATGGATGAAACAGTTTTAATGCTATTATGTAATTGCCAAATTTTAGTTTCTTAATAACTCAAAATACATTAACATTGGGTTTATAAGGTTGCCTACTCTGCACACCGTCACCCTGAAACCAAGTATAAAGTTCTGCTTAGCCATATGGCTAGTTCTGGTAATCCATACGGCTAGTTCTGAGAAGGAAAACACACAGTAACTTTGAAAGACACCAACTTGATTTAGCTAAGTGGGACTGCAGAAGCTTTATATGAGTCTCGAGTGAACTTTGGAATGCATTTTTGCAAGGAACAAGGGACTCAAGGGTTGGGGTTCGTTTCCCCCCTCGGTGTTTGCATGTTCTCCTCCTGGTACTCTGGTTTCTTCCCACAGTCCAATGACATGCAGATTAGGCTAATTGGCATTTCCATATTGTCCATTTGTGTGTGTGTGTGTGTGTGTGTGTGTGTGTGTGTGTATGCACCTCAATTTGGATTTAAGCCAGACTTTACAACAAAACTGAACTATCCCTTTAATTATTATTATTATTATTATTATTATTATTATAACAAGAATTACAATTACAAAATTTAAAGAATAAAGCTATAACATACATTTCATTATACAATTATATAGAATTATACACTTAACCACCAAAAGAACAAAAAAAATTAAGTATAAGATATAAAGTATAACAAACCTAAAGAATATGTAAATAAGTAGTAACACCAGACAGTATAAACTCACAAACAAATAAATAAATTATATATATGGTGGGCTTAGTGGTTAACACTGTTGCCTTGCACCTACAGGGTCCGGGTTCGATTCCCATCTTGGGTATGTGTGCATGGGGTTTGCATGTTCCCCCCGTGCTTGGTCAGTTTCCTTCAGGTACTCCAGTCTCTTCCCATATAGATACAAATAAGGCTCGTGGTTACTGATTGGCTGTTGGGCCCTTAAGCATGGCCCTTAACCCACCCTGCTCCAGGGGCGCCGTATAATGGCTGACCTTGCGTTCTGACCCCAGCCTACTAACAAAATAAGCTGGGACATGCGAAGATTGGATGGGAAAAGGAATCACTGTGTTTTGAAATATCCCTTTAAGTACTCTACATTCCTAAAGCCTGTACGTATTTCACACTGACGTAACGTAGGAGCGTACAATGGGATGACGTTGCTCGCACATCTCAAGATCTAAAACGTATGCGGATCACCCTGCGTCCAAGGATTCGCTAAGACACGATGGTACGTGTAGAGTATACAGATCTATGAAGCAGTCGCTTCCTGGTTTGAGAGCTAAAAGGCAGCGTAGGCACTTCAGTTCTGCACTCCGCCCGCAAACAGCAAGAGCAACAGCAGCTCGTTTCATCCCTCCCTCCGTGCAGCTATGGTAGGCTCATAGATAAGCCATTAAATATATATGTTTTAAGATATTTGTAAATATGTAACATTAGCTACTTGAATTTTGGTTTGATAGTTAGTTAGCTAGTTTGCTAGCTAGCCAGGCAAATACGGTTTTAATAGCTTAGTATGTGTAAAGGTGAAGTTAGCGTTAGAGTGTTTTTTTTTTTATATATGTAAAATAGTACTGTATATAAAATTATATTATTAAATATTAGCTTTATTTCCATAGGGCTAATACGTTTTAATTTTAAAATTCTTTGCTAGTTGTTAACGGACGACATTAGTGTGTCTCGCGCGCTACCCTGATTAGCTAGTTTGCTAACTTGAATACCAAAGAGGCATTTTATTATCTCCACTTTATTGGATTATCTATCTGTTCACTTCGGCTCCTAATGCTTTATCTTTAAACAGTGCGACTTCTCAGAAGACCAAATTCTTGGTGAGTTTGTTCTAAACGTCTTGCTGCATGTGTATTTTTTTTTTTTTTCCTTTTTCATTTCCTTAGCCTAAATTAGCTCCATCCCCTGCTTCTTGCACTCCATCCTTTAGCAAAGAAATCTTCCCATCTTTTTCCTTATTGCTGTCTATTCTTTTCGTTTTCTTTCCCTCTTCTTTCTTGCATCTGTGCAAATCTGCAGATTGAGTTTAACTTGGAGCAAATCCATGGTGAGTGCTCTGAAATGTTGGTCTAGTGCAAGTACAAACTTGTACTGGAGTGTGTGTTGTCTTGGTTATTTTAATATTTTTACTTTTAAGTGTGTGTGTTTTGTGTGTTGTTTTGCATGTTGTTTCTCTAGTCCCAGGCTAGATCTAATGTTGTGTGCATGATTAAGTAATGCGATGAGGAAAGTGTTTAGAGTTTGAAGATCAGGGAAGTGGTTTTTCTGTTGTGCGTTAGGAAGTCCAGCTGTGTAGTACTGACTCGAAGCATGTCAGGGTGTGTCACAGGAAACCAGACTTCATGTTAAAGAGCGTGTAAACTCATCTCGTGTACATGTTTGCTCTGAAATTATATACATGTTGTGTTAATCTGGTCCTGTTCCTGATTTTGCTCGAAGTCTTGGCATGGTCGATCAAATGCCGCACAGGTATGCGAGTTTCCATACCTGGGTTCTCGACGGGACGCCGTGGCCTTTTTAGGTGCCCGATCGTTTACGTTCATTCCTTGCCTGGTTTGTTTAATTAAAGACGGTCGACATAAGTCTGTCCGATCTTCTCCGTTCCCATTTTCTCCAGCTCCTTATATGGTTAAAGAGAACGTTTCTAGGCGGTCAGGGAACAGCCACATTCCAGCAAGCAGGAAGCAGAGCACACGAACAAGGCGAGTTATTTCTGGAGGGCCGTCCCATTCAGTTACACTCAGCTTTACTACTCTTGTCGCTGAGTGCTGAAGAAAATATCAAGCTAGTGTATTTACATGCTGTTTAAATTTGTTGATATCTTGCAAACATGCAAAATGAATATAGTTGTTTTAAATCTGTGTTCAAAATGAACAAAAAGCTTGTTTCTTCTTGTAGAGGTGTAATCTGATATACCGTGCAGTGTATAGGTTTAATCAGATTAAGAAGCTTATTTGTCATGTTAAGGTTTTGAGTTAATGTAAAAATAATACAAAAAAAGTAAATAAATATGCCACTACAGTCTGCACCTATGGTTTAACATGTTTTTGCATTAGGTGTTAACAGAGTTCAGCAATACAGTACAATTTATTCTAAGACATGCGATCAAGTCAAACCGGGACATTTGATTGCGCAGAATAACACATCTTTATTTCTCTATATAATCCTCTGCTACACTAACACTTGTTCCAAAGTTTCATTGGTGGTCAGTGACTGAAAAGCTGATCTCCCAGGAACTCTTTTAATGGCTCAAACAGGTGGAATTGGCTGTGAGTGGTGTTAGTAAATAGTGTATAAATTTCCCACAGATCTTTTTTTTCCCCTGCAAATTCTTAACCAGTTATCCGCCGATTTATAAGGATCAGGCGTTCCACTCCCTAAATGTTCATGGGAACGACTGCCTAGACATGTACGGCCTTATTTAAGGCGTATGCACCATTCAAATATTTTATTGCGACTAACAGTCTCATCAGTATGTTGACCTTGAAGTCTTCTTTAAATGTCAGTCAGTTTTACATCTTCATTTACAAGAAATTTCATTACAAGTCTCGGTTTGACATTCTTGTATTTCTATTTGAAAGGAGGAAGCCATAAATTGTGCACCAGGTGATGCTTAATGGTCCAGTGATATTAGTGTGTAGACTTAAATAAATTATAGACCCAGGTTAAAATGAAAATGACTGGCATGTGTCTAGTATAAGGTGTCTAAAATGAGCTTTACAAATTTTAGTCACTGTAAAGTCAACCAGGAAGTGTATAAATTCATTTTTTTGTCCAAGTTTACACCATTGCTGCTTTTCTGGTTTTTACCTTTTTTTGTTGTTGCAAAAGCATGTTGAGTTAATTGTGAAGATGATTTTTGTACACTCTGCATTTTGCTCGTTATTACAAGGGCACAGGTTTGCTTCCTATTGTCTAGTGAGAGGTGTGTTAAACTTAAGAATTACAATTGTCCTGAAGCTTATGATGAGACAAATAGTGTTTCTTCCTCTTGGCTCATCACCAGCAGAGTTTGCTTTATTCTCCATAGGGTTAAAAATGAATGAGCACATTCTTAAGTAGTTACTTGTTCTGCATCATCTAATGATGCAGAACTAATCTAATCAGCTAAAAACAGTCTAGGATAGGATTAATATTGATTGCTGGTGCAATGTTTCTTTGTGCTCAGGTTACACCAATGCTTTACATTTCTGTTTTTTTCCCCTGTTTTTATGATCGCTTTCCTCCTGTTATAACATTTTTTTGTTTGTGTGTTTGTTTTAATAAAATGCTTGTATCTTTTTAATATGATCCAATAGAGCAATCTAACAAACAATTCCTTTTTCTATTTTTGAGGTTGTCCCCCCCCCCCATGCCTATCTCACAAACATGCCTATCTCACTCTCTCCCCTTCCATCTCTGCTTCCCTCCCACTTCAGAATTCAAAGAGGCCTTCCTCCTGTTTGACCGGACGGGAGATGGAAAGATCTGCTACAGTCAGTGTGGGGACGTGATGCGGGCTCTCGGCCAGAACCCAGTCAACGCTGAGGTGCTTAAGGTCCTAGGCAACCCCAAGGCTGAGGGTAAAGATATGAAGCCAGCACGCAAGCCTATCTTTATTATTTCTATACACTTAAATAAAAGACAGAAATGCTGATGGTGTGAGATCCGTCTGAGTTTAATTGCTGTAACTGCAGCATCTTTTGGACATTCTGTGTTCTAGAGATGAACACCAAAATGCTGGACTTTGAGCAGTTCCTGCCCATGCTCCAGGCCATTGCTAAGAACAAAGACCAGGGCTCCTTTGAGGACTTTGTGGAAGGGCTGCGAGTATTCGACAAGGAAGGCAATGGCACAGTAATGGGTGCTGAGCTCCGCCATGTTCTCACCACACTGGGTAAGTTGACCTCTCTTCAGAGGAGGTTATATAAGGCTGTCCCGCATATCTCATGCACAGAGAGTAAAGCAGTACAGCAAGCACAAGTGATGCAAGATTATAATCCTGTTTAAGCAGTGTACCTACTTTAATGCATATGACAATATAGTACAGAGGAAAATGTTTTGTTTGAAAATGAATGAGGATTTCTTTTTAATGGAAAGCGAATTTATGAATAATTAAAAGCTGCCATAAGCGATATTAGCAGTTCTAGCTGACGAAACCATCCATTTAGTTCCATACAAAACACTATCATCTATATACAATCAGAAAACTTTAATCTAGTATAAGGTACAAGTGTTTATTGTCCTCTTTTTCTTTGATTGTGCATTATTTGCTGCATGCTACGTTCATTTATTATGTTATGTCATGTTTGTCGCACTGTCACTTTGTTGCTCTTGTTTGCACGTAGATAGTCTTCCTCTCTGAGTTAGCTAGTTAGTTTTTGTTAATTTATGTTGTCAAGTCAATCTGTCTTGTCTCCGCTAGCCAGCTAACTAAGCCTCTTAGTTAGCTAGTTTAGTTTTTCTGTTAATTTATGTTGTAAATTTATGTTGCATGTAGCACCTTGGTCCTGGAGGAACGTTGTTTCGTTTCACTGTGTACTAACTGTATATGGTTGAAGTGACAAAGCCTACTTGAACTTGAACTTGAACTTGACACTCAGGTTTCCAACCGGATCTCAGCATGTCTGGCAGACATCTCATCCTGGATGGCAGCTCATCAGCTAAAGCTCAATCTGAGTAAAACCGAACTGTTGTTCATACCTTGTGACTCATCCCCAGGTCAAGACCACACACCGCTAACCTTACTCGCTCTTGTAGATTTCTTCTTTACAATATCAGAAGAATCCGCCCATTTCTTTCTTCATAGGCTACTAATGGTGCTAAAGCTGCAGCTAGAAAGACAATGCCTATACCGGAAACACATTCATCATTTCTGAGCATGATGTGAGGAGAGACTTCAGGAGAGTGAACACCATTAAAGCAATAGGACCAGACGAGATCTCAGGTTGAGTCCTCAGAGCCTGCACAGACCAGCTAGCACCAGTGTTTACAGAGATATTTAACATCTCCTCATCCCAGTCAGTAATCTCCACATGCTTTAAAGAGTCCATCATTGTTTCTGTCCCAAAGAAACCCCATCTTGCTTTCCTAAATAATTATCGCCCTGTAGCCCTGACTTCAGTATTGATAAAGTGCTTTGAACGGCTGGTCAGAGACTTCATCATTTCTTCACTAATTGACATATTGGATCCACTGCAGTTTGCTTACCACCCAAACCACTCCCCGGATGATGCTATCTCTCATCTCCTCCACACATCACTCATTCACATGGACACTAGAAGGGAGAATTATGTCAAAATGCTTTTTGTCGACTATAGCTCAGCACTTAATACTATAATTCCCTCCACACTCACCACCAAGCTGGAGCACCTGGGACTCAGCACATCTATGTGTCAGTGGATCTCCAATTTCCTGACTGGCAGACTACAGACAGTAAGGACGGACAGACATGTCTCAGCCTCCCTCACCCTTAGCACTGGAGCCCTCCAGAGTTGTGTTCTAAGCCCCCTGCTGTACTCATTGTACATCTTTGACTGCATCTGGTGGGCCTGATTTCTGACAATGATAGGACGAGCTACATGGAGGAGATTAGGAATCTGGAGGACTTTTGCCAGAGGAACAACCGCCTCCTGAATGTCAGCAAGACAAAAGAAATGATAGTGGACTTTAGTACAAAGTGGGAGAGGAACTACCAGACCCTTATCAACAAGAGCCCAGCGGAGAGAGTGGAAAGTCTCAAATATCTCAGTGTTTACATCACGCAGGCCCTGTCATGGTCCTGTCATATTAACACTGTGGTGATAAAGGCCCGGCAGCGTTTCTATCACCTTAGACACCTGAAAGACTTTAGACTGCCCTCTAAGCTGCTCAGGAACTGCCCCATAGAGAGCATCCTGACGGGAAACATCTAAACCTGGTTTGCAAACAGCACCATGCAGGACAGACGAGCCCTACAGAGGGTGGTGCTTTCAGCTGAGCGCATCATCCGCATCGAACTCCCTGACCTGCACTCAATCTACAGTAAGCAGTGCTGGACCAAGGCCAGGAAGATCGTGAAGGACCTCAGCCACCCCAGCAATGGACTGTTCTCTCTCTCTCTTCTAAAACAAAATAATAAAG
This sequence comes from Heterobranchus longifilis, assembly GCA_028570985.1. Taxonomy (NCBI): domain Eukaryota; kingdom Metazoa; phylum Chordata; class Actinopteri; order Siluriformes; family Clariidae; genus Heterobranchus; species Heterobranchus longifilis. The sequence goes on along the minus strand of JAOVVB010000018.1, from coordinate 4,652,530 downwards.
TGAAAATAAAACAAATGAACC
>JAOVVB010000018.1:4636804-4650603 GCA_028570985.1 Heterobranchus longifilis | reverse complement strand
ACTTCAGTCTACATTGTATGAGAAAGAGACAGTGAATGACTTTGGAGTAGTTTTTGGTTACAGTGACACTTCAGGCACTTCTACAGAGCTTATTATGTTTCAATAATTTCCCCAAGGTCACTGTTTACCTAATCAGAGTTCTGGGAGAATTTATTAATGTATTTATTTGTTTTTAAGGTACGGTGAACCTATACTACATTTTGTTTACAGTATTAAGCATCATAGTATTAAAAAAAAATTGTATCAATGAAAATATAAATGATAAAGGAATAAAAACAGAGCCATAATTATCCTTAATTAAGCTTTTGTTCAAAATATTCTGAGAATTAAATTGAATCCCGGAACCAGTATTGTGAACCAATTAAAATTGTGTTTGGTGTGTATTGTTACACCCCCTACTGATTTGATTTTTTTTTTTTATTAATTAATTTATTTTTACTTCCAAAGAATCTCTTGATTCTTTGGGAGTATTTGAAATACATAACATTTTAGATATTTTTTCCCCTTACCCTTCTTCAGGAGAGAGAATGACTGAGGATGAGGTAGAAACACTCCTGACTGGACACGAGGATGCCAATGGCTGCATCAATTATGAAGGTAATATAATGTAACGAAAGTGTAAAACTCCACAAAAGGAATTTGATGTGTATTCTGTTCTGCATTATGATCTGTCTTGTCATGTTTATCTGTATGAAGACTTAAAGTCTCATGCAGTAACATGTTATTTTGAACCGTGGGATACATGTCATAACCTTTACTGATCTCCCTTAGCTTTCGTTCGTCAAATCATGTCTGGCTGAGAACCGTCTCAGGAGTACGTCCTTCTCCTGCCATCAACACGTATACAATGAGACTCTTCGATCCGGATTTGTATTCCTTTTGTACAACCATGAATGCCTGCACATGACCACATTTAAACAACAGCTAAATTGGGAACTAAATTTATCCAGACTTGAAACGGTCCATCGGTTATTAAAATAATATGACATGAATATACATTATTCTGTCTTTGTTCATTTCTGTGAGGCATGACATGTTTGTATTCCAAAGGTCTGGTTCGAGCAGGTGTTGGTGTGGAGGTTTTGACTCATTGTATTATACTCATGTTTGTACTGCAGCAGCAGCTCACTCTGGGCCCCTGGCTGTGGCATGCTCTTTGCATACGTTTGACCCAACACTGCGTCAGCCATAAGGAATCAGCTGGTTTACATTCACGCTGCGCAATGCCACAAGCGGTTCAAACATATGTGTTCATACTAGAGACCTAGACACATGATGCAGGGTGCACAACTGCTTCCCCCGCCCCCCTCCCCCGACCTTTTTTAATATTTATTTATTTATTCATTAGCTTTTTTTTTTTTAATGAAATTTTGGGCCAATACAGATTTTTATTATATATATTTTTTATGATAATTTTGTCCAATCCAATTTTTATATTTCCCTGTTTTGTGCCAGACACAAAGAAATCCTGATCATAAAACCAGAAGTCTTTTACAGTCTTTAAGTCATTCATCATACCATGCTTGAATAAGCCACAATTTAATAATACAAATTTATGAAACACACATTAATATAACCTTATTTTACAGAAAAGATTCATTTAAAAATAACTTTCGAAAGCCTTTGTAGCCACCTATATAGCCATCTACCTAAATTTTTGTGTGTGAAACATAAATCAAATAAGTATTATGTTTAAATGTAAAAGCAATTAGAAGAACTGAAGATATACTTTACCCTTTAAGTAGCTTCTCTTAAAATGTTAGTGGAGCATATCTGAGACTGGCTGTTGCTGACTTTTTTTTTATTTATTTTTTCCTCCCCAAGAAGAGTAAAAACACGACCCACAACTCCAGCATGTTTAAGACGTGCGCGTGTTGTGTCCATTATGGAGGTATTACAGCACCATCTGTTGGATGATTTTCAAAATGCGGCTGGGTAGACTACCATTGTCCATGTCAGACTGCAAATAACTGTTTAGCCAGTAAAAAAAAAAAAAAGATACAATAAACAGTCACATGTCCTCTTATTTGCTATTAGGCTAAAGTCAATCAACAAGGCAAAAATAGGCTGTTGTTGATGTTCGGTTGATATCACTTCAACACTTAATATTAAAATGTTTCTTGTAGATTCTTAGTTTTACTGACCTTTTTTTTTTTTTTTTACTCTCAAATTAATTTTGTTTATTTATTTAAGATGGGTAGAGTTGTGAGAGTAATAGTGCCATGTGTTGCACCTGTAATACAAACATTAAAAAAAAGGAAAAGTTTCATGACTTGTGTTGCACAGCAAATCAGTACAGCAAGACATGTTGATTCAGATTGAGCATAATCTATCATAATAGGTTTGTATTTGTCTGCTATTTTGTCAGTCATTGTCTAGTGATTTAATCATATATCTACTGCTAGCACAGGGAAAGATGGCAGGTTATTCTTTGAAAAATAAAACCAGATATTGGCTGATTAGTGCTCTTGTAGCTAAATGGACGAATCCTTACCACTGTTCTGCAAAATCTACTGGATATTTATTTTTATTTTTTTTTAAACTGGAGGATATTATAACAACAAATAGGGACTAAACCTGCAATGTGGTGTTTGACAAGCACACCCAGGGGTGATGGTGAGGTGTCCAACTTTTGGCCATATAGTGTATTATATTAACACTATGTTTTGAGCTTCTGATTCGCTATAGGAGTCCTGCAGTAGTAAATCACAATCAGAGCAAGCTGAGTGGCATCAGCTGTCTAGGTCTCAAGTATGCATTACTATGGGTTTGGTATAATGGAATTACAAAAGTCTTTGGGTATATACACTGTGATTGTCTCATTTGGAAACTTGTGTAATGCGCCACTCTAGATACCCTGTTCTAGCACATGGCACATTCAGCGAGTTTATTAATGTAGACGAGAACAGCTGTACTTCCCCTCAAAGCTTTTAAAGCAGAGCAATTGCTTCTTTTACTAACCAACCAGTGGCAGTGAACTGCTATAATGTTTTTGCTGTTGTTTCAACTTTTTCTGGTGATTTGACAGGTGGGCTATACAGACTCTCTGTACTGTTACCGTTCTCTAATTCTGACCTGCTGTGGAGTTAAATCTGGAGGATCTTTAACTTTCTCTTGAATCCTGTAGACTTGGTCAACCCCTTGCTCTGGCTGAGTAGGAGATAGTGATCATCACTCACTGTTGTCTTTCTCTGTTATAAATGAGGGTAGTTGGGGTTGGGTCACATCTACAACATGCCATATGGGCCAGCCAGATGTTACAGCTAAGCCTGTGTGTGTGTCTGTATATATACATACCCACACACACACACACATTTCCTTTATGACATAGGGCATTCAAATTGCACATTTAGGTTTCTTCTTCCTCTATGACAAGGCGTATATGTAATATATTCTTCATTACAAGCCATGCATTTGTGCCATCTTTGAACCCAACTCTCGAATCCTCTGAAAATCCACTTTGTCTCTCACTGTATGGTCTGTCTCTGATGCTGATTTTCCTTTCTTTGAACTTTTTCATCCATCTGTGTGCATTGCTCCTGTCAACAGTGTCATCTCTATAAATATCCTGTAGCGCAGTGGAAGACCATCAACTGTGACAAATGCGATTTTGAAAGAGGATTTTAGAAGTTGGGTTAAACGATGGCGTGAATGCATGACTTGTGATGGAGACCGAGTAGTACCTTTTGACTAGAGGAAGTTACCAACAACATACAAGTTAATTAATTGAATTCAGTTAACTAAAAAACATTATTCCTACTTTTGCATTACTTTCAGTGCAGCCCTCACATTTATAAGTATTAGTAACTAAGGAGTTAAAGTTCAACATCAGCCTGTGAAATAAATTTGTATTCAAAATAAAATAAAATTATAATGAAAGGTTGCACTGTGTGGCATGTTGTAGATGATGACCCCCTTCTCATCTTTCTTCATCCATTTACAATGTTTGCTTCCTTTTTTTTTGTTTCAGAACTCGTGCGGATGGTCATGAACGGTTGAAGATGAATAAATCAACTAAAATTCTCTCCTTGTGCATTTCTTATTGTCATGTTCTTTTTGGTATTCCCTTTGTTCAATCATTCCTTTCCACATCATTTGCTTCTCTATTCCGCACGTTTGCACTCGTATGTTTTTATTTTCAGAAGTGCCTTTTATCTTCCTTTGTTAAGAATCCCCCACATGGCCTCATCACTAGTGTCCTTAACATGCAGTGATATTAAAAGCACATAGCTGAACGAAGGAGAACTCTTTGCAATAAAATCTTGTCATGCAGCACCAGGTCTATGTAGTAACATCATCTCAGATGCAATATATCCAGTTAATCCTCAGGTGCTTTAGCGGTGTATGGTGGTTTATAGCAGGGCAGTTGCATCTTCCTTTTGCTGCCTCCTACAACAAGGGGTGATTTTTATGCATAAAAACTTAACATCTTAACTAAAAGGTCATGATGCAAAAATGTGCCATTTCCAGTTTTGTTTTTCCTCTTAATGTTTGGGCCTAAAATAAAATACATTTTAAAATAATTTTTCTCCGCGTTGTTAGTCCTATTTACAGCAAGCATTTCTTTTTAATTTTACAGCTTTGGGGTATTTTGCTTAATTTTATATGAAATATTTCACTGCTGACAAGAATTTGGTAGGATACTTGAAAGGAACTTTTAAAAAGATGAGGGTTCATTTTGCATTCCAGTATTGAATCGTTGTGGTCTGTATTTAAAAAAAAAAAAAAAAAAAGTAAGAAAATCATAGATAGATGGCGCCACAGGCACATTTATCTAATTCCATAATAGAAAGTTATTTGGACTACAGAAATGTATTACTTTCAGTGTTACTTTCAGTGTTTTTTACAGTATTGATTGTCTTAAAACCTCTTTACAGACACCTGTAACATTAGCCACTAGTAGGAAAGCCAGGGAGGAAACCGAAAAAAGAACAGGGAGGTTCCTGATCCACACAGTAACAGATGAGGTAGTCTAAAAGTTTGAATTAGATAAGACGTTATCAGTTATAACAATGTTATTCTAGAAACCAAAATCAGAATGTTTAACTGTATTTATAACTCCCAGGTGATGGAAGTTTGATCAGTGAAGAGTAATCAGGAGCATGTAGGCATCAGAACAGCACAAGTAGGATCCAGACGAGAGCAGGTAGAAACAAACCTGCTTAGTATGTTTGAGCAATATTTAGGTAATCGAAAAGGATAGTTTTATTATTTGTATAATAGGTGCATAGATAGTAGATAGATACTCTTTTTGCTTGTCCAAGTCATTTAATTGTTTGTCTTTGTTCTGCTTTAACACCCAAAAAAAAAACAGTGAATTATTTTCATCTTCATGTAAACAATAAAGGCTTCACAATCATGACCTGCACCAGAGACACAAGCAGCTGTCTAGTCCATCATCAAAACAGTGATTGCTTGTGAATCGAATAGAGCTAGCACCAATATATCAGGTCACCAAAGCTATTTCTGAGGTGTTCTTTAACCTTGGGAAATCAACTCTATTTTGTCTAATTAGAAAGAAAATGTATCTGAATCATAAACAGAATTAGGTAAATATTTATATATTGACGGTTTTGGACATTACTGTGTTTTTGGTACTGATCTCAAAATATGGAACTTTCAGGAAATTTCCTGACTGTGTTTACAAATGCATCTCAGCATATTAATTCTTACATAAAAAGTATAATTAGGGTTTTTAAGAATTCTTTGACAGGTGTATATGCAATATTATTCCTCTTTCTCAGGTGAGCAATGTATTTATTTTTTCTTTGTTCTGTTTTAACACCAAAATCACAAGTTGAAAATATTTTAACCTTCACGAAAAAAAAGAGTTTGTGAAATACCAAAAATACCTATTTAAAGAGAAAGCAAAACTCTTACAGAAGCCATGCACCACGTCATAAAGCTAAGTGTTATTGCTGTAGCTGCAATAAGCTGTATTGGTGATTGAAGGACAAAATTGTGCTGCACAGATTTCCCTAAACACTGTTTACTGTTCCAGATCTATGTTGGAGCCACAGGAAAATGTGTCATTGCACAATATTAAATATTTTAGATGCAGTGCTAAATACAGTACACATAAACAGTGATAATAGTAAAGACATGGGTTAATTTGTTTAGAATAGTCAGCAACACAGCAGTTTTTACTTTTTGTCTAGGTTTGTTCTATCCTGATTAAGAAATTCATGATTTAACACAGTAACACAGGCAAATTAGAATATTTAAGCTTTGAGTAAGTAAAAAAAAAAAAAAAGGCTCAGTACTAAATAAATTCTCCTAATCTATAACCTCTAAATAAATCTGTCCTGTCAGGAGAGAGACTTTTAGCTGGTTTTATGTGTTTGCAGTGCCACCTGGAACTTTTTTCTTTTTCTGCGTGAAAAGACATACAGTTTAAAATGAGTATTCAGTTTGAAGGTCAAACTTCAAATTATAAATAAGAAGTTTGATCCAGCACATTTATAATCCTTCAGTGGGAGTAAAACTAAGAGAGAAACTATCATCAGTCTCACTTAAAATAGCATCGTCTAGCAGCTATCGTCTAGTCTTTCAACAATACCCTGCTATTTATCTTTTATGTTTGTGCCGTTTTAAAATGTGCAAGGATACAGGAAAAAAATTACTGTTTTTTCGATAGATTCAATTTTAAATTACCGTGCTGTGCAATTTTGAATTGTGATTGGTCACAAGGTGTTGATTAGTTTTCTATAACAGAATTCCAAGTTCATATTATTGTCCATCCATCCCTTGTCCATACCACTTATCCTGTGTGGGGGCCTCAGGGGACCTGGAGCCTATCCAAGGGTGCACACACCCAATCATACACTACAGGCAATTTAGAAATGCCGAAACCGGAGTACTCGAGTCTGGAGACGTGATGTGAACCCCAAATCCTAAAGGTGCGAGGAGACAGCCCTAACCACTAAACCCACCGTATCACCTTGTGTTCAAGTGTCTGTTCTAATATATTATCATTTCTATAGTAACAACACACAAGATCAACAATGGGCTGGTAAAAAGAAAAAAAAAACTGTGCTTACACAAGGACAACATTCTGACACACTGCATTCATCTTTATTGTCCACTGCTCTGGCTTAGTGTCCACATCCACCCAAAAGCCTCACCATTTCCATCAATAGTAATGGGAGTTTGGGGATGAAGGTTGCAAAGCTTTAATCTTCCAAGTCGTCTGTCCTGCTCATGTTGAGCTGCAGATGGTTTTATTTGTAAGTCCTTACCGAAGGCTACAGATTTGTTCTTGAATCTAAATTATTGTGATAGTATGAGCTATTTCAGCTCGTCGGTCATTCGTAAGTGATTTCCATGATTTATATGATTAATTATATGGCATTCATGGACACCTGATCACACACACACACACACACACACTTTTCTGAGAGGGATTTCCACTAGATAAAGGATTGGATTCGTATTTGTTCAGCTGCAGGAGCATTAGTGAGGTCAGAAGGCCTTGGGTGCAGTCTGTGTGTCAATTTATACAAAACATGATTAGTGGGATAGTGGTCAGGGCTCTATGCTTGACCCTCAGGTTCTTCCACTCCAACCTTGGCAAACCATGCCTTAATGGAGCTGTGCAGGTCAGGTGTCCACAAACCTTTGGCTATATAGTGTACACGTGTTTGATTTATACTGGGTTAAATCTGTAAATTGCACATCATCTGTCACGGATTGAGATTGGCATTATTAGAACAGTCATTTAAAGCCACTCAACCAAAGACAGTTGTTTTTCCATTAAAATGTCAGAGTGTGACAGCTACTAAAACAGTCACCTGAAAGTCAACCATGATGTGAATCACCCGTTCCACCACATAACCAAATGTGCTCTATTGGATTGAGGTCTGGATACTGGATTGGATTGGATACTGGAGGCCATTTGATTACAGTCACCTCACTGTTATGTTCAAGAAATCAGTCTGAGATTTTTTTGGCTTTGTAAAGGAATGGACATGGTCAGCAACAATACTCAGGTAGGATGTGGTTTTTAAACAATGCGCAGCCCAAAGTATGCAAAGAAAGTACCCCCTGCACTGTTACACCACCACTATCATCACTGCTTTCATGTTGTTTATGCCAAATTCTGACCCAACCATCCAAATGTTGAAGCTGAAATCGAGATTCATCAGACCAGGCAATGTTTTTTCCAACTTCAATTGTCTGATTTTGGTCTTTTGCTGCTCTAGTCCATCTGCCTCAAGTCCCAGAGCCCTTCAAGCCCTTCAAGCCTCTTCCACATACCTCAGTTGTAACAAAATGTTATTTGAGTTATTGTTGCCTTTCTATCAGCTTGAACCAGTCTGGCCATGAATCTCTAACACCTGGCACCAGCGAGGGATATTTGCCCAAAGAAGTGCCACCCACTGGGTATTTTCGCTTTTTCAGACCATTCTCTGTAGATGCCTGTGTGTAAAAATCTCAGTAGATCAGCAGTTTTGGAAATGCAGTACTCAGACCAGCCCGTCTGGCAGTAACAACCATGCCGTGTTCAAAGTCACATAAATCACATAAATTTCTTCCTCAATCTGATGCTCAGTTTGAATTTCAGCAGATCATCTTGACCATGTCTGCATGTATAAATGCATTGAGTTGCTGACAAGTGTTTGGCATTGGATATGATTGAATGTTTAGGTTAACGAGCAGTTAAATAGGTGTATGTATGAAAGGGCTGGTTAGTGTATGTATGTAAGCATGTAAACATTCATGCACCATGCACACAAATCAGAGGCAAGAATCACATTTAAGGTGCACGGTGACCATGCAATCCATTACTACCCAGTTCTTAACCCCGGTTCAATAATTTTAATGTTTTCGTTGCGTGGTGCAGGCCAAAAATCTATACGTATAGTATGTAGGTCTTAATTATCATTAAGGTTCTGTCGTCATATCTAACATGGACCACACAATCTGTTTCAAACATGATTTTATGGAGATTATTGCGGCTCCAGTTTGACAAGTAATACATTTCAATGGTTACTATGCCATCATACTGTGGAGATCTGGTTTTAAGATCGCTTAAAATTGTTTATCTAATTTTGTTACTTTCTGACTACTTAATCTGTAATACTAAGAGTTAATATTCTGCTGAGTTTAATTATCCTGTTCTTTAAGGAATGCCCCAGTAGCCTTGTTTTTGTATGTAAGCATTTCACAATTACAACTATAAGCCTTTTTATTATTTTTGAGGATTTTATTTTTCAGTAAAATAAAAAAAAAAACTAAATAAAAATAAGGTTAGGAAAATAAGATTATAGTGACTGTTTGTTTGGGTGTATGCCACAACTGAAATATCATCTCTAGATCGTGTGATGCATCGTGTGGCAAGAGCAGCCCCTCAACAGCTCGCTGACCTTTTCCTCATCTCCAACCAACCAGTCAAAACTATGCCCTCTCATTAGATAGCACGGCTAATGCTATTTGTGTGGGTGAAGGTAAGGCACCAGGTATCATACCAATGGTGAATAGATCCTCTACTAATTACTGAATTCAGTTGGGCGGGGGTGTGTGTGTGTGTGTCTGCATGCAGCTTTGGGCAGCCGTACGCGTGTGTGAAGGCATTGGAGGTAAGTGAAGTGTATTGATTATTTTAATCCTCCTATTTGTGAGTCTGTGATCCTCGTGGCTCTGCATTCGACAGGGGAATCGCTAATGGGCCTCGGCACAGACCGTCTTAGACCTCTCCCGGTCCAATTAACTTTCAACTGGAGTCTAGCAGGAGAGAGCGGGGAGGCTGGCTCCACACACACACACACACACACACACTGCGATCTCCCACAGGCTGCAAGTTCAGAATGTCATTACCGCTCGCTCTTAATTAAAGATTTCTCCCTTCTTTTTAACACTGTCACAGGTAGTGGCAAAGTTTCCACCGTTGTCTGCTATTTTTTTAGGGAGTCTAATTAAAAAAATAAAAAAAAAACATGATGATGATGAAATGATTTCCCTTATAAGGTCACAATGACTTAACTAATTCATTTCTTATTATTAACATAAATGTGTGTATTTAGGATACAAAATGAATGAAACCCTAGGGGGGATTTGTGTCCCTTCCTGTTCAAGGAAGGATCAAGGATGGGGTGTGGACGTGTGTCATAATGATTAATTGAGTTTATATTACCTGTAAATAACAGTTTATAATTATAATTCATTTATAAAACAAAAAAATAAGATCTTGTTGTCACTTACATTATTAAAGCTATAAACAGCCATGATGAAAAACTTTGACTTTTTTACTATACAAGTGATAACATTTCAGCAAGTGCAAAATCATAAACCTGTGATTTGCAGTACAGTCAGTTATAACAAAATAATAATAATAAAAAAACTTAATTCCCACCTTCTGACCAATCAGATTTGTTTTTCTTTAACATACAGATTTCAGTACAAAGGGAAGAAAAGAGTCAGCGCTATTTACACATTCTTTATTATAGAGTTATTTTATGAGAAGAAATAGAGCTTGATTTATGGATGTATTGATGTGTAATTGCATTTGTTTATATTTGCACATGGCTTGACTTGCCAAATCCAACTGTGGACAGAATTACTATAAGACATCCAGAATCCACTTTTTTCTGCTCTGTCATGTCAAATTACACAATTCAGCAAATTTACAGGAACATTTTTGATGGGAAGAATCTTTGTCATCATTTTTATTACAAATGAAACATACTGTCACACACAATCACACACACACTCATGCAGTCAGGACTGCCCTTATTTCGACAAATAATTTAACAAATTTTTATCTGGCCATGACTTTTTTTTTTTTCAAATGCACAAAAATCTAAATAATCAGAGAAGTCACAAATCCATTAATAGTAATTACTGGTGTGAATATATTTTTGTCTGGGCACAATTTAGGTCAAAAAAGGTAGTCAAAATTGGAATAAAAAAAAATTACCACTCTGTGCTAATGTTGGCCGTTTTGTTTTTTTTAGTTCTTTCAGATGTTATTAGTTTCATGATTTGGGGGTCATTACCTTTTTTAAATGTCACATGAAAAAAGCTTACTGAAGCGTAAAAAGGTACCTTCAGCAGTGAAACCATCTCAGTTAATTTAAGATTAACTCATTTTATTAAAAAAAAAAAAAAAAAAAACATCTCTTGGACAGAATCTTACGATTATGCTATTTTTGGTCAAATTTTATCATTAATCAAGCCTGACATAGAACATTATAACCCTAAGCAGTATATTAATAGTTTATTCTCGGCCAGGCTGTTTAGACACATTGAAAATCCATGTTCACACAGCTCAGACGTTGTGTGTTTGAACCCAGACACATCATGCACACAGGCCATATCTCCAATTCCACACTGACAGCCCAAATGGTCACTTTTAAGTCAAATTAATTAAACCAGGGAACTTAGATTAATCACAGGCCCACACTGGTGGTGTGTGCACGCATACATATGTCACTGTATTGAATTCCCGTTGTGCCACGCTAACCTATCAGTCCTCTTGTTAGCGAAAACAAGACCATGGAAATCTTTCTCACCAAGCCTCGGACGTGTGTGTGTATAACAGCTTCTTCCAAACGCGTCATCAGAACAGTGTGAAGGAAACTGAATACTGAAGTGAGACACAAAAATGACGCGGCTTGAATAACATCAACACGTGTACATCTAATGCTGAGGGAGGATAACACTCCAGTAGATATAGTTCTATATGCAATATCTATTATACATTTTTTTTGCATTCATATAAGTAGAGCATATTACCATCATTTGCATAAACATACAAACAACATGTCAGAAAAAAACCTGCTTAATGAAAGCAACACTTTGCTCATGATATCATGTCAGTGAAGCCCTTCTGCGCCGAGCATCAACCAATGTGCATGTCCCTCCTTTCTGGTCTGTTTAGTGTGTGTGTGTGTGTGTGTGTTGAGCAGCATTGTGAGGTGAAGGAGTGGCAGGGCTGATGGATAGTCAGTCAGGGTAGATGAGAAACCCAGAGAAGGTGCTGTATTTGTTGGTGTTTCCCCCATGGACCTTCCCCCCATCTAGCTGCACGCACACCTCGTCCCCTACGTCCAAATGCAGGATCACGCTGTTAGAGGCGTAGTCATAATTCTGGTCTGCATCCTGGGCAATGGCGCTGGCCCTCACCTGTCACACAGAGAGGGATAGAGGCACGGTCAGAGGAAGGACATAGAGACACTCACACTTCACTCTGTCATCATCCTTACACGCACTTGCAGTACCAGGGCCAACCAAATGACCAGACAGACCAGCGTAACATACCCACAAATTACTTATTTTTTTGTAAGTTATTTAAGATTATTTTTAATACTGAATAATAATGGTAATTGTATAATAATAGCAGTTAATGAACCACTTCATGAACACTTGCTTTCATCAAGAAATCCATATCGCAGTATATGGCCAAAGTTATGTAGACACCTGACCATCACCTACATATACGGGCTTGTTAAACATCTCATTCCAGATTTAGTCCCCCTTCGCTCTTAAAATAATCTTCATGCTGCTGGCAAGGCTTTCCATTAGATTCTATAACTTTGTGTTTGTGGGGATTGGTCCATTTAGCCACAAAAGCATTAGTGAGGTCTGACACTGATGAATGGGCAAGAAGTTCCGGTGGCCTGGTGTGAGTTCCACTTCATCTCGAAGGTGTTCAGTAGGATTGAGGGATCTGTTCAGGCCACTCAAGTTCGTCCACTCCAACCTTAAAACACCATGTTTTCATGGAGCTTACTTTGTGCACAGGTTCATTGTTCATGCTGGGACTGGGAGGCTTTTATAAGTGCCTCAGCACACATCCTATATAAATATGTTTTTCCAACTTTGCGGGAACAGTTTCAGGATGAAACAGCAAAAAAGTTAAAAGGTCAAATATTTGACATACTGTAGATGTGTAAATCCTTATTTCTTCACAATAAACCAGCCACGTATAGTGCATCTTGAAAAATTACAATTTCATGAAAAAGTTAATTTTCTTCAGCAATTTAATTTAAAAAGTGAAACATTCATATATTCATTATATGTAAAATGAAATATGTCAAGCGATTTTTTATTTTTATTTCGACTATTACAGCTCACAACTCATGAAAAACAAATCTCTGAATTTAAGAGTATTTCCTAAAAACAATCAAAAAAGTATTTTCCTCTATTTTCCCTTCCTCTAATAAATCCTGAAAAATTATGTTCCTCTATTCACTCAATACTTGGCCATGGCTTCTTTAGCACAAATTACTGCATCAATGCGGCATAGCATATAATCAAACTGCCTGAAGCACTGCTGAGACATAAGTGAAGACCAGGTTGCTTTGATAGCCGCCTTCAGCTCATCTCTATTGTTGTGTTGGGTGTTTTTCATCTTTCTCTTCAACATATTCCATAGGTTCTCTATGGGATTCAGGTCAGGTGAGTTGGCTGGCCAGTCAAGCACAATAATATCATGGTCAGCAAACTAGGCAGTGGTAGTTTTGGCACTGTGGCCAGGTGCTAAATCGTGTGGGAATAGGAAATCAGCATCTCTATAAAGGTTTTCAACAAAAAGAAGCATAAAGTGCTCTAAAATCTCCTGGTAGGTGCCTCCGAGTGGCGCAGTGGTAAAGCGCTCGCCCTATCATCCGGGGATCGTTGGTTCGAACCCCGGGTGATGCTGTTTCCCTCTCACAGCCAGAGGCACAGAGAGAGCTGATTGGCCGAGCTCTCTCAGGGGGAGGGATGAGAGGTACTTGCGCCCCCACATTAATCACGGCTCTACAGCCAATCAGGGGCGTCTGTGAGCTCGCGCACGCGGAAGGAGCGGCTAGCGCTTT
>JAOVVB010000018.1:4623999-4636704 GCA_028570985.1 Heterobranchus longifilis | reverse complement strand
GTAGTAGCCTTAATGTGGGAGCCCCCTAGTGACGGGGAGGAATTGGCTACGACTAATATTGGGGAGAAAATTGAAAACACAATGGACCAACACAAGCAGATCAAATCCTACCCCAAATCACTACCGCCTCTGGAAACTTCACACTGGACGTCAAGCAACTAAAATTTTGTGCCTCTCTATCTACTTTTCCCCTGGACTCTGGGACTCTTGGTTGCCAAATTAAATGCAAAATTTACATTCATCTAAAAAGAGGACTCTTGTTCGGTGGTTTTACATTGGGAATGAAAGTTAGCCCATTTCTTAAAGATGTCTATGTCTGGTAGCTCTTTACGCACTGACTCCATCCTCATTCAACTCCTTGTGAAACTGAAGTTCTTGAATCAGCTTTGCTTGACAATCTTCTTAAGGCTGCAGTCATGTAACTTGTGCATTTTTTCCTACCACAGTTTTCCCTTTCAGTCAAGACAAGAAGATATATGGTATTTATACTATATAAATAGTAATTTGCTCAAACTTGAAATGATGATTTTTTTTTTCATGAGCTATAGTCCTATAAAATGCTTAAAGCATTTCACTTTACATGTAATGAATCTAGAATATGAGTTTAACTTTTTAAAATAAATTACAAATGAAATTTACATTTTTCATAATATTCTATTTTTTCAAGATGCACTGGATATCTAACTTTTCATTTATTCCTCTTTATTAACAACATTTTCCTGGCCAGTGTCTTGGTGGATCTGGAGCCTATCCCAGGAACACTAGAAGTGAGCTAAGTGAGCTTATCTCAGAGATAAATTTAGACTTTTGCTTACTTCTTTACACCTAGGGGCAATTTAGTATGTTCCACACAACAGCATGTTTTGGCAGTGGTTGAGAACAAATAAAAACCCACACAGACAATAATCTGACTCAGAATTGAACCAGAAACCTGAAGCTATTATTCTGCAATGATTCCTGCGATATGCAATTTTTTTGGGTTATTTATTTTATTAGTTGTTCATTGATGCCTGGTTAAAAAAAAACATCACATGTTCTAGACTAGACTGTAGAAAATAATCACCAGTCAAAAGTTTGCACACACCTTCTCAGTCAGTGCTTTTTGTTTGGCGATTATTTTCTACAGTCTAGAAAAATGTTAGAGATTTAAAAACCAGGAAATAATACATATGGAATTGGGTAATTAGGAAGCAACAAGAACAACAGTCGGTTGTTATTGTAAGACATGAAGGTCAGCTGTTCTGGAATAATTCTTGCAAGAACAGTATTGTCAATGCATTTGCAAAACCCATCAAGCACAAAGATGAAACTGGATCTCAAGAAGACCTTCCCAGGAAAGCAAGACTATATTTATGTCTGCTGTAGAGGAGAAGTTCATTTAGAGTTACCAGCCTCAGAAATCATCAATTTACAGCAGCTCAGATTCGAGTCGTTATGAAGGCCTTACAGAGCATAAGTAGCAGACACATCTAAACATTAACTGTTCAAAGGAGATTATCCTTGACAACTACTTATTATTGTCAAGTGAGTGCTTTTAAATTGTTTAAATTCAGTATATCCTATACATAAAACACCACCGTTCAGGTTTCAGAAGAATGCTCAGGAATCATATCTAAACTTGTCTATTTTACATTTTCCTATACATTGGCTTTTTAATTGTGTCCCAGGTTTTCTCCTCCTGTGCGGTTTTGTGTGCTGCCTGACAGCAAGGCCGGCGAAACTAAATGGATTGAGGCTAGTTCCACACTCTCTCGTATCGATCTCCTGTAAAGCCGCTGCCCGTATGGCCCAACCTGTAGAATAAGGCTTTACTACAGAGGTGTGTAAACACACACTGTATCTCTTTCCAGTATCGACCTGTTGGATTGAAAAACACATCCTGTGCCCATCTTTCAGAGACTGCACGCCACACGCACGGACTTATTTAAATTCAGCACCAAGGATCTGCTGTATCGACTCGCAGGAGTGGATCTATTGTTTGTTAACATTTTAAATTGGGCTTAGTCATGTAGACACACAGACATATAAACTTGACCTGACTCGGCAGTTTACAAGGCTCAGAAAGCTGTGAAACAATCAGAAAACTTCATCCTCGTTTGGCATGGTGTGATCCGATCTGTCTGACTCGAGGGGAAAATATTTAATGATATTCCACACAGAGATGTTTAAAAAGATCCAGTAGACACACCCATGGTAAATTCTTTACTCACTACAGTAGGATTAACGGCTATGAGCGATTTTCTAACCATTTAATCATATCTATTTGTTTCCTAACTGCTAGGATAGATAACAATCGGAAGAATTCTGCATGTAATTTATTGAGTCTCGAAAATAATTGGTGTATCCGTTGCCAGATCCTAGCCATCATTTTTTTTTTCCTAGTGCTTTGCTCAGTGACTAACTATGGTGTCACCACTCAATCCCTGTCAAGCTTTGCAGACAATCCTCCCTAACAGGCACACTCTGGAAAAATATATACACCAGGATTGAAATAGCCATTGAAATAACTGTTTACTATATATCTTAGCCTTTTTATAAACACAAACAGACATTTTATTATATTATATCTATATACATTTTACCCTTTGCGCAAGATAAATAACAGCACTGATTTTAAACATGTATATGCAGTTTCCTATATTTGCACTACACATGGAAATCATATTCTACTTCATAGTTTATTTAAAACAAACTAGTCAATATTTAAAGCCGTTTTTTTTATACTGGCTGTGATTTATTTTCTATTATTACAGTGAGTCAAAACACTTAATACTCAGATTGTTCTGAAAATTCTCTAAAATTGTGCATTGCTAGACTGCATATAGACGGCATGGTGTCTTAGTGGTTAGCGACTTAGTGGTCGTCTCACACATCGAGGGTTGGGCGTTATGTGGGGTTTCCTCCCATAGTCCATTGCGATATAAGTTGATTGGTGTTTCCAACTTGCACATAATATATGAGTGTGAGTGCGTGTGCGTTTATCTCTCTAGGACCCCTATGATCCTCCACAGGGTAAGCAGTTTAGGTAACGTATGGATCAGAGAGAGCCAGAAGGTGTAGGGAATTTAAATCTAGTGTAAATCTTTGTTAGTAAACAAAATGCATGCTTAAAACTGCCTAAAACACCAAACTAACATGGGCATTAGCCAAACAGCTTTCCTTTTGCTTCAGAAAAAAACTGCCTTGGAAGTTAGTTACTTGGCAAACTTCATTCTCGCAGTAATAAAGTAATAGACACACTCTATTAGCACTGTGCTACATCCTCTGGCTGCAAAACAGCTCAGTCAATAATTTGTAAATTGACCAAAGTGTGTTGCCTGTAAGTTACGTATCGCCGAATACAGTTTTTTTGTTTTGTTTTGTTTTTAAAGATCCAAATCAGTACAATTCAATTCAATTATTTACAGTATATAGCGCTTTTACCAATGGTCATTGTCTCAAAGCAGTTTTATAGAAATATCAGTTAAGTTATTATTATTTTTGTTTAATAAAACAAAAACACTGTCATTTAAATAGAAAGAAAAAACAGATTGTCTGCAAATCACTAACCAAGAACATATATGAACACTGGCAGAACTTCAAAAAAGAAAAAGCTAGAAGGGTTGAAATGCTGTCAGTGGAGATGCGCCATATAGAAAATGTGTCATTGGTACTGTAGTTGTGTGTTTGGGCGGTGCTGGTGGAAGGAAGGGGGGTTGATTTTGACAGTGATGGCCTGGCTTCTTCATCTCATCGATGTCAAGAGCATGTCATTGCGCTCATTAAGACTGCCGAACGGTGAAAAGGGCCCCTCTTTCCCTCAGGCATACATCCGTGCTCAATACCAAAATGCAAGTGGGCACTTTAATTAGCCAACACCCAAAGCAGACCATTTAAGCCTGTTTCTGGACTCTCATCGATTCCTGCTCCATACTTTTGGGACGTGTGCTTCTGACTAGCACCAGACATCGGGATCAACCGTCCTCAGGGCAAAACATACTTTTGCTCATCCTGTGTGTTCCGGCATTTATCAGACATGAGCGAAATCTTGGGTGGTGGAGAGATGGGGGGGTGGGGGTGAGTGAGCGAGAGATGTTTCGGGATTACTGTGGACTGGAGCGGAGATGGATATTGACACGGGAGCGAGCTGCTTGTGAAACACCACACTGACTTGATCTCGGCTCTGGCTGTGAGCAAGGACCCTCGGGCCTGCCGGGGGCTTGTTCTGCCAGCGCCTTTCATTACAGGGGCACTATTAAACGAAAGGGAGGGAAGGAGGGAGGGAAAGGAGAGGAGAGGAGGAAGGGTGAGAAAGAGGGGCGCAGCTGCATTGGCATTTTACACACAAGCAGAGATGTGAAGCAAGAAGCAGACAACAGACAAGGCGAGAAGAGTCGGAGAGAAAGAGAGAGAGAAAGAGAGAGGGGTGAAGACTGGGAGGGGGTAGGGATAACAGACTGATCAAGCGAGGCTATTTTGTAAGACCAAAGAGATGTGAGGGTATATGAAGTCTTGTTTTTATCAGTTGCTGCTCTGCTTCAGTGGTAATAAAACTGACAGGATTCATTCCGTGTGATATACAGGCCTCTTAGAATGGAGACAATGGAAAACTAGCTCTTAAACTTACCTAAGGGACCACGCGCATGGCAGCGGAGGGAGAAGCGAAACCAAAGCGTTAGAAATGGAACATTTATTGAATAGCTTTGCGGTCTTCCCACGGGGTGTACAAGATTAAAGCGAGACAAGCAATCACTTGAGTTGTTCATAGAATTATGGTTTAATTGGCCGGATGCTTTATATTTATGGATCAAGAATATACCATCCGTAAGACATTATGACTACTTATACGCTAAATCACTCTATGGTCAGTGTTACAAATTGTGCATGAGGATAATCAGATGGAGTGAAAGAAAACTCCTAGATCATTATCAGTCCTTCATTCATTAGTGTGATTCCGGTTGAATATATTTGGTCGTTACAGAATGTCAACTTACCACAGCCACTCATTATGCCTCAACTGTATCGTGTCTATGATGCGGCTTGAGGAGACATTTATTACAGTCATTAACAGACAGGCGATGGCATTTATTACACTAGAGTGCAAGAAAGCTTGACCTTTCGGTGGTCTATTAAAGGATTGTACGGCAGTGGAAGAAAAAAAAAAACGAATGGTTAAATGAAAGAGGATAAAATGTGCATTAGTCTACTTTATTCCCTGGATTCTGAAATACATCGCTGAGCCAGGAGACTATGAATTAAAGATTAACAGCACTGGCGAAGTTAATGATGAGGATGAAAAAACGTTCCCGTTTAGCCAGAGATGACATATAATCCCGCTGCTGTATTGTGAATCAAATCCACATTAGCATTAAGAAAGAGATGCTGGGGGGAAGAAAAAAAAAACAGCTCATTATTCTGACCATGGCAGAACAATAAAGATGCCACCTCTAACGCTTGTGCTGTCATCGCCACTGAACAAATCTTTTCATGTTTTCACATCTTTCATCTGCTGTTACTCCATCATCAGAGAACAGACTTCAAATAGTGGTTATGTAACCCCTGCAAGAGAATAACCACAGATGTTAAAATTGTCCTCACCAGATATGAGAGGAAAAAGAGAAAATGCACAAGTGAATCTGACTGGAGAGGGAAAAAAATCATATTTATTTGATTAGGTAGCCGTACACATGGACAAGCGAAAGAGGCAGCTCTGAAGTGAGAGGCACTAACTATCCATGTTCCCCTAATATGTGTTAATTAATTCACTTCAGCTGCAGCAGGTGTTGAGATACAGCAAACAAATGAGCAGGAAATATTTTTCAGCATGTGACCGCCAACATAACTGCTTCTTCCATCATACTGTAGCGCCAAACTGAATCCGAATGAGGTGGTAACCTCAGCGTGCAATTATAATTCCACACAGCTCAATCTATTTCTAGCGCATGCTTGCTGGTGACGTTCCCATCCTGGTTCATTAATAGTATTTACACTTTGTGACCAATACACTGATTTTAGTCTTGAACTGTAACTCATGGATAGGCTGATAAAACCCTAGTGGGGAATTATGGCCTGAAAGGTCATTTGAAGGAGCTGAAATGCCAGTAAGATTTACTTAAAGCAAGGGATTAGCAGTCTTTGGCAGACGCATAGCTTTGTCAAAGCACCGGCACACCCCTGGGAGCCTTTAGCCTCCCATGGCTAGGGTCCAACTTCAAGCAAACTATCTCAGCCACACGGCCGAGTCCCTCTGAGAACAGCTTTCACTGTCCATCATGACTAAGACGCAGACAGCTCTTCCAGATGCACACTGCAACTCCAAACCAGGTGAAGCAGTGGGCGGAATACACCCAGGAGGAGCCATCAGAGACTCCCCGCTTTAATTAACTCCCCGATGTCCATTGACATTCATAATTTGTAAACAAACTCCAACGTCTAGTTGTGGGCTAGGTTTGTCTTGTTTACTTTTTATTTTCCCAGACTCCTTGTTAACCTGTCTAGTCATGACATGACTGCTTCTCTATCTGTCTCTGCCCCTTCTCTCAGTCCACTGTCTACAAGTCTCAATTGAGCTATCTATCTTGCTCTTTCTGTCAAACTGGCTTTCTCTCTTCTTCTTCTTCTTCTTCTTCTTCTGCCTTCTCTTCCCATCATGGCTTCCGTTAACATGAATGCTTCTATTCCTCGGTTTGTTTCCTAATTTACTCTTACACTGCGGCCCTGGGGACACCTACTGTGCGGCCATATTGTTCTCGTTCTCATCTGTTCCGATACAACACGTCTTCCATGAACTGAAGCAAACGCTGAACACCGCCATTGTACGCAAAACTATTTCTTGTTACCCAAAGTGTTGTAAAAATATTTCATAAATTGTAGAATTATGCCATGGTTTATGGCCAGCGTTAACACTGGTACTGTATAGCGACACTCTTAAGGTAGGATCATTGTGTTCATATAGAAATATAACCCTTTATAAATTAAGGTAATGCGTGTAATCCCTGAAGTTTGGTGCCTCCTTTGAGCTGACACCTCTGGGAATTCAATTCTCACAGCATCTGTCAAAATCATCTACTTGAGTTTTTAATATTATTCGCGCACAGTGTGGGGCTGGAAATATCTAAATTCAGAGAGTGCTTTCAAATTTAAATTCTGCACTATTTGCTCATTTACTATTTACTTCCGTGATACAGCCTGAGGTGTTTTGCTGTCCGTTTTTTTTGTTGTTGCAAAAGGATTTTTTTTTCCCACATTACATTAGCCATGGTGAAACCAATGCCATTAACGCACTCACACACACATATACATCTCTCTGTCATGAAGACACAAAGGCCATCAAGCCTGGTGAAGTAAAGCCACCTGATGGGTTTGAGATAGACGAAGATGGTTAAATAATTGAATTGAGTGAAAAGATAATTAATGGGCAATCAATGAAATACAGAAGAGGGGGCAGGGGTGGTGGGCAGAGGATCCAATCTAAGGGTTATGAATGATTTAATAGAAAGACTGGATGTGCATGACAATACTAAACTGTGCAGGGTGGCCACAGGACCTGTTTAAAGTGCCTTCACGCTGAGCACCTCACTCAATGCACTCTCACATCCGGTCAGCATGGCTAACAGTAAGGTATTTTTAACAAATGGAACTGGGGGTGACTTCATTAACTACTGATTTTACAGGTTGTATAATCTCTTGAAATCCATCGTAGATTTATAAAAAAAAAATTGCTTCGGTCCATGTCTTGCCTTTCCTCTTTAATTAGTGTCAGGGGACTAGACAACTGAATGAATATGCTGTCAATTTTACATTCATTATTTATTTCCTTGGCGTGCAAACTGGCTTGTCCACACCTTGACAGTCATATCTGCTTATGCCTCCTACACCTCCTTAAAGGTGATAGAGAGAATAGAGAATATGTTTGTTAATTAGAATATGTTTGTTAATTAGACATTCCTAAAATGTAACTGTAAGTGTTTGAAGACTTAAAACTGTTCAGATTTACAGATTTATTTTATTGACAAAATTTTCATCAAGCTTGATATCAACAGCAATAATCAGTCTGTGATAAAAAATTATAGACTATACTGAGTAGGTATAATTTGTTATATAGACCTACTTTCCAGTCACGCTCATTGACTATTTTATCAGGTGTCCAATTACAATTACTGTAGCTTTGTATAATGTGCTTGTGCGAGTGACAGTGTGAATTAACTGCTATACTCTGATACACTAAACTCTATAGTGGGGTGTTTAAAACAAGCAACAGATGGACTTTGGTTGGTATTGTACACCTGTAGAATATCTCCGTACCTTGGTTAAAGGCCTAATTATCACAGGAAGTATTGCAGGAATTATTACAGGAAACGTGTAGCACATTTAAATAACATTTAAACATTTTCCAGTCTGCTGCAACAAGGACCACTGAAACTGGAAATTGATGTCTTTTTTGACATTTGAATTGGATATATACATATATAGATAATTCATATACCCTCATTTATTGATTTTTAATAGCTACTTTATCTACAACAGGATCATAGTGGGCACCCTGGGTGGAGCACTAGTTTAGTACAGGGCATCACGCACACACAAACACGCATCCATTCACATCTAGGGATATTTTAGCAAAGGCAATCCATTTACTGGCATGGTTTTATGAATTGGAAGAACACCAGGGAGTTCAAAAGTTTGGATTCACCTTCTACATCCATGTTTTTCATTTGTGATTTATTTTCTACATTCTAGAACAATATTGGATTTTTTTTTTCAAAACTTTGAAAGTACACATATGGCAATTGGTTAATTAAGTAACAACAATAACAACAACAATCAGTTATAATTCCGTGATACATAATTTTAAGACACTAAGGTCAGCTGATCTGGAACAGTTCTTGCAAGAACAGTATTGTCAAGTGCATTTGCAAAACCCATCCAGCGTCAAAAATTAACCAATTAATCAGCACTTCAGATTGGAGCGCTTCTCTATATTCTGTCTTATTTTATTCCATAATAATTTTTTTTCTTTTCACTTTAAGGTCATGAGTGGTCGTATAAGCTTTTTACTGCATATCGTACAGTGTATGACTGTGTATGTGACAAATAAAATTTTTATATAATTTTGAAATTTGAATTTCAAGGCTTGACAAATCTCAACATCTTGTATAAAGTATGAATATATTTGAAATATGAACTGTTCAAAGAACATTACTGTATATTTTGTATGCCTTCAGCATTGTTTAACAATGTAGAAAGAAATAAAGATCATGAAATTCCATGGAATTAGAAGGCGTGTCCAAATTTTTGACCAGCAGTGTATATATTTGGCACAAACATTTAACATTAAATTAGCTTAATTAATGCTAGTGAATTCTAGCTTAATTAATGTTTTACATTATAAGAAATAGCTCAGTGTATTGTGACATTATCAATATTATATCATACCCAGCTCTAAAATACACTATAGGGCCGAAAATGTTTTCCTCATCATACACAAATAAATTTGTTGAATCGTCTATCCCAAGGTTAATCCCCTCTTTGTTGCTTTAAAATCTTCCACTCTTCTGGGAAGACTTTTCACTAGATCTTGGAATGAATTTTTCAGTGAGTTCAGGCACTGATGTTGGGTGAGAAACCTAACAGAAGTATTTTCTGGGCCCTATAGTTCCAGTGAAGGAAAGCCTTAATTGATAATTTGATACAATTGTGTGCTTTCACTTTCACTTTGTGGCAAACGTTCAGAAATGCCGACATATGGGTGTAATGGTCAGGTGACCACATACTTTGGATATATGTTGTAAATAGATTATTTTTATCCAGTGCATCAAGGCTAATAATAGAAAAGTAAAGATGCAGATCAACTTTTATTTAATTACTAAAATTACAAATTTTTATTTAAGTTGTACATAAAACTGCAATCTTGGTTCAGTTAAGCGAATAGTCCATATGTTAAGATTATCCTGGTTATTAATCTTGGCATTTCGTGCCTCTTACATCTGGATTGTGTCCTGATGAAATTATAACCACATGCTTTTACACCTGTTTAAACATGTTAGATATTTATCTTCTAATTTGCACATCAACTTGTTAGATTTGACCACCAACTTTCTATGTTGTTTCTAGAGCGGTTTCATGCAAAAGAAGAATTTGAACAGCTTTATAAATCTGTGTATAGGCACCGATTCAGCAGTCATAACCGGTTAACACTATGACATATTCTTATATAGTGAGATAGTGCTGATATGAATAGAATACAAAGGAAAACACAGGAAATATGAAAACACCAGGTGTAAAGAATGGTACATAACCATTTGGTCCCAGCTTTGAAAACACAAACATCCTGGAATGTCAGTAATGTGTTTGAAACAAAAGCATTACATATGAAATACTTGGACAAGGAAAAAAAGGTGTGTAAATTTCTCATACAATAGATTCCAACCTAGCCATGGTTGCAGAGTTGCTAGAAATACACATGACAAAAGAAAATTCGCAGACTGTTTTCATTCTACTCCCCATCACTCTGTAATAAAATGTCATTACTGTATGTCCAGTACCTGCAGTAGAGACAGGAAGGCAAAATATGGAAGTCTTAGACTGCTGAATGCTTCTAATGATCCCCCTCTTTTCACCGTTTTCAAAATACAACCCATAATTAAATTTGCTAACACCACCATCAACACATCCATAATTCATTCAAATGTTTAATAATCTCACCTGTCCATTTTTCTTGAGGTCTGCCCACATGCTGGTTCCGTCTCCTCCTCTCATGAGAACGTGGTAGGTGAAGTAGTAGATGCCAGGGAGGGGACAAGTGAACTTGCCCGTAGTGGGTTCATAGTAGTTGCCCACATTGGTGACCACATCATCAAACTTGAGCACTTCACTGCCTTCGTGCTGCTTCCGCAGGCCTGCATAGAAAGCAATCTTCGGTGTGTAGACGGACGGCACATAACCATTCGGGCCAGGTCCTGGAGGTCCCTGTGGGCCTGGCTTTCCTGGCTCTCCCGGGGGTCCTTGTGGACCTGGTGGTCCCGGAGGCCCTCGGTATCCAGACTTCCCTCTTCGGCTTGTGATCTCAGGAGGCCGTGGTGAGACGGATGTCAATTCCTGGCTGTGTTGCGATGGGGTGTAGGGGTCACAGACCATGCGACAACTGCCAAGCATTTCATAATGACTTCCTGCACTTCCAGCCCCACCCCCTTTGGTGCTGTGGACCAGCAGAGGTATGGCGATCAAGAGAATAAGCACCATGGCCACACCCACTGCTGCCCCGATGACGCGCTTGCGGCGGCTGAGCCGGGAGGCGGCCAGCGCCAGAAAGTCCTCCTCTCCTTTGGGCGGAATGGTGCCCGCCAGTGTGGATGGTGTGGAGCAGAAAAACACACGCTGGAAGTATGAAAAAGGGGATTATGTTTTTTTTTCTGTGTATAAAAACAAAACTGAACAGCAAAGATGTCTAAGAAAGGATAAGAGCAATGGGGACAAGACTAATGGATGAATTTATGGATGAGGTGAACAGACTGAGGAGAGTGTGGAGCATACAGAAAGGAAATAGTGCTAAGGGATTATGGGGAGAAAAGGAAGGGAGACTGAAGAGTGACAGTTGAAAATATGAGCAAGCGGCAGGGGGGGAAGAGTACAAAGATACAAGTGAGCTCTGGATCGCTTACAATAATGGATTAGCTGCAATACTATGAGCACAACAATTACTGTAGTGGTTATATTATACAAATTGTGTTGACTTGTAAAGAATTCGACTTGTTTTTCCTTTCTTTCATCCCCCCCCGTTACGAGCTGTGTTGTTGTGTACAGCTTCTTCTAGGACACACAAGTCTCTTGAAGACTCTCTTTAATCACAGATCAGTAAGAATGTTGTCTCGCAGCTCAGCGACGATCCTCTTTAGCAGTAACTGACACACAACAACTGTCACTTTGATTTGAGTGCATTTCAGGATGTGTAGTCAGAAAATAATGTTAGGACTGCTTTTTCTCCGTAGATATATCAAGAATTCACTTTAGGTTGTTGGAATTTCGATGTTGCAGGGGAAATGAAGTAAAAGCAACACTTTGGAATTCTCTTGTCCAGAAAATTACTTTGTGTAAGTGTTTCTGTGAGTTTGGGCTCAGCAAAACGTCTTTGATGTCTTAGGATATTATGTAAAAATCTTGATTGTGAGACAGATCCTGGCTTGAGTTAAAAATCCATAACTGGGGAAAGAAAAAGATGAAAGGTTAAATCAAATGAAACTCAATTCCACATATCATTATTCATTATATTCCAATATTAAGGTATATACAGTACATCATAGTGTACGCTCTGTACTAACTTCATTATTCATACTGTTTCATCATACACGTTATTTTACAGTGCACTGTAAACGTTATTACACTATTCTCTTTTATAAAGGTACTTATTCGTCTTATTATGCACATCATTATTGTACTGTAATGTATGCACAATGTATGCACTTCAGTATATAAAAAAACTACACAGCACGTAACTGTAGTCTGTAGGAATTATTTATACATTTCGACAAGTAGTGAAAAACATGTATAGACAGATAGATAGATAGATAGATAGATAGATAGATAGATAGATAGATAGATAGTAAAAACACTTTCAGAATTTATTTGAGTCCAACTTGATTCATATAAACACTGCTAGGTGTTAATTTAACACTGGGGAATTTCCTCTGTAGTCCGGTAGACAGATAAGGGAAATTTGTTGTAATTTAT
>JAOVVB010000018.1:4613120-4623150 GCA_028570985.1 Heterobranchus longifilis | reverse complement strand
AAAGTTTTAAAACACCTACCGTCTGAAGACATTCTTTCTCTCTCTCTCTCTCTCTCTCTCTCTCTCTCGGTGATGATGATCCTAATAGAGAAGCCGTATGTATCAGTCGTTGTTAGAGACACACACACATATCCCCGGCAGCGACCGTTAACAAACTGTGCGCGCGCGAGCGGACGAAAGCGGTTAGCAGCACTCGCGCAGCGCTCGGAGCACGCGCTCACCTCGTGTGGACTTTTTTCCGCGCTCGCGCGTTAGCTTAGCTTAGGGTTCCGGCAGAGTGATGATCTAGTGTCTGATATTTTTGAGCGCTAATAGAGAAAACTCGATAAACATTATTCCTTTAAAAAAAAAAAAAAAAAAACCTACCTTAAAATAGTGAAAAGGGTTAAAGTTGTCGCTGGTGTCAACAGTCTTAACTAGTCTACTTCTTCAAGGAAAATAAAAAATAACCAAATAAGTAAATAAATAAATAAACAAGAGTTCCAACTTGATTGGATGTAATGCTTTAGCCGATTAGCTAAAGCAGGTCTGAGTGGACTGCTTCGACTCGACCTCTGTCCAACACCTGTGAGATTTCAGCAGTGTTTCGATCTGCTCTCCCCCTCCCTCCTTCCATCCTTCACCTCCATCTCTCTCTCTCTCTCTTTCTCTCTCCCCTTAAACTCCAGCTTAATTGTAATTAAAATGTCCATAGCATGAGACAGTCATATCTCAATTCATATCTGCTTTCATACAGTATATATTAAAGGAAGAAAAAACAACAGCTCTCTCTCTCTCTCTCTTTCTTTTTATTGAGAGATGTATTTCAGCCAGAGTAACATATCTATGTTGAGGATTAGGACACAGTGAGTATTTTTTGAGCCCAGTGTGTGTATGTGTCCGTGTGTGAGGTCCTTTAGACCTCATTAGTGAAGGACACTGAAACCATTGTGCTCTCTCTCTCTCTCTCTCTTTCTCTCTCTCTCTCTCCGACACACACACAACACTTTTCAGTTGTCATCTCTTGCACAACATTCTGCATTCTGTACAGTCCTTTCAGCATCATAATAAATACACCTTCCAAATCCTCAGACTCTCATTTAAAGGCACCATTTGTCTCCTTATACCTTTGCCCCCTCATTTCTCACACACAAACCTATTTGTTGTGCAACCCATTTTATTTAGTAAAATATGATCTCATTCATTCATATATATATATATATATATATATATATGTCTCATAATCTAATTAGCCGAGGTGATCATTTGACTGTTAGTAATGCCGGGCGGCATTGTGTGAAGGTAATTGTACGTGGATAATTGTGGAGTGTGTACATTTGCATGCAGCATGTCTTTGGGCTGCCACTAACAGTGTTTAAATATGGAGTTGCGGTGCGGCTCCATTGAGGATTCTGTGTAACTCATCCGATCTCCCTTCTTCCCTGTCAGGTTTAATCACACATCTGCATTTTTAAAGTTTAATGGCGGAGGTGGGAGCAGGGCGAATACATATTGACGACTCTTTTTCTCATTCCTTCTTCGTCTTTCAGATGTGACCAGTGTCAGGGGAATGGAGGCAGAAGGGAGTGGGAGTGGGAGTGCAGTGGGAGAGAAGACCGAGGAGCCCAGCAAGATCTCGACCCAAATAATGAGCAGTGAGACAGGAGTGACTTTGGATCTTGGGGGATTGAACAGACACGTAGAGTTGGAGTGAGTGTGTGCTGTTTGTGTGTATGTGTGTGTGTGTTTTGCGGTCTGAGTTAAATGGTGTGTCACTTCCACTTTGTGGGTCAGTCAGTCCATTCCATTAGACACACAAACACACACAGACCCACATGTACAAACACACACACATGCATGCTTTCCTCTCTCACACACACACATTCTCTCTACTCCAGTACAGTTGTGGCCTCTACGGATGCATAATCATTGCCAGGAGTCACAGGCAATATAGTGAGAATTGGATCTTTAGTGCCTGTTAAAATATTACTGAGCTGATTAATATTGAAATATGCACGTCTCTAAGCTGTCTATCCCTCATTTTCTTTTCCACTTTTCATCATTTTCTCTCCCTGCCCTCACCTTTCTTCTTTATCTTCTATTTTCTCCTTTGATATTTCATTTATTTAGTTGCTTTTGGCTCGAATTAACAAGACGGCTTGATTTGAATCAAGGAAGACTTTGCATAGCCATATTCATTTGTTACGTGCTCTTAAATATTTACTAAGCCCACGATCCTTGTTTTGAATTGTTATACTGACCCGTCTCATATATTTTGAAATGGAAGACATAAATATAGCGCCAGGTCACAGTCAACCAAACTGAAACACCTATTCAGTGATGTGTGACCTGAGCAACCCATTAGTCACCCTACGCTCTTATTCATGCCATGCATAGCTTTACGTCTCAAACTGATTTTACACTACTAATTAATGTTTCACGGTGCTGTTTATAAAAGCCAGAGGCGCCTAAGGAGGTAAAGGGCATGGGGGAGCATGGATCATTACAGAGTTATGGTATTTAAATTAGCCCCCATTTTCATCATCACCTTTCTTTATGCATATATGGATATTTGTGTGTGTGTGTGTGTGTGTGTGTGTGTGTGTGTGTGTGTGTGACAGGAGACAGTGTGTGAAATCAACAGATACACCGTAAAAAATCTCCCAAGATTGTGAATTTATTTAAGGCCAGAGTGAAGGGTGTGGTTTTGCAGTCATTTCTCACACCTATGTTCATAGAAATATAATGAAATTGCTCTACATAAAAATTGCTCGCATATATTTCACAAATTCACACATACGTGTCTTCTGAAACAACCTAGGAAATCTTTGCTAAATTCATGTTGGTCATGTCATTTTGCTATTTATTTCAACCGAGATTTACGACTGCCTTCTATGACATATAATATGAGGTGTTGTCGGCTTGTTAAACTCTAATTGGCCTCAGTGGAGCATCATCATCATCATCCACATCCCCAATTATACTTATAAAGTGGATGGATGTAGTCAGGTTTTCTCTACAACTGCAACTTAATGATGCTTATAATAATCAGGGACGCGTGTTAGCGCACAGTAGTTAGTTCACTCAACCTGATTGATTGAAAAGTGTTTCTATTGGATATTAAGTAGTAGGGCATTTTTCCACTCAGTTTTCCAGACCTTCATTATACTGACCACTGGTAACTATGGTAACAGCAACAGTTGCTCAGCTCTAAGCCAGTACTGTCGTCCAACTGCTAGCATTACCTTAATGAACACCCAGAAATAGAAAATATTTAACATTTGACTTGCACTGCTAGGCATGCATTAGGGGGAAAAAAAATTTAAATTGTATAAGTATCATCAGTATACCAATAATTCATCACTGATTCAACATTATCATTCTACAATAAATCTGAACAATAAATCTGAACATACAGTACTTTACTATAGTATCAGATGTTATAACACACTCTGAAATAATGGACATACAAAATACTACATCTGTGTATCACACATTTTTTACAAAATCATGGGTCACAATTATTGCTCCGCTTTTAAAGTCCTTAAAAGAGTCATTGCTCTTTTAAAGACATTACTCCTTCCCCTCTAATTTGAGGTGTACAGTACAATGTCCCCTCACCTTACTCTGCGGAGGATGTTGCTCCCCTCCTCTGGCCAAGTGAGGATGCCACTCACCCTCTGGAATCACAGTGGAATCTCTTCCTCTTTGGCTCAACCTTGGACTTTGCTCCCTTTGCTGATTAGGCTTTGCCTTGAATGTTGCGCAACTCTTTAGCTTTTCAAAGGAGCTCGTTCTATGGGTGATGCCACATCTCTGGCCATCTGTGCTAATGGTACTGCTCCTCAATGACTGAAGGACCTTGGAAATAGAGCAATTTTGTCTAGGATACGTGCCCTTATTTCAAGAGAGCTGCATGTTAAAAGCGGTTCTGTCAGGGTCAGAACTTCAATACCCTCAGACAATGCTCATCACCTGATTATGTCACGCAGCATGTCACATGACTGCACTGGATTCATGTTTAGGTTTAGTGAGCATCAGTATATAAGTCTTCTCCTTTTTACCACCCATTAGCTAGCTTTTTCCCTATTTGTTTTTGTCCTAGCCTAATATATTCATATTGTCATCTTGCTTTGCTCTATTCCTATTCTGGTTTCATGGTCTTGTTTTTTCGGTTTTTACTTATACTAATCTAAATCTGCACTTGCTTCCACCTCTTCTACCATTCGCGACAAAGAAGCATGTTTTCATTTATATTTATGTCCACCTGAGGAACCTTTTGGAACTCTATAAGATGCTCTATAAGTGGAGATGCATTGATTGCTGTTTCACCGGGGTAAAATTTTTAGGTGTCTCAGAGGTCAAATTTCCAAATATAGTCATTCATTAACATGGGGAATACAAGAGAATACAAGAATATAATTATGTAGAGAGCAGTGAAGTCTAAACAACTAGAGCTGTAATGAGGAAGATGCAGGAATATTGTACACCCCCCCCCCCAGTCACAAAAAAAGTGGACGATGAGAGAGGAAAAATTTCTTCAAGATTCATAGTTAAAGATTTACAAAAGACTTCTGCTTTTTGGGGTCATATGGTCTCTAAGATTGTTGTACAAAAATAACTGAATGCTGTTAAATGTAATTGAGGGTCTGTGATTTTGAGGGCCTGAATTTTTACCAAATGCTATGAGAACTGTGTAAAAATACATTGTGTTATTGACTCTATTATGTATCAGGAGATATTGAATGAACATTTGGCCCTCTCTGCCATGAAACTACAGATCATTCATGGTCTGGTTGGATCTTTCAGGAAGACACAGGTCCACATCCACCAAAAAATGTTTAATGCATATGAAATAAAATATTTACATGGCCATTCTAGGCATGTGAACCTCACTGAAAACCTGTGGTGTGAGCTGAAAAGAGGACTTAGGTCCCTGGAGGAGCTTGGGAAATTCTGTATTGAAGATTTTTTTTTTGCTCTGTATTTTCCAGTAGCATCAACCATAATATAATAGGATTCAGTGGTGATACACTGGAAAGGTATAGTATAAGAGTGCTAAATTCCAAGGTTCCAATAATCATGACATAGAGTTTTATATATTATAGATTTTTCATAAGGGTTTTCTTAAAGATTGGATTACTCTTAGATTGTCGTTGCGAGATTAAGCTAATTAACTCCTAAGTCCTTTCTTGATCATAACCTAATTTATCCATATCTAACAAGGGTGCCAATAATTTTTAAGTCTTAATCTCAGTTAGTTGGTTAATTTCTTATAGTCTAAAATAATGACTCTTGAAGCATCCCAGTATCAGAAAAATAATAGACTTGGTGGGTGTTACTTCATTAACTAAGCATTTATCAACCTTCATCCTAAAGATCTACCTTTTTTTTTTTTTTTTACAAACCCACTACCCCTGATCCGGTTAATCACTGTCTTCCAAAGTCTTTGAAAACCAAGCACAAATCTCTGGAGTTAATGACCATTTCCATAGAGCAGTGTTTACCAGACACTGACCTCGGGTGCTAATCAAAGGGCTAGTGTTTTCCCCACTCTAACACAAATGATTTGACTCACCTAATTACAGATCAGATCCTTTAATGAGTCAAATTGAATGGGTTAGAACTGGGAACACACTTAACTGGACTGTCTGGGATTGACAAACAAATTCACTAAAGGACAGAGTACACAAAAAAGGAAGAATGCAGCAGGAGAAATTAGACTCAAATGCCCTCTTAAAAATAAAAATTCATTCAGATCCAGAGAGATTTATTGACAGTTTTAATTGACAAAGTCTTGGGTTTAAAAAAAAAATCTAAAATAGGTCTTTAGGGAACCAAAAGTCCTATTTTAGATTTTAAAAAAGCCTTCTGCTCCATATTCTTTAACCATTTTTGTTGTAACCACATGTTAATTAAGACATTTTGCAAAATGTATGTAATGTTTTGTTCTTGATAAGACATTTACGGTATCCGTCCAAGGAATGCTTTCTGGTGCTTTATTTTGAAGTGAAGCAAAATAGCACATGCTGTAATCTTAGAATCGCATGTACAGTTTAGACAGAAACATGGACCAGTTTTAATAAGAAGTTGTAACAGTAAGATAAGTTCTGTCTGTGAAATTATCAACCTTCTAAAGTGCCAGGTCACGCCGACTTACATTCTAGACTTTCTATTAGTTTTTACTGTAGTCACTAAATAATTCATAGCACTTACTGAATATTACGCTGTAAGGTGAATAATAAAAGCTAAGAAGCTAAATTGTTTGTTATCCCACATTTTTACAAACTTTATCTCAGAGACATCGAAAAAAAAAAAAACTAATCTTATGACCTTGCTTAAAGTTAGAAAAGTTGATGTGAAAGACAGATTTTTAGTGTCATCTCGTCCATATGAGTGGACACCTTCCCAAGTAAATACCCGTCTGTGTTAGGACATGGATGTGTATGCATATAGGATGAGGTATCAATTTATGGCTAAGGAAGGGTGGATCCTGGAAAGCGATTACAGAGATAGAGCGAGGGTGAATGGGCTGGAGGGGGGGAGTGGAGGGGGAGGTGAGGGGCGGGGAGGTGCTGCTGTGCTGTTTCATTAGGCTCTGATTATGGCGCCTGATGCAGAGTGACAGTGTGCAGATTGAGTTGCACAGCACTCTAATTCTCTCTATTAATAAGCATCGTTCCACACTGCCGTCCCGGACCACATTTATTAATCACAATTTGTCAGCTGTCTTGCGCCCCACCCGTGCTCGTGTTTCTCTCACTCTCCCTCCCTCCCCCTCCCTGTCCACTTATCCCTTGCTTTCCGCCTTTCAAGCTGAGAGATATGGTCAAGCATACTGAGAGCATGCAGCCCCGCTACTCCTCCTCTTTAAGTCCACATTCATTTTCTGTGAGGGTTTAGGGATTAAACAAAAGCTTTTCACTCAAATGTGAATGGCATATTTATTTGCATCAGTGATAGTGACGTTTATCGGGACCATGAAAAGATTTTAAAGATATGCTAATATTTTGCACTGTGTAAGACTCAGGGGTGGTGGATTCAAATGATGGCTATATTTAAATCCTTATATTCTTGCATATCGAGTGACTGGCATTAAAGTCCTTTAAAAATATACGATTTTATAGAGAGAAGAAATTTAAAACTAATATTATAAGCTGTAATCACCTGGTTAATGTAAAATGGCAGAGGTAAGTATTAAGGCTGGCCTGAACTTACAGTATGTTTGCCATTTAATACTATACTTTTCATGACAATATACTGGAACATTTTTAGCTGTTGAACAATAATTATTATACCTGTATGGGATTTGTGAAGGTTAACAGTAATAGATATCTTAAGTCATATTACACACTGACATTAACGAATAGCAGATGGAAAGAGCAGCTATACAAAAGCAGATGTAAATGTATAATATATAATATAATAATATCTATTATATCTAAAATAATATTTGAGCTATACATGGGTGTTTGTAAAAAAATCATCATCATCATCCACATCATCCAGATGTTGTGGAAATCCATACAATTACCATATATAGTATTAAAAAAACATGTTGTTGGGGTTTTTTTTTGTTATATTTGGAATTGATTATAGCTTTGCACTCAACTGACGTCAAAATAAAACTGTGCCACTTAAATAATTCATACCACAACATTTATATAATAGGTAAATCCACGCATCACAAGAGAGAAAAAAATCCATGTTTGAACCTTATCTATTAACTATAAACACAGTAAAAACCTCCAATACTGTCCATATCTCTGAAGCATTAAAAACAGGCAAATTTACTTACTAACTGTATATTTCTCTGGTATGTCATTTTGATTCTTTAACATTTTTTATGGTTACTTCAAGTAAAATTATCTGTAAGTCCAAAAATTTGGCTGATACTTGGTCTAGGTGAATAAATTATAGAAAATGGAGGAAAAACTAAATCCAACACTTAATACTAAAGTGTTAAGGCACCAGAACTGCTTGGCACAGATCCTTTAAAATGTACTGCAATGATGAAAACCATTCTTCTAAAAGATTTTGCCTCAGTCTGTTTTTTGATGATGGGAGTGGAGAACGCTGTCTAACATCACTCACAGTGTTTAACTAGGTTGAACTTTGGTAAGGGCCATAGGACATGATTTACATAATTTTCATTCTCATCAAACTATTCAATGGGCCCTTGTGCCCTGTAGATTTGGGCAGGGTCATTTTGAATGAGACCACACCCATCAGGATAAACATATTTCATTTAGGATAAGACGATAAGATTAAAAGAACTTTACTTTGACCACAATGATGGATGTCTAAGTGGAGCTCAATCATGCCAGCAAAACATAACATAAGACAGCCACTGATTTATCTTTTAATTTATATCACATCTGTAGGTTGAATAGTATTAAAAATAATCTCATAATGATAAATTTGCTTATATTGAAGATGTTTTCCCCTAATATGATTTTTTTGCTTAAAGTCTTATTTTATGTTACTGGCAAAACTTTTTTTGGGTTTATAATAAAAATGTAATAGACTAAACATGGCAAGCTAACACTACTGAATGTCGTTCCAGCACAAGCATACAGTATATAATCAGCCATAATATAAAATATTAAAACCCCCTGCATAGTCTTGTGTAGGTCTGCCTTATGCCACCAAAAACAGCTCTAACCCATCATGGACTCCACAAGAACTCTGCACACGTTCTGTGGTATATGGTAATTTTTTTTTTTAAAAAAGACCTGTGTGTAAGTGCTGTAACTTGCAAGCTGTGGCCTTTATGGACTGGATTTGTTTGCCAAGCAGATGCTTGATCAGACAGAGGTGGCCAAGTGAACACCTTAAACGCTTTGTCCTGTTCCTCAAAGGCACAGTATCCTCCGACAAGGGGCCTCTGATATTAGGGAATATCATTGTGGTATGTGTCAGAGAAAGATCCAGATAAATGCCAGGACCCAAGATTTCCCAGCAGAATATTGCTGAGAGCATCACGCTGTCTCCACTGTTTTGCCTTCTTCCTTTAGTGCATCCTGGTGCTGTCTCATCCCCAGATAAGCAATGCACATGTACCCGGCCATCCATGTGATGAAAAAGAAAATATGATTCATCAGACCAGACCACATTCTTCCACAGCTCCATAGTCTGGTCAGATGCTTTCAACCATGGACTTTTCCATGGCTTTCAATTCTTGCACTCTGACTGGGTCTACTCAGCCTCATTTGCTCTTTGATATGCTGTGTGTTATGACACCTGACTATCATAGCCAGAATTAACTTTTCGTTTAGCGATTTGTGCTACAGTATCTCTTCTGAGGAATGAGACCACATGGGCCAGCCTTTGCTCCCCACTCTCATCAGCAAGCCTTGGGTCGCTGTCACTGGTACACCAGTTGTCCTACTTTGGACCACTTTTACTTCCATTACAGTTTTGGATTTGTTCTGACCCAAGTCAAGTCAAGTCAAGTAGGCTTTTATTGTCACTTCAACCATGTCTAGTACACAGTGAAACGAAACAACATTCCTCCATGTCCTCTAGCCATCAAAATTTGGCTAGCCATTTAGCCCATTTTTCCTGTTGTGAGAACTAACTGTTCAGTTGCTGTCTAATCCATCCCGCTGCATGACAGGTGACACTGTATCAAGATAATCAATATCATTTATTTTGCCTCTCAGTGTTTTTTATGTTATGGCTGACTGTGGTGTATATTATTATTATTAGTAGTAGTATTATTATTATTATTATTATGAGGCTGCTCTAAATCAATTACTAGAATCCATAAACAACTGAAGTTGTTTATGGAAATGTCATATCAGTTATCTATTAGGAAACCTCTTGTTTTTGTAGTTTAATTGCCAACTTGTACAAAAAAACAAGATGGATAAGAGGTTATTTACACTACCGTTCAAAAGTTTGGGGTCACTTTCTAACTCCATGATCGTTCCTGATTTTTCTTTCTTTCTACATTATAAAGGAATGCTGACGGCGTCCAAAAAATGCATTAATCTCCTTTGAACAGTTAATGGTGAGATGTGTCTGCTACTTCTGCTCTGTAAAGACT
>JAOVVB010000018.1:4602752-4613020 GCA_028570985.1 Heterobranchus longifilis | reverse complement strand
TGTAGAAAATAAAT
Organism: Heterobranchus longifilis; assembly: GCA_028570985.1. Classification (NCBI taxonomy): domain Eukaryota; kingdom Metazoa; phylum Chordata; class Actinopteri; order Siluriformes; family Clariidae; genus Heterobranchus; species Heterobranchus longifilis. Next base: position 4,613,006 of record JAOVVB010000018.1, on the reverse strand, counting down.
CACTAAACAAAAACAAAGAAATTTGCAAGTGACCCCAAACTTTTGAATGGTAGTGTATATATAATTACAAACCTGTAATTAGATTGAGTGTGCATATGCCTTAATAGTGTTTTCATTTTTAAAAAAAATATATAAAATCTGTAGATCTTTAATTTACTTATTTCTAATGTCACAAATTTCTCATCAGCAGGTTGATGGAGAAGAGGTTGTAAGGTGAGTATGCCATATACCTGTGCCTGGCCCTACGTTCCTCACCCTCAGTCCCCTCCTCCAAGGCCCTGCACTGTTTTCCTTAAGCTGTCCTGCTGTTTGGGGGAAAACAAAGCCCATTTTCATGTGCAAATGTCAGTCAGTCAGCTCCAAGCAATCACAGCAGCAGCTTCTCCAGAGGCCCAGTGCGAGATAGCAGCTGAATTATTTAACAGCTCAGTGTCACTGGGCTCTGGGGTCACAACCTTCTAAAGTGATGACAGAAAGTGTTCCCCAGCTCCCTCCCATTCGCTCCCATTACCACTTATTTACCGCTCCCTATTCCAGGCTCACGAAAAAGGAAGCTCTCACAGGGGATGGAAATCAGTCTTGCAGTCCAAACAGTGTCATAACACGCACAAAATCAGCACAACAACATTTACCCACGCTCACTTGTTGGAGAAAGGGTTGTACATACTCTCATAGATCCTGATAGAGACCAGTGATACAGTAAGCAGAACGGAGGTACAAATCCCAGCAAACCCTGCATGCTGCAACATGATAGGAAAATCAAAAGTGGAGGATGAGACAGGATGTCACACCCACATGGGTTTTGACTTGTACTGTGACCCATATTCTGTACACCCTTTTGATATCACAATTCCCGATGTTAAATTGCATGTGTACAGCAAGACATTATTACTAAGATAGTGTGTTATTTTTAAGATCTCATAAGATGTACCTCAGATGTAGCGTCTGAGCAATTCTCATTTGCTGAGCATGCAGGGCGCAATTAGACTGAAACCCTGGAGTGTCTTAGCTTTGCACATTTCTGACTACAGAATTTCACCAATATTTTCACAAGGGTAAAGTAACACTATGGAATACTATTTAACAGTAATATTAATATATAATATATAAATAATAAATCATATATAGTATAGCATATGGAGGCAGCATGGTGGCTAAGTGGTAGCACGGTGGCTTAGTCGTTAGCACTGTCGCCCTGCACCTCCAGGGTCCGGGTTCAAGTGCCAGCCAGGTTTGATTCCCAACTCTGTGTGCATGGAGTTTGCATGTTAGGTTTCCTCCACATACTCTGGTTTCCTCCCACAGTCCAAAGATATGCAGATTAGGCTAATTGATGTTGCCAAATTGCCCGTAGTGTGTGAATAAGTGTGTGCGAGTGTGTATGTGTGTGTGCCCTGCGATAGATTGGCACCCTATCTAGGGTGTCCACCGCCTCAGGCTTTAAGTTTTCTGGGATTGGCTCCAGGGCCCCAGTGACCCTGTATACATAATTAAGCAGTATAGACGATGAGTAAGAGTGAGATTGATAAAATAATATGATAAATAAATCATTGTTGAATTGTCCCTGATGCAGTATAACAGTACTTCATCAAAGTTAGTAAAATAAGACCACATTCCCGAGTTTTGCTACAAATTGCTGGTGTTTAAAAATTATGGCTTGCCGTGGAACCAGTATCAATTGTTGAGATGTTTTTCTGAAGGTTGTCGTGCAATGGGATGATGACGATGGGATGATGACTGTTTTGCTTAAACTCTTCCCGCTACTGTGGCTACTTAGCTTAAACTCTTATTACTACTGTACTATACTACTTTATATAAAACAAAGCAACTAAGATTATTTAGACTATTTCCAGAGGATCCTTTAGCAAAGTGATGTTGCAATAAAATAAAAAATGATACTTTTTTTTTTTTACATTTTGTACATTTTTGTCTAAAAATAGGCTTAAACAATCTTGTATTACGTTTGTTATAATCTTATATATATTTTTTTTTTATTAATCTGACTAGATTCAAGATATTTTGAATTACTAAGAAATCAATTTCTGCTGTGTGGAAACTGAATTACAGACTGTGATGATTATAAACTTTCCTGAACAGGTGGTTACTCATAAACTTGCAAAATAAAATCTTACTAAAATCGTATTTTCCTCCATACACAAACATTATACTGGAGTGAGTCAAAGTATTCGAGAACACAAAAGCAGTTGTGCTAAAACTAAATATTTTGCCATATCTAGTTTATCGTATAAAAAATATTTCATATTGTATCTATTAATGTTTAAAGCGTGAAAATCATATTATTCACAGTTAAGATAAAGTCCTGGACATGTTGGTTTGTTTATACTCATCAGCAAGAAGAGAATCGAGCGGCAGATACAGCTGCAGAGCCCAGCAGGGAAAAAAAGTGAAGCAAACTCCTCTGCAGTGGCAGGGGAAAAAAAAAAAAAACAGCTGAAGATTTAGCTGATTAGTTGCAAGGAAGAATAAGAGAAAGTGCCTTTAGTAGAGAATGTGCCAGACAGACCTGGGAAGCATTCATGTATCACCTCCTTCTGCTCAAAATAAAAACTGTGCATTTTGGGAGAGCAGGCTACCTTTGTGGTGGTCTTCCGTCTGGTATCACTAATGTTGAAATGATTCTATCAGTTAAATGATTTGTTCATTTGTTCAGCCTGATCATGCTACACTGTAATTCCTACTGAAATGCTGGAAATCTCAAGCTCAGACCAATAAATGCGTCTTACTGTACTCAGTGGCTAATACGGAATTGTTCATCTTAGTGACTAGGTGCATTATGACTGATTCGCACATGATTAGTGATCTCTGCATAAATCATAGCGATGTGAGTGTCTTCATTATGCATTCGTGGTTGTCAAAAAGAAAAAAAACATCCATGCGTACTATGTACACCTAATTGTTTTGATCTTCATTATAAATGCTTGTTGTGTGCCTAATTAGAAGTACAGTATGTTCATAACTTTTTTTGTAGGCTGTATCTGTGCTAGGAATGCAGATACGTATAACTGTTTGTTTAATATATCAGTGCTGTATGATATTGTCTGGTGACGTGAGACAGAAGGAGATTAATAATTTCTGTTTCTATCTATCTATCTATCTATCTATCTGTCTGTCTGTCTGTCTGTCTGTCTGTCTGTCTAATCCTTGTCATGAGTTTGATATAAAGCCTCTGCTCTTTAGACAAAATGATGATCTGGGTCACATCGGTTCATAATGAGGACGGCCTGAATGAGGATAAATTGCGAGGTTGCAGGGATGTGGTCATGAGAGTCCCGTTAAAAGCTCAGTCTCAGGTATCTCAAATCTGCTAGTTTAGTTTTGTCTCTGTTTCTCCTAAATTAACCTCAGCACATACACCCACTGTAGTCTTTGCCAGTGCTCTTAGCTCTAGCCTCTAGTTCAATTTATGTCCAGATTTATGTCCTGCTTAGCTTTGATTTCTGTTTTTAACTCAAGATCTGCTCAGACACAACAAATCCTGTTGTTTGCCTCAGCTGTTGTCTCTGGTCTTCTTTTTGTTCTTGACCCTGTCTCTGTCTCTATTTACTCTCATTTTTTCCTCTCTGTTTTCTCACGCTCATGTTAAATCTCTTACCTTTACCTACCATTCCAGTCTCCATCACTGACCCTATGTCCACCTCAGTCACTGATCTTTTTCCAGTGTCGGGATAACACTCTGTTCGTGACCCGTGAACACTCTGTTCGAGGAATTGCTTTCTGTTAGCCTAAAAATATGTCTGCATGTTAGAAAATTCCTTGTTCTGCGATGAGAGAAGTACAATTAAACTGTTTATATATTTATGAAAAAGAAGTTTGTACTAAACTAAAAGTATCTCAGAGGAAAAATTACGACATAACGGAGGAGGGATCTATTTGTTAGACGCCACACGGAGGCGAGAGAGAAGGATGGAAAGATTAAATTCTGTAGTGTTACAGACCTTTCTATCTGTCACAGCAGGACACTGTGTCATCCTTAAAGAGAGCTCATCTTTCTTCCTAACTTCAGATCTGACAGGAACATGACAAGGGTGTGTGCTCTGCAGGAGACACGCTGAGTGACACGCACTCACACTCGGCTCACGATTTACAAAACAACACGAGACATTTCAAGGATTTGGTAAAGTATAAAACCTGTATAAAACACTCAAAACCCTTTTCATAATTCATGACAGTTATTAATATTTGTTTAACATGGCAAATAATTGATTGTTTACCATCCTGTCCTTCCTAGTCTGTTAGGTTTACAGTCTCTGCTTGGTGGTTAATTAGAATTTTGGTGTAGTAGGAATGAAATTCCTTCACCTAAATGGATTTAATTTCTATCTTTTTTGTTGTTGTTGCTTTATTCTTATCTTTAACTTCAAATCATATTTTCAAATATGGAATGAATGACAGGCATGCCTTTTATTAGACTATTTGTTAATCTCAGCATTAAGTGAAACGCTACAAAACACACCACTATGGTTTGTTAGTGATGCCCACAACGTTCCCATGGAGATATCAATACCGTGTGCCCTCATTAGCAAACGCTGGACTGCAGGAATAATCCTTCTCTTTTCTTTACCTATTTCTTCAGTTCATTTTAATATCACTGCCTAAAACCTTTTTTTTTCCTTAACTGTAACTAAAAGTGCAGTCTTGATCTAATAACTGCACACCTGCTGTGGGGGCTTTAGCATAACCTGTCGTATGCAGTCTAATTAGCAAATTTACAGTATAGGGTTTTAACCCTCTAGGCCAGGGTATTTCAATACAGAATATGGATGAACGAATGCAAAAAAAAAGGCAAAGTGTTTAACATTTTAGTTGTAACCAGTTTGCACTCAATTTTTTCTATATAGCATCTGCTATATACCGTATACTGTATAAATTTATATAAATATAATTTATACAAGTACATTCTGCCCCCTCGACCCCCTTTTTCCCCCTTACTACTGTTTGTGTAACCTGCTGCTGCTGTAATACAATAGTTTCCCTTACGGGATCAATCTTTATATCTATCTAGGTATCTATTAATATTGCTTATTATTTATATTAAATCCAAAACTTTTAAAGGACGTTGAAGGACGTCTGAATTATAGATTTTTTTCCATATACTTGTAGTTTTAATTCATTTTAATTATTATCTATGTGTTGATGTTTGTTACATAATATTGTCCTGTATGTGTGAGGAGATTTGGCTGTTTTTGAAGAAGCCCCATTTTGATCATTCCTCATTGTTGCTGAGGTGGAAGTAAAAGGAAAGGAAAATGGACGTGCAAAAAAAAAAAAAAAAAAAGGAACAAAAAAGTATTGACGTATAGTTTGGTGACTAATGCTTGCTTGCTGTCAGATTTGAAGATAGATCGTGACAGTAAGGAATTGCTCTTCCTCTAGCCGTCCCTTTGCCTCCTCGTCTTTAACTCTTTACCGCTCCCTTGTAAAGTAACAGAAAAATGATGTTTAATATATGCACTGTCACGGACACACCTATGTACCTGCTTGACGACATGTACTGTATACAAAGCTCATCACATGGCTTTCTTTTTCTAATAAAGTAAAGATTTATCCAGCCCGATGGATAACATCCTGACAGATTGAAAGCCCGTCATTTGTCTTTTGTTCTGTTAATTGATTGATTGATTCAGATGCTGTATCAATCATCTTTTGTCTTAACTAATTTACATCCTCTGTTGCATAACATTTCCAGGTCAGTCATGTGGCATCAGAAAGGCACTTGGTTTTGTATAAATTGTGTTTGAATTATTCATCTTGGGCTGTCTGTATGAGAGCGTTTTAGAGACGTTCTCACTAGGCCTCAGGCCATGAATAATTGATCATATCTGATTAAAGTTTGCCAGTGATTAGTCCAGACTTCAGAGTTGATAAAAAGATACACCTGTGTTTGTGGTCTCCTTGGTATTATACTGTCTTCACCACCTCTTCCATTATATCTGCTGAAATAATGATCCTTTCTACTTTATAGTATAGTAGTAATACACTTTAGCAGACAAGTGCAGTACTGTGCAAAAGTCTTGACCCTTCCCATCAGTTCTTCATATTAAATGAAATTAAATTGTAAAGATCATATAAAAGAAATGGGAACAAATGTTTTCCTGTGACATGCTGCAAAGTGCCTAAAGATGCTAATTTAAAAATTGGTGGTTTATGTAACATAGCGACCTCAGCTGCAACCTTATTTTCTGTTATGTCTGTTCAGAATCAGCAGTACTGTATATAAAGTCTTGTTTTGAAGGTTGCAGGAGGTTCACCAGCGGTCCATGAAGCAAAGCCACGAGGTCCATAATTGAAAAATAAATAGTACAGTAAAATTAAATCACAAGATACTTTTATTAAAGCTTTTACATTCATTATTCTTGTGGCTGACTTGTTGCTTGAATGAAATAGGTTTTGATCGAATTTTATTGTAGATATTTTGACAATCAGCCTGATATTTGATTAGTTGGAACATGTTCATCAAAAAAACCCAGTTATAATTATAATGATAATAATAATAATAATAATCTGTGTGGAATTTACTTAACAGTTAAAACGATTTTCCTTGACTTCAAAAACAGTTCTCAGCTTTAGAAGACCTGAAAAAGAAAAAGAGCATAAAACAATGTCTTTTTCTCTGTTGCTTGAAGTATTCATTCTCCATATTTCACTAGCAATACAATTTGCACCTTTATTTTTTACCATAGATAAGCACAATACACAGATGGCACAATACCACATAGTACTTTTTATTTTTTTATATTTGATACCCATCCAATATTGTTTTCATTGAAAATTACAAAGCATTAAAATCTTTTTTTTCTACTAGAACATTTACATTTAATCACATACACTTACGTTATAACCACTTCCTGATTCATAGTTTTATTCCTAAATCCAATTCCAGTATTTCCTGGTTGTTGCAGGATCCATGCATGCTTCCTGTCAAAGTAATGCCTTGTGAGTATTTGAGCTCATGTATGTAGCAGAAGGCAGATCATGCCTTCCTCTGAGTATGTTTGTGCTTGCAAGGCTATCAAGGCTTCACATCTGAGACGCTTGCCTGTTTTGTTTTGTTTTTTCTTTTTTAATAAACACATATAGGGCTCAGGATTGTACAGTATAGAATAATATATCCTTTTTTTCAGCAATAAATAGGCAATATGCTGAAATTAATTTTAGTTCATTTTAACCATAACATGACATACCCAAACATGACTGAGCAAGAAATTTGAACATAAGTCACAAGGGCAAAGAAATAGCACAGATACACTTGATCACATGATTTTATTGTTGTTTACAGTTGTTTCTATGACCAATAGAACATCATTGTGACGTCATTCCCATATTCTGGTAGTGGTAAAAATTTACCCTTTATAGAGAAGGAATGATAACTTGTTCTATGTTCTATCCGACATATCCAAAAACCCACACACAGAGTTTGAAGTCTAAAGTTAACACACATGCATGGCTTGCATATATATTTTTTAAATCGTCATTGACCTATGCTGTGTTGCCGGCCCAAACATGCTGAAATGGCTTGGAGTGAGGTCAGGACTGTGTAGGGATGTGGCAGTAACTCCCAGCAGAGTTTCTGTAATGTGCAAGTGGTATTCGTGAATGATTGTGTGTACGGTTTCCACAGACATATGCAATGTTTCCACAAGTTGGTGACACTTCCACAGGTTATTTGTCCATTTTTACAAGGATCAGGTGTTCGTATATGACTGCAGTGGGCCGCAGTCCACCTCACTCTGGGACAGTCATTAACGGATCTCCCAGGTGTCCCTGGCCTTCTTTAAAAAGTTTGCACCAATCAACTGTTTAACCATCACCGGACTGCTTTTGAAGTCTTTTGTAAACGTCAATTGGTTTTATCACAAGTCTCGATTTAATGGTTGTATTAACTATGATGTTGTTGTACTTGGTGAGTACTGTAAATGCACTCGAATAGGTGCACTCGGTTAATCACTGAGCTGAATGTTACTTATACTTTAACCAGATTTGTCACTTCTTTAAAAGTACAAAAGTCCCAAAACTAACTCTACTATGAACGTACTGATACCTACACTGATGCTCAGATCAGTCAGTAATTCATTCTGCCAGCTACACCGAATCCCTTACCTTACCCTTGTTCCAGCTGCTGATGATCCGTCTTTGTGACGTCAGCTGCTGCTGTGGGATCATTCCTATCTGCTTGTAACCTTCAACGTCCAACTAAAGATGGCACTTTGATCTGTCTTGCAGAGCGAAGCACTGAAATGTATGGCAGAGTGCAGGCTGATGAGGGAGGGAGAGAGGGACCACGAGAGGGAGAGTGACAGTGACAGGTAATGACAGTGGCTACACACAGTGACCTTTAAAGCCATCACAGAAGCATGATGGCAAAGCTCAAGGTGACCGAGCGGGTGGGACGGTGGAAGGCTTGATTTTTTTAGGTTTTTTTTTTTGCAGGGTGAGAGTTTATGGTGAAAGTCTTACATTTTGAGACGAGATGTGGAGGGGGTTATGACAGGCGAACGAGTTATACAGTCAGTTATTTAACGGAGAAACATGCAAAATGACCAGACGTACAATCTGTGATAGACGACAGGGTTCATCCAGCTGAGGTCTAAAGTGAGGTTTGAAAGTGTTGGGCCTCCTGTCACTCCTGACAGCCTCAAGCAAACACTACCCAATCACCTAAAAAAAAAAAAAAACCCCGCCCGTCCAGCCCGCCTCTGTCTCTCACCCGGCACATGCCTCGCCAGCCGTTGTCTCTGCCTCTTTGGAGACTTCTGGACAGGAGGAGAGGAATACTAAGAGAGCAAAGCATAGATTTTCTGCAGTGGGGTGGTGAGGAGGGAAAGCGGGATGCTGCCTGGTCGGGCACAGCTACCCACATCAAACTCTCCTCCTCTTTCTGTACCGCTTTTTTTTTTTTTTTACTCCCCTTCTCCTCTGGTGAGCTCTGGAGGGACCCTCTGTTTGTCAGCCAACCAGTGGAGCGTCTCCTTCTTAACCCTCCCTCACACACACACACACACACACACACACACGCACACACAATCTCTCTTTCTCTCTCACACTTAGACAGGCACGTTCTCTCGTGCACGCTGTCTCCTTTTTCTCCCCTCATCCTGTCTTTTGGCACTCTGCTTTAATCTGAAGTTTCTCCCGTTACTGTTCTATTGATAAAGTCAGCGGCAGAGAGAAAGAGACACCGAGATGTAGACGAAAAGCTCTTTAGTGAACAGAGTTTGTCCTGCCTGTCGGTTGAATAAGGGAGTGATAGAAGTTGGCAAAGTTAGCAAAGTTAGTTGCACTATTTCTAAGAGACATTTCTAAAATAAAAGACACAGACACAGAGAGACATAAAGAGAGAGAGAGTGACGCTTGACATGAGGATGTCTTTTTTTAAATCAATACTCAATACTTAGGATTATTAATTTTAATAAATACTTAAAACATTTTAATACATTTTCACAATGTTCATTTATTCATTTATTTATCTTATATACTGTTTATCCTGTCACACAGTCGCAGGGGGCTTGGAGCCTATCCCGGGAGTGCACGAGGTGGGGTACACCCCTGGACAGGGTGCCAATCCATCCCACAGTACACACACATGCACTAACACACACACAATCATTTATTCACACACAACAGGTAATTTGGGAATGCCAATCAACCTCCAGTCAAACTCCATGCACACAGACCTGAGGTGGAAATTGAACCCTCGACCCTGGAGGTTCAAGATAACAGTGTTAACCACTCACTCACTCATCGTCTATACCGCTTTATCCTGTATTCAGGGTCGTGGGGGACCTGGATCCTATCCCAGGAGACTTAGGGCACGAGGCGGGGTACACTCTGGACAGGGTGCCAATCCATCGCAGAGCTGACAGACATACACACACACTCACACACTCATTCATACACTATGGACAATTTGAGATCACCAATTAGCCTAATCTGCAGGTCTTTGGGCTGTGGGAGGAAACCGGGGTTCGCGGAGGAAACCCAACAAAGCACGGGGAGAACATGCAAACTTCATGCACACAGAGACTAAAATTGTGCCTGGACCCTGGAGGTGCAGGGCGACAGTGCTAACCACTACACCACCGTGCCGCCCAGTGTTAACCAATGTATAAATATATACATTGTATATACAATGTATATAATAAGAAAATTTTATTAAATCATCCCAAAATATTAGCTTCTGACTTTATAATCTACTGTGAGTTGTAGGTAGGAGAGTATCTAAGAATTGAAGAGAAG
>JAOVVB010000018.1:4569211-4591910 GCA_028570985.1 Heterobranchus longifilis | reverse complement strand
GTTTCCATCTTTCCGCGTGTCGGTCCTCGCATAGTCAAACCGCATAGGTGAGATAGGGGTATAACAGCAGGAATAACAGTGGGGGGCGGGTTATCGGGAGCGGGGCTTGTAGGACGACTTTCACACACACACTAAGGGATTGGGAATCACTGCTGCACTCATGGATTACATACAGTAAATTGTCTGAATAACGGATTACATTTTTGAAAAAAATAAGTAAATAACTGAGTACTTAAATGGCGGACCTAACGCGTTAAATTACCTGTTACTTTAAAAAAGTAATCCGAGTACTCTAACGCATTACAAAGTAAGTTACACCCAACACTGCTGGTGACACAATGCAAAAACTTTGTTTTATGGTGTTAGAGCATCGTCCCTATAGTCCTGTTCTCGCTCCATCGTACTTTCACCTGTTTGGTCCCCTGAAAGCAGCCCTACGAGGACGAAGACTCACTTCTGATGAAAAAGTGAAGGTAGCTGTGCATTCTTCAGTCTTGTTGACAGATGGATAAAGTGTATTGAAAAGCAAACAGATTATGGCGAAAATGACGTATGTCATTTAAAGGTTAATTGAAATTAATTCTACAGCCTGAGTTCAGATAATTTTTGACTCACACTCATATTTGTTTTGATTAATATTATATATTTATCTTTTTATTACTATATTCTTTTCACCAAATTTGTCCTGCTTCTGGACTGCTTTTATGGCTTACTCACTTTTTTCCACTATAAGTTGTGTTCTACATTTGAAAAGATCCACTCCTGGTTATAATATTTACTCACCGTTTTTCCTAACTTGGAGTTCCCCCCCACCAGGTGGTACAGTACTGCAGTCATTCCAATTAGCCTCACCTATCCAATTGACCTCCATCTGAACTGCACAAACGCACCCGTCACAAGTTACTATTTGCCAGATTGTCTCTTCACATTGGTCCAGCCATCATTCTGTCTTCTGTATTTTTTTTTTCTCTCTGTGATTCTGACCCTGCCCTTTTTCGGGACTTGTTTCTGTTCCTTGTGCTTTGTGTGTACTCTGGCTCTGCCCTGTCTTACCTGTAATACATATTTACATTGTTATCTGAACTTTTGGGCTGTTTATTGAAAATGGATTTTGTCTCAAACTCTGATATGGGTGATCTCCTAGTGGTCATCAATGTATGTTTCTTCTCTCTCCTGCACCTGTATTCAGGCCCAGCACCAGATCACTGAACTGCTACACCCTTCCCACAGCCTCACCAGTTTTCCCAGTCTTATGTGTTTACCCCTTCAGCCTCAAGTTCCGCACTTTCTGTCTTTAGGAAGACTTCAGCTACTCACTTCTCACCTGGTGTTCTTGCATTTGGCTCCATTCCTGTTAATGCTGTTACATAATAAAAATTTTTTACCATAAATATCGCATCGTCTTAGTGCAGCACCAAAATATTTTGTACCAAACTCACAGCACATTTCTAAATTATGAAAATGTTATTTGAACCTGGGCCATTCAAGCCATTAATGTTAATTAGGCTTGTAGTTGTAATAGCATAATAATGACTAAATTACTTCATCTGGTTTAATTATTATACCGGTTTCAAAGTACATAAGTCACATACAGCTAAGCTGTTCTTCATAGAACCATGAAGGTCTCAGTGTTCAAAAAGTTAAAGTATAAATCTAGATGTGTCAATAACTTAAGTTTTTCACTTAGTCACGGAGATCAAATGCAAAACTTATGACTACATGTGTAACATCATCGGTAATAAGTGGGTAATAAAAAAAACTGTGCAGCTATTTTTGGCTGAGGAGAAATCTCAATTTCCTTAAACCTTGTCTATGTCTGACAGTTAAATTTTTTTTCTTTCTCCTATTGCCTCTTCTCCTGTGACAGAAACGAGACCCGACTGCACAAGAGACGACTCTGCGGGCTGCTTTAGGAACAATCGTCAGTGGCAGGTGCAAGGGAGAGCCGTGACACAGCAGCTTTGAGGTCGGATCCAGTGCACAAACATACACAGAATTCAGACAGGTTGCCCACAGCACCTGCATCATCAACTCACTGATACTCAATAAGACACAGTTGTGGCACCGTCTTATGGGAGACAGTGCTATGATAACTGAGTCATACACTGTACACTCAACCTCCACTTTCTTGGCACCACATGTACATGTGCAACTGTGTTCTGTGGCAGGAAATGCCTTGTTATTAATGAGAGACTACCTGTTAGCCAAGAAGAGAAATCCAAGGCGACGAAGTGCACAAGCTCGTATAAGTTAGACGACTGATGATTGAGAAAAGTCACCAGAATGTTTTGTATTCAGGATTACTTTTCTGCTCACCATTGTTGTAAAGAGTGGTTATTTGAGTTACCGCAGCTTTCCTTTCAGCTTGGTCTGGGTGTTTAGTCTGGGAGTTTCCAACCACAACAGAACTCCTCCTTATTGGCTATTTTATGTTTTAGTACCATTCTATGTAATTTCTATACACAAGAATCCTAATACATGCCAGGTTGAAGACCGAGATGGTGAGTTCCCCATCCTGATGTTAAAAGTGAACATTTCTCATGCTGCTGCCACATGATTGGCAGATCAGAAAATTTAATGAATTATATATATATAATTTATATATATATATAATTTAATGAATTATATATATATATATATATATATATATATAGGGGGCAGTTTTTGTGTACTACGCCTAAAAATAATCACATAAACCAATCCAGATGCAATACATTAAAATACAAGTCAAACAGCTACAACTATTGTCCTGTAGCAAGTGGAAAACATCAAATAATTTCATCATATGCCTCCTCAGCCACCTATTTTTATTACTTTGGAAAGTATTTTCATCACTATAATCAACTGACAGGACTGAACAGGTTATGTGAACGTAAGAAAACCACTTTTTTTTTTTTTTTTTTTAGAAAAAAAGTCATGTGGTCTCATGAGTTCAAATTGATGTGTGTGTGAGGGTAGCGCATCAAGTGATGCATAGTGAGACAGTGTTATGATCTGGGGTTGCTTGAGTGGGTCAGGTCTAGGCTCAACAATGTTAAAAATTAAGTCAGCTGACGACCTGAATGTACTGAATGACCGTGTTATCACATCTATGAAGTTTTTCTTCTGTGATGACACGGAAATATTCCAGGACACAAGTTGTGAAAGTGTGGATCTACAAGCATTAGGAACCATTTTATAGTCCAGGTAGAGTACATATGCTTTAGCTTTGCAATTTAACTTATTGTGGCATACTTGAGTTTTTTTTCCCCAGACTACAAACTTTACGCACATTTAATCCACATTTGTTTGAAACCTGTATTCTCTGAATATTGTGGGATTGAATATTGACCATTTGAGCCACTTGAAAATGGGTTTAGGGCTGACATGACTGGTTTAACTTGGCATGAAGTATGCAGTGAAGTATGCAAACACCACAAAACGCTTATAAACCAACTTATTGCACTTTCGGGTAATAAAAATATTTAATTACAAAATGTATATAAATCAGCACAAATTATTAATGCACCACAAGGTAATAAATCCGCACTATTCAAATTCCACTTTCGGTCCCCTGAACACTAAATCTAATAATAATAATAATAATTATTATTATTATTATTATTATTAGATTTAATTTATTATATTCTACTTTTACACAGACCAGAGAAAACCCTGTTGCTTGGCAACATAATCTTCAGTTATCCCATGAAGGAGATTTTGTTACCACTGGTGCATTCATAGTGGCTTCTTCTTCAGACCAAAAACAGCAATAAGCAGGATCATCTCATACAAGGCTGGGATTACACTGAAGGAGCAAAGGACAAAAAGAGACAGAGAAAGATTCAGGACAAAGGCGTATAAGAACATGTTTTGTGTATTTATAGAAACATTTGCATATATGCAACAAATATATGACAAGGAGTGAAAATGAATATGAATATGTATATAGGAGGCCTTTTTTTTTTTTTTTTAAAGAAAGCTTGTCAGAAATGTTCACAGAGCCTCTGGTTGAGACTAGAGATATGCGAGTGGGAGGTTTTCTACTTTCTACATGCTTAGAAAAGAAGCTTGCAGAACATACATTTAAGAGTACACACGTTGTTATTTATTCATCCTTAGTTGACGCCTGGACCTCAATTTGGTAGAAAATATTGTGCAACGATTACAAACTCCCACATATCTCTCTAGTGAAGATCAGTTATGACTGTGGGTGATATACGGTACTGTATGTAGATATGAATGTATGAATTAAAGAAACGGGAACAAACATTTTACTGTGACAGGCTGCAAAGTGCCTAAAGATACATAAACAACCAATTTTTAAAATTGTAACAACAGCAGCAGCCTCAGCAGCAACCTCGTTTCCCTATTTATCTGTTCTGTTCCAACCACTCAGCATTCAGCATCACCAGTATACTAATCATCAGCCTGATCATCTGTCATCATCTGCACCTGTTTCTCACTGGTTCATGCCTTAAGTTAGATGGTCTTTTTTATGATTGACTGATTCATAGGTCACTGTGTGGCTTAACAGACAAAAAAAATATTCCTCTGAAGCTGCTCAGGTACAGGGACTGAGCTGAAAATGAGTGGCAAAAATTTGAGCTAAAAAGTCCTTTAAGAAGCCTGGACTACATTAAAAATACAAGAAAGAAAGTTCTCCTTGGAAGCAAAATATGAAGAAATCAGGGGTGGCTCAAGACTTTTGCACAGTACTGTAGCTGAGATTGAGGAACTGTCAGAGCATCCATGTTGACAGTATTGGCATTTCAACCTCTTTCTACCTTTCCCTTGTTTTCTAATTTCACAGGTATAGTGCAGGGATTATATCCGATTCATTTTTAAAAACCCTTCAGGTTTAGCCTTTGGGTTTGAATCCAAATACACTTCCTGTACATACTAAACATATCCAGACACGGATAGTGGCACTGTTACATCCTTCCTGATGACTAACCTGCAGAAGCCGAAGATCCACCAGTAGATGCTGCAAGTCCACTGCTCAAACAGAAAGAAAAGCAGTGCAACAGAGCCGCTTGCATGACACGCTGTA
Source organism: Heterobranchus longifilis (assembly GCA_028570985.1). Taxonomy (NCBI): domain Eukaryota; kingdom Metazoa; phylum Chordata; class Actinopteri; order Siluriformes; family Clariidae; genus Heterobranchus; species Heterobranchus longifilis. The sequence continues at coordinate 4,586,878 of JAOVVB010000018.1, read as the reverse complement.
GCTGAATATTCACTGTCATGAAAGTAACAGCACTCTATAATCACCCAGTTGCACTTTTATGGTTTATGTGTAACAATACTATGTATACTACTATAACGTACTGTATACGATGCTACAGTCATGGTCAAAAGTTTTAAGAATGACACAAATAAAATTTTCACAGTCATATGTTACTATGGTATATGCACTTACTAACTCACTCATCATCTATACCGCTTGATCCTGTGTACATGGTCGCTGGGGGGCCTTGAGCCTATCCCTGGAGCATTTAGGGCACGAGGTGGGGTACACCCTGGACAGAGTGCCAATTTGTGGCAGGGCACATGCACATAAACACACTCACACTACGTGCAACTTGGGAACGGCAATCAGCCTAATCTGCATGTCTTTGGACTGAGGGAGGAAACCCGAGTACCTGGCACGTGGAGAACATGCAAACTCCATGCACACAGAGGTGGGAATCGAACCGGAACCCTGGAGGTGCAAGGCGACAGTGCTAATCACTAAGCCACCGTGCCGCCTATTATGGTATACTGAAGTATAATTACAAGCATTTCACCATCATTTCAAGAAGGGCAGCAAAGAAGCCACTTCTCTCCAGAAAAACCATCAGGGCCAGACAGATATTCTGCCAAAGGTACGGGGATTGGACTGCTGAGGACTTGGGGTAAATTAATTTTCTCTGATGAATCCCCTTTCTGACTGCTTGGGGCATCCAGATAAAAGCTTAAAGAAACGGTGAGCACTACCATCAGTCCTGTTCCATGCCAGCAGTAAAGCATCCTGAGACCATTGACGTGTGGGGTTACTTCTCAGTCAAGGGAGTGGGCTCACTCACAATTTTGCCTAAGAACACAGCCATGAATAGAACAAAAACATCGTCCAAGAACAGTTTGCATTTTCCGGCATGATGGAGCACCTTGCCGTAAGGAAACAGCGATAACTAAGTGGCTCGGGGAACACAACATCGAAATTTTGGGTCCATGGTCAGAAAACTCTCTAGACCTTAATTCCATTGAGAATCCTCAAGAGGCGGGTGGATAAACAAAAAAAACATAAATTATGACAAACTCAAAGCATTGATTATGCAAGAACAGGCTGCCATCAGTCAGGTGGTGATTGACAGCATGCCAGGGGGAACTGCAGAGGTCTTTGCATAAATTTAATGTAATTGTCAATAAAAGCCTTTGACACTCATTAACTGCGTGTAATTATACTGTACTTCAGTTTACCATAGTAACATCTGACAAAAAGATCGAAAAACAATGAAGCAGCAGACTTTGTGAAAATTAATATTTGTGTCATTCTCAAAACTTTGGACCACGGCTGTATATAGTATATAATATTATAGTGTGTTTATTGCACCATTACTCAACTATAGTCAATAAATAAGGATAAACTTTGTGATGGAAACCATACTGAATGATGTTGCTCGTGCATTATTGCAACATTTGGGGAAAACAGAAGATCGACAGCAAAAACCCTATTAAAATATAGAGACATTTATGATGCATAGATTCCTCATTACAAAGGCGACTGTATATTTACGCGTCATAAGCACTGACATACAGAGATAAAAGGAAAAAACTGAGCTGGTCAGAAGAGTGCTTCTTTAAGTGGATGAGTGAATGTGTGGAATACACCAAGAGAACAGTATGTGAGCCTTGCACTTGATGGCGCTCAACGTATTATGCATTAGGGGAGATTTTGCAACCATGGTTTGGGTCCCCTAAGAAGACACAGATCGATACAAAGTTCTTCTGACTGACCACTATCCTGGGATGAAATATTTCTATCCAGGATGCCCGCGTTCCCATTACGCCCCAGGGCATGAGGACTCACTGAATAGTTAGACAGATGAGTGTGAAAATGGTGAAAACCCTATGAGAAGACGGATTTATCTACCATCACTGATTCAGAAGTGATGACGGATCTGAACATGAAAGGATACATAACAGTCCTTGATTGTTGTCGAACATGGAGGCTCCGGAGAAAAACCCGGCGAGTTCTAAAGCAAACAGCCCAAGGGTCACGGATAAGCCCACCACCAGCCTTTGCACAAGAGAGAAGGGAAAATACAAAGCAGAAAATGACTTACAAAAAAGCACAATTATAGGAGGAACTACAGGCAAACCAGGACTACTGATAGATATCTTCAGTTGCCATTCTGATTCAAAATACAAGTGGGTCAATTTGGGAATACTGCTTAGTGTGGAAGTATGCTGTTTAGTAGGCATGGGAATCAACATTGGCCACCCAATTTCGATTTTATCATGATATGTAGGTTCCGATTCGATTACCATCACAATTTTATAAATATCCTGAATCAATAAAATTTTATCCGATTTTGATACAATTTTAAGACCTTAAAAAAATAGCATTGTCATAACTCGAGTGCTATACTTTAGCTTTATTCAACAGCTTCACAACTGAATCGAACGTGAGTAATTGTTTTAAATGTAGCTCGTTCCTTATAACATTAGTTTTCCCACTTATAAAACAAGCGCATCATTTAAACAATACAAACTAACTTTAAAATACACGTTTAACATTTAACTTATAATTAAACAAAAAAAAAGCAGCACATATCTCTGTCATCCATCATAATTATTATTTCTAAACAAACAGTGTGGGAATAGTTTAGAGTGTAGCACTAGTACGATTATAAAGAAATGGTGAAGTTTTACCGCTTCAAATGCCTCCAAAGCCTTGAGTGCGTGTTGAGCAGTTTTTGAGCTTAATTCAATGTTTTGAGACTTGTTTAAGCGTGTGTAATGAGTGGGTTTGAGACAAATTCGCTTCCAGAACACGGAGAAGAAGGCAGATCGGACGCTAACATACAGTAACGGCATGAAAATGTGCTTCTGTTGCACCACTGTAAAAGCTTGTGCACTCGGCACAGAATCAGTTATGTCCATGGCTGATCGGTCATGTCTGATCAAGCTTAAAAAAAGGTCATTCTGGTCACTGGCTGATCGATTGGTGCATCTCTATTATCAGTGTAATAAATCATTTTGGAGTAAGTGTGGCAATACATGAATCGGCACACATTACAATCATGACAATTAGAATCCCTACTGTTCAGGATATAACCAAACTGACATTTTCCTGCTACTGGTCATGGCTTACTCTGTATTGGAAAACTACATTATTTCAGATTTTTTTTAAAAATCATGATTACACAAGAAAGGATAAGTCAAATATTATCAACAAGAATAAGAGGTAATAAGTATTTTGTTCCAGGATTTGATGAGAAATCAGTAAATGATAGTTATAGGATTCATCCTTGCTATGGATTTGATTTTGCTACACGATTTTGAAATTCTTTCACTCTAAAATGTATTTTCTTATTAGTTGGCTAGATGTCGCAGGCTAGCTTAAAATCCTTTGCCTATAAGATGTGTATAATTTCACAAAAAAGTACAGACCACAGAGTCTATTTTAATGAGTAAATTCTTTGGGTTGCATGCTGCAGCATAAGTGATGCAAAGGCAGATGGTTGCTAGATCAGGCAGAGCCAAAGTGAGCTGAAGTTGGAAAATGCTGACAAATCAGATAAGATCTGAACTATGTATGGACTTTTCAAAGTGGCAACTCATTTTGTTCACTTCCATTCCTCTTCCCGGTCACTCGCTCGCCACAGGTCGCAATGTCGAATAGACATCTTTCTCACCTTATGTCCTCTATATTATATTCTTCGACGGTATACGTCAACGGCAGACAAGCTTTCACATTGTTCTCCTGTGGTACAGCCAGAAATGAAAAAAAGATAATTACATTTTTTTCATATACATAGAAAATGGGAAAACATTTAGATAAATATAAGAAGTAGTAAAGAAATCACACAATGTCCAGTGTATAGAGTTTAATCAGAAACTCTGTGTTAGTCTGTGTCTGAGTTCATGAGTCAAAAGGAAATAGGAATTAAAAATTGGTATTAAAATCTATATTTCTAATACAAATTTATTAAAACAAATTGTACATGTACTTTATAACAGTACACAGGAAAATTAAAGCAAATCTTTAAATTTCAACATCAACCAGTTTCCTCAAACGGCCAGAGGAACGGCCAAGTCTTCTAAAGGAAGTCGTTTGGGATATTGCTAAGAACCTCCTGAATCCGCGCTTCCAAGTCCTCCAGTGTGCAAGGCTTTGTCCTGCACACCTCTTCCTTTGCGTAGCCCCACAGGAAAAAAAAAAACGTGGAGTGAGAGTTTGACTTCTCGGAGGCCATTCATGAGGTCTGCGTCGTCCCAGTCAACGTCCTGGAAAAATGCTGGTCTAACCATGCAAGCACAGTAAGCAAAATGGGGTGATGCACCATGGGAAACTTATCCACTGATACTACAAGTTCTCACTCATCATCATTACCGCTTAATCCTTTATCCAGGGTCACAGGGACCTGGAGTCTATCCCAGGAGAATTAGGGCATGAGGCAGGGTACACCTTGGACAGGGTGCCAATCCATCACAGGTCTCACAGACATACACACACTCATTCACACACTATGAGCAATTTGGGAACACCAGTTAACCTAACCTACATGTCTCTGGACTGTGGGAGGAAACGGGAGTACCTGGAGCAAACCCACCAAGCAAGGAGAGAACATGTAAACTCCATGCACACAGAGACGGGAATCGAGCCTGGCCGGGAATCAAACCCGGACCCTGGAGGTGCAAGGCGACAGTGCTAACCACTACACTACCACACCGCCTTACTACAAGTTCCATAGCCATTAAATATTAAATAGAGACTTACCCTTGACCAGAATATACTGATGACTATGACCAGGTGAGCAATAAGGGAGAGGAATCGGGCCGGGACCAGACTGCTTATCGCCCACATTGAACTAGAAGAAATACAACACATGTTATGAAACTATTTAACGTTAACTTGGCTAGTCAGCTTGTTCTCCCAGGGGGAAATATGTAATCAAGCATGAGTTAAGTGAAAGTTACAGCCTGGATACAGCATGTGCATGAATAGTCATCTGTCATGCAGTTATTATGCAGTGCCATAAACACAACACAATACAGTAAGCTATGTTGCCATTGATAAAGCTGTCAGGAGTAAAGAGAATCAGACTAATGTACCTGCGCGTAAAGATCAAAACGCGGGTGTGTATCTGAACAAAAGCACAATCCGACAAGAAGCCAAGCCGGAAGTGATGCGCACGGACGCGCGGATGTTTTCAACGTCGCTATGACGACGGCTCAAACCCGACGCGCGCGCGCAGTGGTCGCTCTGCTGCAACATGGCGCCCGTCTGTGGAACGCCAACAGGGTCAAATGTCCCTACAAAGCGAGGGCGTTTAACTCTTGCCGTATTACAATTTTTTTTATTATTATTATTTTTTCAAACAGATGAAATATACAATTACCTTCAGGAGGACATTAACAATGTAAAGAAGATAGAAGTAAGAAGAGGAAAAGAAAAAAAAACAATTACAGTAAGGGGGTATGTTGCTTAAAATAAGGAAAAAATATATAAAAATAAATGATTACATAATAATAATAATAATAATAATAATAATGTAAAAGCTGGGAAAGCTATCTAAACCTAATCAGAGTTAATAGAAATAATTTTTTTCATATATTTCCAAAAACCTGACACATTTATTATTGCTAGTCAAACAAAAAGATGTGAGCAGTGAGTCAATCTCAGTCAGAAAATGTGAAAGAATGGGAATTGAGCCCATAAATTTTTGCTTATGTATGAAAAATTTGCCAAATGCCATGTTACAATTCAAACGTACGTAGTAGCGGAAATTACGGCGCAGCCTTCAGGTTTTTGAAAAAAACTTCCTCTTCTTTTATTTTTTTTTTTACTTTTTTTTATATGCAAACAAAACAAAAGAAAAAAACACAAAATTTGGATTGTGTACATTTTTGTTTGTTTTCACATATATATTTTTCATGAAAATCCTCAATACTCATTCACTGGAAGGGAGTGATGGGAAGAGCGGTCGCAAAGAATGACAAATGGTAGGAAGATGGACGGAGTGAGAAACTGTTTTTTTGTTTGTTTGTTGATTAACCAGTTTTTCCATGATGGTGGTATTTATGAAGGAGAATATGGGGAGGAAAGAGAAGGAGGAAGAATGGAAAAAACGATGGAGAGGAAAAGCAGGCCCTGGAGGCACTTCCTGAGAAATTACATTAAGCGATAGTATACATGACGTATTAAACTCCCATTCAATTAAAAGTGAAAGTAACCAGTCAGAAATTATTTTTTTTAAAAGTGAAAAGTACAAAGCACTTTTAAGTGAAAGTACAAAAGCTGTCATGTTTTCATGTTAAAATTAAGTTTGACTATTTATCTAAAACTGTAAGAAGTTTTTGGTTGTTGTAAAACAACTATGTTCTTTTACCTAAAAATGTCATTTTACTTGTGCAAAATGCAGAAGGCCCAGGTTCAAATGCCACACAATTTCAAAACCCCAGCCATGGGACGCAGTGCTGGTCCTAAGCCCGGATAAAATGGGAGGGTTGCATCAGGAAGGGAAAACGGTGTATTACACGAGAGAGAGTGCTACACCCCTGCACCATTGTGCCTATCACCGCATCACAGTTGTGCTGATATTCAGTACAACAGCACTCCCTCTCGTGTCATATTGTAGTATAATAACCAACAGTTAGTGTAATTAAAGAAGTGAAAGTAGATTAAAATACTGTACTTACTGGTACTATGTAGGTGAGGAGAATAAAACATAGAGGTGGTGGACAGTCCTGTAAGTTCTCTTGATATCTTCACTTATTTCGCTTTAGAATAGCTTCAGCTAACTAATTGTTCTGGGGTTGAATGCCAAATGGCATAAAATGGAAAGTTAGTGTTCTATGTGGGGTGAAGGATCTCTTGTTCCACACACCAAGTTAACCCCTTGTTTAGGGGTTAATAATTATGTGAAGTGTAAAGTGGAATGATACATGTAGTTAAACATCCCAGTGCTGTCGGCACTCATAACGTATACCACTTGATCCTACATACAGGTATACTCTAGATCGAAACCCACCAAGCACAAGGAGAACATGAAAACTTCACGCACACAGACATGTGGTGGGAATTGAAATCTCATCTCTGGAGGTGCAAGGCCAAAGGGGCTAACCATTACACCACCATGCCACCTTGTCATATAATCATCATCGTTTATGTTATATTTGAAGTGTAATGATATTGCTGAAATTATTTCATCAAATTTAAAATTTAAATCACAAAGTTAAACAGTCTCCCACTAAGTTATGGCATTATGGTTGTTTTTGGAAGCGTTTTAACTAAGGATTGCCAATGTCAAGCTTGGAATAATTGCAGTCCAGTGTGAAGTGAACAGTAGAATAGCTTTAAAAGGTATATATTTTTAATTATCAAAAGAAATAACATAAACTTGTGAGTGTTCACACAAGTGTATAACCTTGAAGAAACATTTATCGACTGGCCTGAACCTAGTTTCTTGATTTCTTGGATAACAATTAATTCCACTAAATGTCAAAGTCAGGATAATTGCATCTCAAAAACGCCAGTTTTATTTGTATAATAGAAGTAAGGTGCCTACTTATGGCAAAATGTTATCTGTTTGGCATCCATGTCCATGGTCCAACTCACTCAATGGACCAATCAGAGAGACAACCTCATTGTACAATGCTAAATATTTTAAATGATACGGATGTGGAGATCATTTTCGATACTAGGAGGTTTTCTTATTTATGAGAAAATATGTGTGCTTACATGACAAGCATTCATAGTGTATAAGAAGGCCTATTAAATGTACACCTAGTCTGTACAGATTTCTGGACTAGCTGTCTGGTGCATTTGCCTGCAGCTCTCCCTGCTGGTCAGATTGGCATACTTCAGTTATGTACTCTACCACTTGGCATGGATAGGACAAATAAAATATATTCAACCTTCACAATCAGTGCAATTAACATCCATTAATTTAACCACTTCTACCTCTGAAATAACTTACCTAATTGCATTGCATTGCAGTTGCATCTGTGGGACTTTGTTTAAGTTGATTGTGGTTGCTCAGTGGTTAAGGCTTTGACCTACTATTCAAAGCTTGCACCTTCAAATATCAACTTCATTCAGTTGTATACTGTGTCAGCCTGATGAACAAATGGCCTGGATTATGTGTTTTTAATACCTTTCAAGATATTATACTGCTTTACTGTAAATATGTTTGACAGCTTTATATCCAGGGTGCCATAATTTTTTTGTCAAATCGATAGGCACACGTAGCTCAAGGTAGGACTACTGACCAGAAGGTCCCAGGTTAAAACCCCACTACCAATCTGTTTGCCATTGTAGGGCAATTTAGCAAGGCACTTAACTCTCAACTGCTCATGTATGAGATAAAACTTTGGATAAGGGTGTCTGCCAAATGTTGTAAATGACTGAATCTTTTTTTACGGTGTAGCTAATGATAATCTATGGAATTTATTCTGCACAGTAAAATCTCCAGTGACCCTACAGTGTTTATATAGTGTTTAGATATCCTGTATAATTTATACACTTAACACCTCATACAATTCCTTTTTAATTCTGATTTATTTGGTTTTGTTGTAAAAAGAATTAGCTTAAAGTGCTTTACATTTGCATATTTCTCTTTAATTTCACATATTTTTTTCTCTATTTGCATATTCTCTTTTTTATTTAATTCTACTCTCTATTGCAATGTATTCCTCGCAGAAAAACCCTTCCTTTTTTTTAGGTCACAGGTAATCGTATAAGCATGTGTATGGCTGTGTACGTGACAAATAAAATTTTAATTTAAGGTCCAATTGCACTCATATAAACTGAAAGTGTTAAATCTAATCAAACACAAAATGAATGTGAAAACTGTCTAATTTTGTTACTTATAGCAATTTCATGTTACCTTATCTTAGCATGTTTTTTCTAATTCTAGAGTGGTGAAAAAAGTGCATAATTTTATATAAGCCTTTGATTACTCCAGCATATTGAAAAATGTAATGAGGTATTGCCAGATGAGCTCATTCTCAAGTTTCACACTACAATCATGTAGGCTATCTATCAAACACATGTGCATGACTGAAGCTTTAACCGCATTGTGTAGCATGAGAAGGTCATGGATAATGATGGATTGACACTTTGCATTGATGATATCGATTAGTTGCTAAACTGAAACGTGTGGATGTTACACTGACCTGTTTTGATTGACCTATAGCGTACTGTCACTGGAGAGAAGAAGAGGCCTTCATGATTTGTAACAAGTACTAATTTTAGGTATAAATTATTTACTTTTGCCATGAGATGAAACGCAACAGGATATTGGGCACATGCATTCAAAGGGGACATCCCAGCTATCACACTATGCATCACACTATGATGTCACTCAACATGATGTCACTCAATGTGATGTCACTTAATATGATGTCCCACAGAAAGTTATTAACCACTTTTTGGCATAGGTTTTAACAATTTTGCATCCCCCATTATCTTGAGATAACATTGTTTTGGTGGCGATCGTATAAATCCCCTTGGAAGAGTGTATCAAAATCCTTTGGGTGTGTTTTTATGACCCAAAATAACTGACTTCCTGTTGAGTTGAGCCCATGACATGCAATGTGAAAGTTGTTCAGCTCAATGAGCTCAGCTCAATGAGCTCTAAATGTGTTTCCAGGTTTTGCGTGCATGCGTGCAAGTGTGTATGAGCTATGCATCAAAATCTCAGGGACCCTAATGGCAGCAGTTTCAAACCTGTCCTTCAATATTCATGGGTTTTTAAACATGATTGAAGACATGAAGACCCCAAAAAGCCCCAAATGGTGGGAAAAGAATCCTTAGGAAAACAATAAGGCCCTTCACACACTATGACGACATACTGTAGGGCTGTAATGTCATAGTGCTTGGGTCCTAAATATATACGCCCAGGCCTTTCATTAGGTGCACCCTCCTAGTACTGCGTTGGCCTGCGTTTTGCCTTCAGACTTGCCTTAATTTTTCATGGCGTAGATTCACTTGTTCCATATTGACATGTCATCATCCTGCAGTTGCTGCAGATTTGTCAGCTGCACATACATGATGTGAATCCCCTGTTCCACCACGTACCAAAAGTGGTCTATTGTTCTGGTGACTGTGGAGGCCATTTGAGTTCAGTGTCCTCATTGTCATGTTCAAGAAACCAGTTTGAGATGATTTTATCTTTGAGACATACACAACGTGTTATCCTGTAGGCTTAAAGGGATGGACACGGTCAGTAACAATCATCAGGTAGGCCGTGGCGTTTAAATGATGCACAATTGGTACTAAAAGGCCCAAAGTGTGCCAGGAAAATCCCCCACACCATTAGACCACCAGCAGCAGCCCGAACCGTTGATACAAGGCGGGTTGGATCCACAATTTCATGTCTTTTACATCAATTCCTGACCCTACAGAGTGTCACAGCAGAAATCAAGATGTAACAGATGAGATATATATATATATATATATATATAACAACCTATGCAAGTTGTAGCCTCAGTTTCCTGTTCTTAGCTAAGAGTAGTGGCACCCAACGACATGTTATTTGACTTACGGTTGCTTTTCTATCAGCTCAAACCAGTCTTGCCATCCTGCTCTGACCTCTTTCATCAACAAGGCATTTTCACACAGAGAACTGCCACTCTATTTTCTCTTTTTAACCTCAATATGTTTCTGACATTATAAAGCCATACAGTCCTGCATGGTCGCTCAGATCTGGTGAGCAGATTTTACTTACAGTTCCTAAATCCAGGTTGAACAGTCATGCCTTTTCTGCCTCTAAACTATGGAATCAGTTGCTGCTGTACATTAGGCAGGCCCTGATTCTTCCTAATTTTAAATCTCACCTTAAGACCTTTTGTACATATTGGCTTTTAATAAAGAATGATGAGATATTATACTCCCTGTTTTTATTTCTTTTTATTTACTTTCATTTATATTTTTTATTTATTAGTTATTTATTATTTTACTGTTTTATTCGCATATTTTATACAATGAGGGTGGACTTTCTGTTGTTCTATATTGTTTTATCAGGATTATATTTAATTTTATTATTAGTGTCTGTTTTTATTATCTGTTTCCGCATCTGCAACTATTTTAGAATTGTACAACACTTTGGTCAACTAAGTTGTGCTTTTCAGACTATGGTCTATAAACTTTAGAGACGCTTGAAAATCCAAGTAGATCAGCATTTTCAGAAATACTCAGACCAGCTCGTCTGGGACCAACAACCATGCCACGTACAATGTCACTTAAATCACTTTTCTTTCTCATTCTAATGCTCATTTTATTATGTTCAATATTTATGTATTTGGAGATTTATTATGTAAAGGATATAATAAATGTATGGATTGTGCAGCGTCCTGCTCCACCAAGAGGATTAATCTGATGGCAGTACACTTTCACTGAGCTAAACAGGAATGACGCTAAAGTTGTATTTGCATTAGGAAACTTAATAGGACTGTATAAAGTTTAGGAACATGGAAAACCATGTTTTATATGGTTCTATATTGTGATAAAGTGGGTAAATATCTTTATTCCATTATTACAAATGGATAGCATACACTAGTTATTCACGTTTTGTGTATTAAAATGCAATTACAATTGCAATTCATCCATCTTCCTTTCACTTATCCTGTTTACAGAGTCACAGGGGCCTGAAGCCTAGGAGACTTAGGGCACGGGGCAGCATACACCCTAGACAGGGTGGGAATCCATCATAGCGCACACACATACAGACTATGGACAATTTGTGAACACAAATTAACCTAATGTGCATGTCTTTGGGAGGAAACGAGAGCACCCAGAGGAAACCCACCAAGCACGGGGAGAACATGCAAACTCCATGGACACAGACCGAAGGCGGGACCAAACCTTCGACCCTGGAGCTTCAAGGCCACAGCGCTAACCATTATGCCACTGTGCCACAAGTTATTTACTAAGACTAGAAAGTAGCCGTGGCTCTGCCCATGTGCTACCATTACCGGTGCGAATGGAGTGTGTGGTCAACTTGCTGCTGATCCTCACACTGCTCCAATGTTTCGTCAAATGTATTATTACCTCACAGCATGACCTAAAACTGACATGACACTGTCTACTGTCACATCCAATGACACTGCTTACTGTTACATGGTGGCCTGTTTCAGTAGGTATGAGCTCATCCTAACAAAATTTTTGCAATAGATGACGCTACTGTTGCTGTTGGCAAGGAGCACCTGTGACATGATCAAAGTTATACTGCCTACCTGCACAAACACCTCCTGTCCATACAAACAAACAGAATTTCAGTTTTATATACAGCATATTGATGTAGCACGACCATTTTAAAACATGTAAAACATAATTCAATCATTCATCATCTTGTAATCACTTTATTCTACTGTGGTGGAAACAAGAACACATTCAGTATGGCACAATGCATACACTTTTTCCCATGTTAATCTACATCTAGGAATGTCTAAGAGTAGCCAATTCATGCCCATTTGTGTGGGCAAATCGAGAACATGCACAGAACTCTTACAGAGTGAAGTCCTTTTTCCTTCATTTAAAATAAGAAAATATGTCTTTTTGGTTGGCGACAAAGATACAATCAATCCCCACTTTTATTAGAAGACACATTATGTTGGGATTACTGCTGGATGGCAAGAATGATTTTTCTATTAATATAATGTTAATTCTGGGCAGATTTTTTATTAACTCATTGTCTATAGCGCTATATCCTGTATACAGGGTCACATGTGGTGCTGACAGTGTGCCAATTCCTCACAGGGCACACATACACTCATTCACACACTATGGGCAATTTGGGGACAAAAATTAACCTAATCAGCATGTCTTTGGACTGTGTAAGGAAAACCACCAAGCACAGGGAGAACATGCAAGCTCCATGCACACAGACTTGAGGTGGGAATTGAACCCGGAACTTGAAGGTGCAAGGCGACAGTGCCAACCACTACGCCACCATGCCTGCAAGTTGTCATTCATAAAACCAAATGTATGAAAACTAAACCTACGTTTAAAAAAAAAAACCACCTTAATTCTAAATTACTTTCCAGCTTTGGGTTATATAAATGGTATAATATTGTATATATTTTTGTTTTATTTTATTGTGCTTCTATTTATGTTCTGTTCTGCTAATGTGTGTGTGTGTGTACATGTTCATTTGCGTTTGTTGTTGCTATTGTGGATTTGATGTATTTTTTTTCCACTCACTCACTCACTGTCTACATTGCTTTATCCTGTATACAGGGGGGCTGGAACCGATCTCATGAGACTTAGGGCACGAGGTGGGGTAGACCCTGGACAGGGTGCCTATCCATTGCAGGACACACACAGCACACACATGCTCACACACACTACGGGCAATTTGGAGCCGTCAATTAACATAATCTGCATGTCTTTGGACTGTGAGAGGAAACCGGTGTACCCAAAGGAAACCCACCAAACACTGGGAGAACATGTCAACTTCATGCACATAGAAATAGAGGCCGGGAATCGAACCTGGTACCCGGAGGTGCAAGGCGACAGTGCTAACCACTAAGCCCATTTTTTTAAAAACTAGGTTTAAAAACTAACAGAAACAAAAAAAAACAGTTTATACTTAACCCTTGTCAACAAGACATCAAACATAAATACATTTACATTTAATGGGAAAGGGTTTAGTTTAAACCGTTGTAAGTTTTGCACCAGTGACTGCGCCAGACTATTGGTTATGGCGCCACACGGCGCGAGGACGCCGTCACCAGCCACTCCGCCTTCGGGATTTCGCGAGATATCGCGAGATTTACACCCTGTGCTTTGCTGCTGTAAAATGGTGAAGTTATGCTGAGACGCGACGAGGTGGTAAGTTGAACAAATTTGTGTGTGCGTGTGAGCCTGAGACCTTCGTCGTTTACTCTGAACGAGCACTAAAGACAGGGAAGTGGTGTCGGTGTTATCATTTCAACACAGAAAACGCGGGTGTTGTTTTGGCAACGCAAAAGGTCTGGACATTGTACTGTATAAACCGCCATTTTTAATATGCGGTCTGCGCGTGAGGGGGGTGCAAGGAGTTGGGGTGGGGGGGTTGAGCGCGCGAGAGCGCTGTGATGTCGCGAGGGAAATGCGCGCGCGCACGCTCGCGCTGCACAGTGTCTGAGATGCCACCGGAGAGTCTGAGAGTGATCGCAGCGATCCGGGGTGGGTTTGTTTTATTTCACGAAACCGGTGACTGCAATAGTGGCATGTCACAGTTGTAGGGATTTCTTCCTGAGATAACGGAGAGGACCGAGTTTGAATTAGTTTCAGCTCTGAAGCATGTCCTCGTGCACTGAGCACGAGCCCCGACTCAAAAGAGAACAGATTGTCTTGCATCACTATTACAATATACAACTGCTTCGACATGTAGACATGTAGACTGTTTTTGCATAACACTATTGCAATCTAGATTGCTTTTCACTCACATAATAATATGTATACTCCTACATCCATCCTTAAACTCACCCATACAATCGTATAAAAGAATTTTGACAGCAAAAAAAGGATTGTTTTTGCATACATGTCACACTTAAATAATTCAGATTGTAAGGAAACTTTTATTTTTACACAAAGATAACCAGAGTAAATACCAAATGCTTTTTTTAAATGACGATTTCATTTATTAAGGAGGGAAAAAAGCTGTCTGGTTTCAATATGTAAAAAAGTAATTTCCCCTAAATCTAATAGCTGGTTGTGCGGCAACAACTGCAATCAAGCGTTTGCGAAAACTGGCAATGAATCTTTCACATCGCTGTGAAGGAATTTTGGCTCAGAATCGTTTGAATTCAGCCACATTGGAGGGTTTTCAAGCATGAATGGCCTGCCTCAATCAGATTTAAGACTGGACTTTGATTAGGCCTCTCCAAAACCTTAATTCATTTTTTTTTGTTTTTAGTTTTTTTAGACATTCAGAGGTGCGCTTGCTGGTATGTTTCTGAGAAGTAAGTGTGCTTGAGGTCATGAATTGATGGCCGGACATTCGTGCAGAATTCATGGGTCCATTAATTATGGCAAGTTGTCCAGTTTATGAAGCTGCAAAGCAACCCCAGAGCTTCACACTAACTGTTTATGAAATGCTGTGTTAGATGTAACAGGACACAAACCTTTCAAAAAGTTAAACTTTTGCCCCATCAGTCCATGGAATTTTTGCCCAAAAGTCTTCTGCATTAAAAAAGCTGTGATTTGGCAAATGCGAGACGAGTCCTTGTATTTTATTTGGTCAGCAGTGACTTTCGCCTTGGAGCTCTCCCATGGATGCCAATTTTGCCAAGTCTATTTCCTATTGTTGAATCATGAACACTGACCTTAACTGAGGCAAGTGAGAACTACAGTTCCTTAGATGTTGTTCTGGGTTTTTACGAGCTCCTGGATGACTTGTCGTTGTGCCCTTGGAGTAATTTTGGTAGGCCTTTGGTAAAACCCTTTTCAGAATGATGATTTTCAATTACAGTGAAACCTCGGATTGCGGGTAAGGCGGTTTTCGAGTGCTCTGCAAGACGAGCAAAGATTTTTAATAAATTTTGACTAGAAAAAAGAGGAAGTCTTGGTAATTGGCGCATAATTTGACACCGTGCCGGTTCACACACTCTCTCGTCTTTAGTGTGTGTGTGTGTTTGTGACAGGCACAGTGTCAAATTACGTGCGCGCGCACACATAACGACAGACCTACACACACACAGCGCCTGCGTGCATAAACGGAAACACTTATCTATCGGGATTTTTTAAAACTTTTTTTTAAAGGTAAAGTGCAGGTTAATTTGTTTTATTTTTACTTTATATTTTGTGTTCATTATTTTTATGTATTTATTTTTTTGGCTGTGGAACGAATAATTTGAGCTTCCAATATTTCTTACGGGAAAATGAAATTTGGTTTACGAGTGTGTTGGACTACCAGTCCGCTTCCGGAACGAATTATGCTCGTAATCCAAGGTTCCACTGTACTTTGTTTCTCATCTGTCCTTGACTTCCTTTAGATCGTCATATGATGTGTTGCTTGTTGACATCTTTTACTGTTCTTGACTTTGTCAGAGAGGTTCTGTTTAAGTGATTTTATTGATTCAACAGGTCTGGCAGTAAGCAGGTGTGGTGTGGTAAGTGAAATGTAACTCAGCTTTCCAAAAATCACAGTTCATTCATGATTTACCAGGCAGGTTTGGACAGCTTTTTTCCCCCATATAAATAAAATAATAATTTTAAAACAGCATTTTGTATTTCCTGGGGTTATATTTGTGTATTGTTAAACTTTGTTTGATGATCTAAAAGATGATCTAAATCATTAAGTGTGACAAATATGCAAAAAAATTAAAAATCAGGAAGGGGCAAATACTTTTGCAGCACTGTATATTTAGAGCAGGATTATATCATAGTTGTATGTTTTGCATTTTTGCATTTCATATCCAAGTAGACTATATTTCATAGCACTAAGGTATGCAGCATGGCCAAAAGTTTGTGCATACATAATCAGCACACCTATACATGCCTATTGATTTTAATGTGCTTATTCAGATTTATTCTCCCTTAGCTGTTATAATAACCTCCACTTTTGTGGGAAGACTTTCCGCTAGAAATTTGTCCATTCA
Organism: Heterobranchus longifilis; assembly: GCA_028570985.1. Taxonomy (NCBI): domain Eukaryota; kingdom Metazoa; phylum Chordata; class Actinopteri; order Siluriformes; family Clariidae; genus Heterobranchus; species Heterobranchus longifilis. Next base: position 4,570,310 of record JAOVVB010000018.1, on the reverse strand, counting down.
GCTACGGTGAGGTCACTTGTTTGCTTCGAACTTTGTGGCAAAATTTTTGAGTGTTCATTTATTCACTTGTTACATTGCATTTATCACTAATAAATTTCTGTGAGAAACACCTATGTGAGTTGTTAATAGCTGTCAATTTAGGGGAGTGACTGTGTGCAAAAATCATGGTTCAGTATGCACCTCACTCTTGAAGTCACATTACATTTCTTTCATTTATTATGACTTTGACTTGCAAACATATAGCCTAAACTTGTATAAACTTATAAACAGTAAGTCAAACAAGTATAAACACTGGCCATCAATTCCTGAACACATGCACAAGAAGGCACGTATCGTTCTTTCTTTGAACAACTTGGAGCAAATAACATTACGTCCCTATGTCGTATGCGTGTGTGTAAAAAAAAATCTAAAATCCACTACAGTTTCAGACGATGAATTTAACTCCAGGGTGTCCAAAACATCTTCATACATAAGAGGAAATAAACATTATTAAGCAATTACATGCATAACACCACATGTTCATCATAACACCAGTTCATTTTGAGTGGGAACGAGTTTTGTAACAGAGAAATGGCAATCATGCAGAGGATGTTTTATAAATAAAGTTACATTTTGCTAATTAAGCAATATCACACAACAGGGGGAGTGCTGATATCTAGCTCGACAGCATGCTCTCTTCTCATTACTGCGGACCGTACAGACCTACCTTCACCCATGCTGCGATCGACAGTTAGTATAATTAATGATTATTAGAACATCCCACTGCTGTTACTGTCTATTATCACCACTTATGGAATGCCTCTCATCCAATCAGATTGCTCGATTGAAACTAATGTATAATAAGTATAAAATCCCATTATGTTTGGGGACTTTTGGGACAGCCTTTATGAGAAGCAGGTTTTCTGGGAAAATGTTCTAGCACAGATGTGTAGTAAATATTTCTGAGGAACACTGGCATCTAAAATCAAACATAATCCTCAATTAATTTTATAAATTAATGGCCAACACTGTGAGATGGACAGTGTTGTTGTGACTTTAGATACTAATGTGCAGTATTGTAGTAGTGAAGAAGGTGTGTTTTTCTGTGTTTTTGTTTAGT
>JAOVVB010000018.1:4539494-4552735 GCA_028570985.1 Heterobranchus longifilis | reverse complement strand
CCCTCTACCTCTTATAGCTATCTACCAGGCTCCCCCCCCCCTCCCTCTTATACCCCTGCGTCCTCCTCCCTTTTGTAGTTTCTTTTCTTCTTCTCTATTGTGTTCTGTTTAACCCACACGTTTCCTCCGTTCTGCATGTTTGAGTATAACAGCGTCTCTGTTTAGCGAATCTTGGGCGGACGGACATCTTGTCTCACCCACCCACTCACTCGTAGCCTTTTGTTTGTTATTTTCACAGTTTCATTCACTCTTTTTTCTTCGCCAGCTCTTTCCAATTAACTTTCCCCCAAAACCTCACACTCTCCAGCAGCTCGCACCACACCTGTTGGACGGTCTTGTTCCTGGCATCTTCCCACGATCCTCTCTCTCATGGTCCTCCCCTACTCTGCTTTTTTCCTCTCCGATTCTCTCTCACAGTTCCTGTCTCTGCAGGTCCCTGCCACCCGAGAGGTGCTGGGTTCCTTGCCCAATGTCTTCAGTGCTCTGTGCCTAAATGCCCGCGGCCTGCACTCGTTCGTCCAGTGCCAGCCCTTCGAACGTCTGTTCAAGGTTTTACTGTCGCCCGACTACCTGCCGGCCATGCGCCGCCGCCGCAGCTCTGACCCACTGGGTGAGTGACGCAGTGAGACGATTTAGCTCACTATTGAGCAGTCATGCAAATAAGAGCAAGCGTTTAATCAACTTTCACACATTTACAGCGATTTGATATAGGGAAGACTTTACATATAAACGTGGTTGTAACCTGTAATAAAAGTTAAACCAAACCAGTTTTGAAAGAGTTAATAAGAAGTGATGTGGTGGCCTAATTTAACACTTGGAGATTAAGTTAGGTCAGGAATCTCTCTGCCTGTGACTGCCACTGGAAAAAAGAAAGAAAATGTTAGTCATTCTTCCCAACAAACCATCAGTTACAAATACAGGTAGTTCCTGACTTACGAACATTCGCGTTACAAATTTCTGCAGATACGAACAGACGGTTCAAATGGTAGCTCACGTGTATTGTGCGAAAAATAGACACTGCAGTGCACCAGATACCAATATTTACAATTAGATAGAATATTTTCAGTGTGTAAGTGAATGAAAATGGAATAGAAATAGAAAATGTCTATAAAGTCTAGTATATTGTATGTGTGCGCGTGTGGAGGTGCGGGAGAAATGAATTGGCCTCACCAGTTTCAGTGAATCAATTCGAAAGCACGATGATGGAAAATGGCTGTCCTGTAAAGCTGTCCTCATGGCGAATAATCCTAATTTCGGAAAATACAGTCCAATATAGTGTGGGGGGGAAAAACTCAGGCAAAATGGCATCCGGGATTCCCCTTGCAATGTAAAGTCGCAGAGACATTTCACTGTGAGTTTAGTTTCCTTAGGCGATATTACGTTTTTAGGTCACGTGATGGCAGTGTGGGGAAAGGGGACAGAGATTTAGTCAAGTGGATCGCTATGCTTTACATTGTGTACTCATGTCAAAGGCGGATAAGACTCATTTTGTCGGACTTGAGAACAAATCTGTGCTCCGGGAACAGAACTCGTTCGTAAGTCGGGGACTACCTGTAAGTAGCCTTCACATTTATAGGTTTATTCATTATATGCCCTTGTATCGATCTCCTACTAGTAAATTTGTCACATTTATACTCCTCGTTGACTTTGACAACCCCGTAGTTGGAGTGTGAACATGATCATCTGAGGTGGAAGTCAGGTTCGAAGGGGATATTTGTGTGTGGTTTTTTCAGGAGATACTGCCTCTAACTTGGGCAGTGCTGTGGATGAGCTCATGAGACATCAGCCCACATTGAAAACCGATGCCACAACGGCCATCATCAAGGTAGTTAAATTTTCTAATTTGTAAAAAATATATATGTATATGTGAATATATTTAATGCTTCTCATCTACTCATCAGCTACTAGAGGAGATCTGTAACTTGGGCAGAGCTCCAGAGTACATCTGTCAGAAGCCTTCCATTCAGAAAGCAGACGGGACTGTGACGGTACCTCCAGCTCGCTCAAACCACGCAGCAGAGGAAGCCTCCAGCGAAGACGAGGAGGAGGAAGAGGCTCTCCACACGTTCACCCAACAGCAGGGCGAAGCAGAAAGCAACAGGCAGTTAGTGTTTTAACCTAATGACCGGTTTGATCGCAGTCGTATTCGGAGAGAAGCTTTGATTCATGGTTTGGACCTGCCATGGCCTGAAAGAATAAAATTGATTGTTTTTTTGTTTTTTAACAGAGTTGTTGGCACTGAAGAGCGGATTCCCATTCCTCTTATGGATTACATTCTCAATGTGGTAAGTGCTGAATCAGCTAATAGTGAAGTGCCTGCTCGACATCGCTGAATTTTAAATGTTTTTTTTGGTGTGCATTGCAAAATAAATCAGCACATTTACTTTAAAGCGTCGGAGACAGTCTTTTCATCAAAACATGTTTATGGAAGAGCATATCCACCAGCTTTCAGAGACTGATTGCATTTTCTGTTTTCAATTTCTTTCATTAAGATGAAGTTCGTGGAGTCCATTTTAAGTAACAACACAACAGATGACCACTGTCAGGAGTTTGTGAACCAGAAAGGCCTTCTACCCTTGGTGTCAATCCTGGGGCTTCCCAACCTTCCCATAGACTTCCCAACGTCTGCCGCGTGCCAGGCTGTAGCCGGCGTATGCAAATCCATTTTGGTGAGACGATTAATGCACGTTTATTTACTGGAACATATATTTGGAACGCCTGTATGCCGATTGTTAGCTTGAGACTCGGATGTGCTATAATAAATGGTTAACTCCTATTGGTTGAATGATTTTGATTCTATAGATTTGCCATTTAAGTTAAATGTCAAAACTATGTAATAAATGTCAGTCTGTACTATGAAGCATAACAAGCCATGCATATTAATGGATCTTGTCACTTAGGGAAGGATATAGCAATAATTTTTTTTTATCATTTGCAAATATTACAGGGTTCTTGTAGACAGCTGTAAAAAAAAATATCTTGCATTTTCAGATCTTAAAGTCTATGGAAGATGTACGAATATTAGTTTTCACAATTATATAAATCAGTTGTCTTTAGTTTCCCCGCTTATGCATAGGGAGGCTCTGATAGCTTGATGATAGAGAATTAAAATTCATTCCCACCTTCGTAGTGCAGTTTCTGAACGCTTAAAAGTAAACTAAACATGAGATCTGGAACGTTTTTATAAAAAAATAATAAAAATAAAAAAAATCACTCTGGCAAAAGTATAGAAAGGAGCTGATTTTTTTTTTTGTTTGTTTGTTTTTTTCCATGAACAAAGAGCAAGACCCCGGTATTTAATTTTTACTATTCTACGCAGATTATCTTTAATGGTTTCAAATCATGTATTCTGAGTAATAAAAAAAAAAAAAAACATGACTGTCCAAAATGTCTCTCTTAAGTAAATAAATTTTTATGACTGTAAGTTTCTGTAACTGACTCTCTTTCTTGGCTCAGACCTTATCCCATGAGCCAAAGGTTTTACAGGAGGGACTCTGCCAGTTGGACAGCATCCTGTCAGCTTTGGAGCCGCTGCATCGGCCCATCGAGGAGCCGGGCGGTTCGGTTCTACTGAGAGAACTGGCCAATGCTGGCCATGTCACTGATGCCACACTGTCTGCTCGGGCTACACCTCTGCTGCATGCACTCACTGCTGCACACGCATACATCCTGATGTTTGTCCACACATGCAGGGTTGGACAGGTGAAGCCCGCTGAATAAAAATGACATTGTTTGACGGGAAGGATTTATTATATTTCCTGTTGAAGTGTCACTTGTAACTCTCTCTCTCTCTCTCTCTCTCAGAGTGAGATTCGGGCAATCTCCGTGAACCAGTGGGGCTCTCAGCTAGGGCTGAGTGTACTCAATAAGTTGAGTCAGCTCTACTGCTCACTGGTATGGGAGAGCACCGTGCTGTTGTCCCTCTGCACACCCAACAGGTCAGTACTGCCTGCACTCAACCCCAGGTTAATCCTTCTACTGAAACCAGTAGACTGTTGAAATGTAAGAAACTTTATAAGGATACTCAAATGACAAATCGGCTTTTTAAACACAGATGCAGTATAAAAGTCAGATTTTTTTTTTGCGCTTTATGAAAGTGTGATGGCGATTTTCACTTCTTATATTTGAAAAATGTATTTTAAAAAATTTACAGTGAAACCTTGGATTGCTAGTAACTTGGTAGTGCGAGAATAAATTTTTTTTTAACTTGATAAATGAGTGAGGTCTTGATATACGTATGCACTTTGTCTGCCGAGCGTCAGGTGATCACAACTGAGCCAATGGTTCTTCTCCCTCTCTTGGCACTGTGGGATTGTGGGTAATTGTCTCCCATGCTCGGTCTCAGTGCATCACTTGTGTAGCCAACATCCCTGTGCTCATGTACTGTTAATTATAACATTGTGATCACGTGTGCGTGCGCGCAAAGCATAAAAAAAAAAAAAAAAGATTTTTATTTCGTGTCTTAAGTGTAGTGATTGTTCCTTAGTAATTGTACTGCAACAACAGTCTGTTGAATCTGTTTAACAACAATGCACCGTCACATTTCCGTGAAATCCTTAAAAGGAGGCAAAAGCAGGTGTTATTAGAGAGGTTCCTTGTTAAAGTCACACAAAAGAAAAAGATTTAAGTGAGATGACAGACTCTGTCAGAGAGAAGTGATTTCGTTAGTGTGTGTGAGTGAAAGTCGTCCTACATGATAACCCTCCCACTTTCGTCTCACTTGCACCAGTTACGATTCTTTTCAAAGGTAAAGTATAAGTTTTGTTTTATTTTTGCTATATTTAGTATTAATTCTTTTTGTATGAATATTTTTGGTTTGTGGAATGAATCATCTGTGTTTCCATTATTTCTTTTTGCTTTGATATATAACCGCTTTGTTTTACAAGCCCCGAACAAGTTTCCGGGAATGAATTATGCTCGGAATCCAAGGTTTAACTGTGTATTAAATTATGTTTTGACCGAATCAAAGGATTCTAAGCCATGACTAAATTCCTTGGTCACTGCTTAAAATGCTAAAATGCTTGTGACGCTCCACTCGTGTGAGGAGTTTGGTTTCAACCAATTGCTTAAAAATTGCCACTGATTTTAGGATCAATTAGAAACCAGGCCCATGTTAAGGGTCCTTAAAGGACAATTTTTTTTGATGAACTGTGGTCTTTGTTCCTGAGCAGAGATGGCAACATTTATTTGATTTTGTTTTGTTGTCTTTCCATCAGTCTCCCTCCTGGCTGTGAATTCGGCCAGGCTGACATGCAGAAACTGGTGCCCAAAGAAGAAAAACCCTCCAGCAGCGTGGCGACTAGTGGAGGCCGGAGAACCGGTAAAAAAACACTGCCCCATGGTGATTCTGCATAAATCCTTCCCTATAAACCTCTGCTTATCTGTCTTTCTTTTTCTCTACCTTGAATCTTAGTACTTCCTTTTTTGCATGCTTTTCATTCCTGTTATTTTTTTTTTTTCCCATGACAATTGTGAGTCTCCAGATTTTTTCATGCTTAACTAAAATTCTCTGGGTTTCCCCTCTAGCTGACTCAGAGGCTCTGTCTGTTGGAGTGGATCCCTCTGCACAGGGGCTACTAGAGGGCATGGGTCTGGATGGAGACTCCCTCGCTCCGATGGAGACGGATGAGCCCACAGCTGCAGACCCCAAAGCAAAGTCCAAACTCACTCCAGCTATGGCAACACGAATCAAGCAGATCAAACCTCTGCTCTCTGGTCAGTGCTGACTTTTGCTAGTTTTCTTCATTAAGGAGAAATAAATGCACTAAAGCAGACTAAATTACATGTGACTCCTATATTAATTGGCTCTTAATTTTGAGCTCAGCACCCTTAATAGTTCTGTCTTTTGAATACTAGTTTAATTTAATGATCATTAATGTATTTAAAGGCATAATAGGCGAATAATCACAATGATTTTAAATCCTCAGTGTCTTCAGAGTCCCTTCTAGAATTATTTCTTTTTCCCAATTATAAAAAGTTTCTATGCTAAAACGTAACGTTTTCTGTACTTTTCTTCTGCAGCATCATCTCGTTTAGGAAGGGCTCTCGCTGAACTGTTTGGTTTGCTGGTTAAACTTTGTGTGGGTTCACCTGTCCGTCAGCGCCGCTCCCACCATACGACAAACACAGGCACTGCCCCAACGCCAGCTGCTCGTTCAACTGCTTCCTCACTTACCAAACTCCTCACCAAGGGCCTGAGCTGGCAGCCCCCTCCATATACCCCCACTCCTCGCTTCAGGTACAGTGTGAATAGCCTGGCATCTGGACCTCATCAGGCTCCTTTGTGTTTTTGTATTCATACGTCTGACATGTTTGGTGCTTTTCAGGCTGACGTTCTTCATCTGCTCAGTTGGCTTCACTTCACCCATGCTATTTGATGAGAGGAAGTACCCCTACCACCTGATGCTGCAGAAGTTCTTCTGCTCTGGAGGCCATGATGCTCTGTTTGAGTGAGTGCTGAAATTATATCGCTGTTCTTAACCTTGACATGGCCACTCTGGTGTCTTCATTCTCTAACTCTGGTGTGCTTTGTTGCTCAGGACATTTAACTGGGCATTGTCCATGGGAGGTAAGGTGCCCGTGTCTGAGGGGTTGGAACATACTGAGCTGCCTGATGGGACTGGGGAGTTTTTAGATGCTTGGCTAATGCTAGTGGAGAAGATGGTGAACCCCAGCACAGTGCTGGACTCTCCTCACTCTCTGCCTGCCAAAGTGCCTGGAACAACGACGACCACACCACAGTTCAGCGCCCTGCGTTTCCTCATCGTCACACAAAAAGTGAGAATACCTTTTTTTTTTCTTTTTCTTTTCTTTTTTTGGTACAACGTTGTAATGTAATTCCTAGCTGATGGTCAATATTCTTGGTAGGTTTAAGCACAAGTAGTTGAAAGTGACAAATGCATAAATGTGACACTAGAGGTGTTGAATTATGAGCAGTCACTAAATCTAGGCAGAATTTGTGGATTGATTTCATCACTATTATTTGTTTAGAACTACAGGTATTGTACTGTACTATAACTGGTTCTCTGTATAGATGAGTAATGAAAGGTTGGACTTTTTCACTCAAAGACAAAAGCTTGACCGAATGCGCTGCTTTGCTGCAGTGGATGTTTTCTGATCTGCTGTTAATTGATTGTCCACCACCCCAGGCTGCTTTTAACTGCATCCGTAGCTTGTGGAACCGCAAGCCACTAAAGGTGTACGGCGGGCGCATGGCCGAGTCGATGCTGGCCATCCTTTGCCACATTCTACGCGGCGAGCCAGTCATTCAAGAGCGCTTATCTAAGGAGAGAGAGGGCACGTCTCGCGCTGATGAGGACGGTGGCTCTGCGGCTGCTGGAGCAAGTGCAGGGACGGGAACTGGAGCAGTAGGAGAAGGTGCTTCTGGGTCTGGTAGTGGTAGTAATAGTAGTGCTGGTGCTGGCCCTGCCGCAGGCACTGCAGATGACGGGAGCAGCTCCACGACGCGCAGAGAACCACAGGTCAATCAGGCTCAACTCACACAGGTAATATATACGTTCTTTTCCTTTCTTCGTTAATATAAATGCAAAAATGCTTTGGGAAAATATTAATTTGTAACAAACAGAAGATATTTCTCTGTTTATTTTTGTTTTTAAATGAAATATTTTTTAACCTAAAACTATGTTAAAATAATTAAAATGTATTACATTTTTTATTTTAAATAAAAGTTAAAATTATTATTATTTTTTTTTGTTTTGTTTTGTACAGCTGATAGACATGGGCTTCTCCAGAGAGCATGCCATGGAGGCTTTGCTCAACACCACCACCATGGAGCAGGCCACCGAATACCTCCTCACTCATCCACCACCCTTGCTCAGTGCTGCCATTCGGGTAAGGCGCCCTGTAAAATTCAAAATTTGGTTTATTGCTTCACAACACACGAGGCATAGACACATAGACATAAGGCTTACAAATAGTGACTTTGGCTTGTGTCACTGAAGGAATTCACCATGTCTGAAGAGGACCAGATGATGAGGGCCATTGCCATGTCTCTGGGTCAAGAAGTCAGCATGGAGCAGCGCTCAGACTCTCCTGAGGTGGGCAGAATGACACAGGCATACAAGAAAAGCTGTCCTCCAAAAGCCATACGATTTATACCGTGTAAAACATACAGCTTTTGGGGAGTGTTTAGTGTTTGTGAACATCAGGCATTTTTTTCTAGATGAATGGAAAGTGTACCATAACCATTTTTAAATATTATTTTTCCTATACTGTATCAATTGTAATATTTTAGAAAATTAATTGAGCCAGATAGATAGTTGGACTGTTTTTGTTGTTCCATTGTTTAAAGCAATGGAAAGTTACTTAAAGCTCAGAGCATTTTAGTCATTATTTGTTTTGCTGTGTTTTTTTTTTTCATTTTTTTAAAATTATTTTTATGAGCGCACACAGGGCTCAGGATTGTGCAGTATAGAGTGATGCACATCATTTTTTCCTGCACTAAATAGGCAATATGATGAACTGAATTTTATTTAATTTTAACCGACTACCCTAAACATGACTCAGCAAAAATTTGAAAGTGGGTCACATGGGCAAAGAAATAGCAAAGGTACACATGATCACGTTTTAATTGTTGTTTTCTGTGGTTTTCATGACCAAAAAAAAAAAAAATCATCACAATATCCTTGTTTTGAGAGTTCTACAATTTTTAAAAAATAAAATTATAAAATATAATGTACATATAATTATATATAGCTTATTATTATTATTATTATTTATATATATTTTTAAATCCTCATTGACCAATGCTGTGTTGTTGGCACGTATCTGATGTTAAAGACAAAAATGGTTTCTAATATCCTTAAGTCAATCTCTGCTGCTTCCTTACATAATGTTTTGGCATTAGGTGTCAAAAGTTCTAAATTTTTAACTTAACCTGTAACTGAGATAACTCAAACAAAATTTAAAAGGCTGGTTTTGACACGACTGTGTATGGGACTGAATAATAATTCTCACACTGAATTCTAAACTTGAAGGAATAGAAATGTAGTATACCGTATACTGGTTCAAACCCAGTCTAATATGGGCCTTTTCAAGTCTGCTTGTTAGCGGAGCAACCCAGGTAGACTTGTTTTAATTGACATTTTGAGAAAATGTACCTGAGGATGTTGTTGTACAAAAACACACATGAGCAGGCCTTTCATGTATGTATTCCAGCTCTTTTAAGAAACCGCGTCGTAATACTGTTCATGAACGTATTCTCAGGAGGCAGCCCGCAGGCGTGAGGAGGAGGAGAGGAGAGCACGTGAACAAGCAGAGGAAGAGGAAGCTCGCTGTTTGGAGCGTTTTCTGGAGGCTGAGCCCCTCGACAGCGCCGAGCTCCATGCCTTCACGGACACAATGCTACCAGGCTGCTTCCACCTGCTGGATGAGCTGCCAGACACCGTCTACCGCCTCTGCGACCTGCTTATGACCGCCATTAAAAGGAACGGCCCAGAATACAGAGACCTCATCCTGCGCCAGGTGGTCAACCAGGTCAGTCACAGCTGGAACGCAAAGTAATGCATTGGAATATTCCATGAGTAACATTTTACAGTGAGACATTAATGTCTAATGCTTTATATATTAAAATTAAATCTTCCAAAGCTGAGATGCTGAGTATTTAATTATTAAGGACCTGATTATGCAGGGCACCCATGGATCCTGGAAAAAACACAGACGGTATCAATAAAATGTGGGAAGTGTAAAAACTAGCCTATAAAACAACTAAGGTGGCAGATTTCCAGTTTCTTTTTACCTTTTTTTTTTTTTTTTTCAGCTTGCCTCAGACACGTAGGTGAATTCTGCCGAGATCTCTTTAGCAGGCAAAGCAGACATGACTAAGATTTAACATGCATCACATTTTACAGATATAAGATTTGGTTGTTCAGGTTATTTTGTTGGGGTTATTCAGTGCGTGAGATGTAATTTATTTATTTATGTTCAATATTCTCCTTTGCTTAAGTTCAGTAACAGCATGTAAGCCGGTATCCTTTTTAATATATAAGTTGCAGTTATGAGGAAGGTTTGTTTGTCAGCCATTAAGAGTGTGTAAGAGTTGTACTTTCGAAAGAGTATCATTGTTAGTTATATGAAAAAAATCTTTATTTATCTTTATAGATATATATATATAAAAATTGAATGGGAATGTTCACTGCATTTTTATTTTTTTTTGCCGTGGGGGGCGGGGGGTAATTGGTCATTTCATCTGTGCCGTTTTAGCAGTTTATCATAGAACACCTTGTTAGTTTGATTTAAGGCTTGAGAGCAACGGCAAAGCTGCAGGTCTCTCCATCTCCAGAAAAACTGCGATGACACTACAGCTTGGCACCTGAATACAGCCTCGCGGTTTCATATACGAGTTAGCACTTGCCTTCATTATTCCGTGTCTGTGCGGTAGGTGTGGGAGGCTGCCGATGTGCTGATAAAAGCCGCCGTGCCACTCACCACCAGTGACACGAAAACAGTGTCTGAGTGGACCAAACAGATGGCAACGCTGCCCCAGGCCTCCAACCTGGCTACACGCATTCTCCTCCTCACTTTGCTCTTCGAGGTAAATGCTAATTTTATTTGCCAATATTTTTATTCATTTATTTTTTAAAGACATGTATACTGATTATATGGATGTAAGAGTACTGAAATGCTGTTGTGTTGAAGGAGCTGAAGCTGTCCTGTGCGCGGATTGTGGAGAGTAGCGGGGTCCTGTCGGTGCTGATTAAGCTGCTGGAGGTCGTTCAGCCTTGCTTGCAGGCGGCCAAGGAGCAGAAAGACATTCAGACACCCAAGTAAGTTCTACCCATCATGTAAGTAGAAGTAATCTTGACATACAGGTATTCCCCGACTTAAGAACATTTGAGTTACGAATTTCCGGAGAAAGGAACAGACTGCGGTTCTACTTCCGGTTCAATCACGGAAGTAGTTCAAGTGTATTGTACATAAAATAGATACTGTAGGTCACCACATACCAATATTTACAATTATATACAATATTTTCAGTGTGTAGGTGAATTTATACATTGTCCAAAGTCCGGTATATTGTGTTGGGTGCGGGAGAAATGAGTCGGCCTCGCCAGTTTCAATGAATCAGTCCTGGAGCATGACGATAGAAAATAGCTGTCCTGTAAAGCTGTCCCGATGGTGAAAAATCCTAATTTCTGAAAATTGAATTGAATCTGAGTTCACAGTCTAATACAGTGGAAAACAGCTCTGAGACAAAATGGCGTCCACGATTCTCCTCGCAATTTGAAGACACAGAGACAACACTGTTGGATCTTACTGAGAGATTCACCTCCTTAGGCACGGTTACAGATAGACAGATTAAGTCAAGTGGATTTGGTATGCTTTACATTTAAATATTCGTCTCAAAGGCGTACAAGACTCACTTTGTAAGAAATCGGACTTACAAGTTTGCTCCCAGGAACGGAACTCATTTGTAAGTCGTGGACTACCTGTACGTATGTATTCCTTGTTGCCAGCACGGAGCCTTAAGGAGATTTATAAAACTTACACAATGAATGCTTATTCACTAGAAATTGTTTTTATTTCCCATTTATTTAGGTCAAAGCGATCTTGCATTATTTTGCTGTTAAATAATTTGGTTGTCATCCACTCATTAGATGACACTGGCAATGACATCCTAATTATATGTCTGCACTTTTTGTCCAAGTCTCACCTACTTACTTTTTACCGTTTTTACAATTTTTATTTATTTATTTATTTTTAGATGGATCACTCCAGTGCTCTTGCTGATTGATTTCTATGAGAAAATGGCTGTTTCCTCCAAGCGGAGAGCTCAAATGAATAAGGTATGTGCAGTTAAAATGTAGAGTCTCAATCTGTATCAAGGTACACTTTTTTTTTTTATTGTGGGATTGGGATGCGTTACCCTAAACAGCTCATAAAAAAAAATTGTTTTAGTACCTTCAACCGAATGGAAATAATTGGCGGTGGTTTGATGATCGATCGGGCCGCTGGTGTAGCTACAGTGCCAGTAACAACAGCACCATAGACTCAGCGTGGAGAGCGGGCGAAACCAGTGTCCGTTTCACTGCCGGCCGTAGGAGATACACTGTACAGTTCAACACCATGGTTCAGGTGACTAAAGCTGTTGTTATGCTTATAATATCGATTGTTTTTGTTGTATTTGTAAAACAAACACATAAACCATTAGATTTTTAAAAAATGGATTAAGTCATTTGTCTATGGTTACTATAGGCATTGTGAGGTCTGCTTTACTTTGAGGTTTATTGAAAGATAAACATATATTTACATGCTGAAATTTTGAACAAATCTTTATATTTCACTAGATCAAAAATAACATTCTGAATAATAATAATAATTTTAAAAAAAAGGACATGATTGAAATGCAATATGGGAACCTGAAACAGACTTCATAGCGCGCTTCTCTTAGAGCCATTTCTTGAAAAATTTAATCCATCTTATGCAGGTGAATGAGGAGACGGGGAACAGGCGGCCTGTCATGCTAACAGTGCAGAGAGTGCCTCGAATGCCCAAACCCAGCAAATCTGGCAATGCAGCTGAGACTGAGCGAGAGGAAGAACAGAGAAGCAAGAGTGAGGAGACCCAAGCTGACGCAGGTGAAAACCACACCACTACATACTCAGCAGTATAAAATAGGATTATTTTTTAAAATTAAATATTGTGTTTCTTGTTATAATTCTTAAATCTTTATGATGGTACAGACCCATCATCCTTAGCGGTCGAGATGGCTCCCCCTAAAGAGGAAACTGAGCAAAAGGAGTCCTCCTCATCCGCTTCCACTGTTCCCGCTGCTTCCCAAGACGCCATGTCTGGATCCAGTGGCATTGTGGTACAGGGCCTGACTGAAGAGATGACCACGCTCCTGATCCGTGCCTGCGTCAGCATGATCAGCGTGCCCGTGGACCCTGACACCCTGCATGCCACACTTCGCCTATGCCTGCGCCTTACACGTGTCCATCACTACGCCATGATGTTCGCCGAGCTCAAGAGTACTCGCATGATCTTGGGCCTGACCCAAAGCTCCGGTTTCAATGGCTTCACACCACTCGTCACTCTGCTCTTCCGCCACATCATCGAGGACCCAGCTACACTGCGTCACACCATGGAAAAGGTACCTCGCTCGTTTAAGTTCTTTAAAATTCTTGTTAGGTTTTAAATGCAGTGGTGGCGCAGTGGTAAAGCGCTCGCCCTATCATCCGGGGAGCGCTGGTTCGAACCCCGGGTGATGCTGTTTTCCTCTC
>JAOVVB010000018.1:4515391-4531623 GCA_028570985.1 Heterobranchus longifilis | reverse complement strand
CAACTCCTCCAGACCCAGGCCCAGTTACCGTGTCTTACTGCTACCTGCTGCGACAACAGGAGTTTGCCTGCAGTGTGGGATAACTTCAGCCCAGACTGTAGACTGACAGGCTCACTAACTTGAGGTAGTCTGACTTACCGGATAATAGGTGCTGGGAGAAAGCCTGACATCCAGCATTCTCTCCAGATGTTGTCAGGCCTCTTCCACTATCTTAAAAAAAAAAAGTAAAGACTTTTATTGACAAAACTCTTTTTGCACAAAACATTTTGTACTCATAACATACGTTTTCATGAAGTCCAGTACAATGTAGATGGAGGGCACCGTCGCTGCATCCGAGGCTTAGCACCGCCCAAGATGATTGTGATTGGTTTAAAGAAATACAAACAAGCCGGAGCGTTTTTTTCCCCCTATTCCAGAATGAAAACTCCATGCAGCCAGACCATACTCCAGCAATGTGGAGATAGGTCTGGCAACATGAGACTAACCTAACCTTAAGGTGGACCAGCTAATTTCATTTTAGAGGCAAGCTGCTCCCTCAGGTGTGTTGTTATATAGATATGTTGCACCTTTTTTCTTCTTGGATATACTGCAATTCATTTTTTGTTGGATTTTAATTGTCCGGTAACCTCGAGCACTTTTACTTTGAGATTTGTTTGAGTGAGAGTGAGAGAAGGTCCTGTAATGTGCCGTTTTGGAGAAAATGTAAGTTATTTAATAGTCAGTGTTTTACTACGAGCAATTCAAGTTTCCATGACAGAAAAGCTACAAAAATGTAGTATATGCTATCAAGTAGAGTTTAAAGAAAGAAAATCGGAATCCGCAGGTCTGACTATTAAAAAATCGGAATCGGCCAAGAAAATTAATTGGTGCATCTCTAGAATTGTAAATTGGCACTATCTAGGCAGCCATGTAAGCAAGACACTAAAACAGAGGTGCTGTGTTTACCAATCTTCCTCCCCCATATTCTGCATGCACTGAATCCTGGGCCACCATTTGTTTTATAACAGGAAAGGTGCAGAGAGAGAGAGAGGCACGCACAGGCCCGCCAGCAGCAGCTCCAGCAGGTATAAGAGCCATCAGGGAAAGTGGGAGAAATTTAGAGAGAGGGAGAAAAGCATAGAAAATGGTCGGAGAGGTCAGACTGAAAAGGGAGAGAGCAATTTGGACCAGATTATTGAGATTCATACCTTTTTTTTGAGGCAGAATTTCAGGACGGAAAAAGGTTTGATTGGATTGGTTTTAGAGACATTAGAGAGGTTGTCTGCAGAGGTTGTGTGCACTCACTATTCAAAAAAAAGAAGGGAAGACGAGGACAGAATGTCTCCTCGTCCTTCATAATGATAGCAAGTGTCTTTGACTTTCCCTCATGACATTTTTCAGTCCTTATCATTTGAGCCTCATAATCCCCCCCCCATCCCCACCCTTTATATTTGCCCTTCGCTCATGACACTGTCTCTGTTTACTCTTGTAAAAACGCTTCTTTGTCTTTTTGTGTGATGTTTTAGCTGATGGATATGGGTTTCTCAAGAGAGCATGCCATGGAGGCCCTCCTGAACACCAGCACCATGGAGCAGGCCACGGAGTACCTACTTACTCACCCCCCTCCACTTCTTGGTGGGGCAGTAAGAGTAAGTCTTCATAGACAAACACACACACACTTCCATCCTTTTGTAACTTTCACAAGTCGAATCCAGGCAGCTGACGTTGTCCCCCTTGTTCCATGCAGGACTTGACGATGTCTGAGGAGGACCAGATGATGAGGGCCATCGCCATGTCACTTGGACAAGAGGTCAGCATGGAGCAGCGCTCTGACTCTCCTGAGGTGTGTCACCCTCACTGCTCAAATTACAAATTGTCAAACTATTTATTGCCAAATGATACCTCATGACTTGAATAACGTACCGATGAGCTGAGCAGCTGTTGAGATTCTCTCTGCGTCTGCTTCAGGAAGCAGCACGTCGGCGTGAGGAAGAGGACAGGAGGGCCAGGGAGCGGGCAGAGGAGGAGGAGGCCCGCTGCTTGGAGCGCTTCATGGAGGCGGAGCCACTGGACCCCAAGGAGCTTCACACCTTCACTGACTCCATGCTGCCTGGCTGCTTCCATCTTCTGGACGAGCTGCCCGACACCGTCTACCGACTGTGCGACCTGCTGATGACCGCCATTAAGAGGAGCGGCCCGGAGTACCGAGAGCTCATCCTCGGCCAGGTGGTCCACCAGGTCAGTGGATAAACGCAGGTTTACAGTGCAGTCTGCACTCTAGAGCCTACTGTTCATAGTATGTACAGAGACAATTATTTAGGGGATGTGGAAGATGAGTTCATTCCTGTTTTATGTTTCCAATTTCCTGTTGTATGGATGTCATGTTGTTGTTGGATTTAGATTTGTATTCAGTCCAATTAGGGCTGGGCGATATGACGATATATATCCTCAAAACAATATAATATATTCTATATAGTTTATATCATGATGCCGGAAAAAAACAGTGGCTGCACTGCATTAAGGCTCAACGTCTGCACGTTTTCTGAAAGCTTATGGATACGGACTTAACGGATCAGTACCACCGGTAATCATGTGACACGACCATAGAACAGGAGGAAGATTTTTTTTTTTAAATTGGCGGAACGAAATTGCGTTGTATTTAATACATGATTTAATAGATATAGAAATGTGTTTTTTTTATATCAATGTATTTAATGGGCTCACAGACCACCAGCATCTACAACGCTGCCTCCACTTGAGTCTCTTTCTTAAGAGGTCCATTATTACGACTTCCTCCACCGTCCTATTTGTTGTCAGAAACTTGTGCCCTCTGGTGGATGTATTGCTAAACATCTATTGCCAACGTAAAGGACGTATGGCAGTATATGGGCAGTGACATCGTTCGAAATGAACCTAACAATTTTCGTACATAAAGGGAACATAAATGAGCCTTTTATGGTAATATTTCCGTCATTTGGACGACGCTTTACGTTTTGATACTTGCATGTGGGAGCGAAGCTGGAGCGAACCATAGAGGTGCTGTTTCTCTAACAAGGAGTATACAAAATAGGCTTTACCATGTGATTATTTCATATAGACTATTTATTTATTGAATTACCAGAAAAAAGGCTACATTGTTACCGAGATATGAAATTACCTATATCAGGATCGAAGATTTTGGTCATATCGCTCAGCCCTAAGTTTAATACAATTTATCTTTGTGTCTGTGTTTGTAATTGATTGTTGGCATTTCAGATTAAACGCTTTCAGCAAGTACTTAACATGTCTTGAATGCAAATGCAACTTTGTAAGCCATCATGTGCGTTTGTGTTATCAGTAATTACAAGTGACCGTGGAAACATCCTTAAAAGTCTTAGTCTTGGCAATAGAAGCATCATCATTCTTGTACCAGCCTGACTGTGTTCCTGCTGTGTGTAGGTGTGGGAGGCAGCAGACGTGCTCATCAAGGCGGCTGAGCCCCTGACTACCAGTGACACAAAGACAGTGTCTGAGTGGACCAGACAGATGGCCACACTGCCCCAAGCCTCCAAGCTGGCAACACGAATTCTGCTGCTCACGTTGCTCTTTGAGGTAACAGAAATGCCCTCATTGAAAGGTGTAGCCTTAAAATGTTTACACACAGAGGATGAAATCATTTTTTTTTTGGTCATTGTTGTTCACCTACACGCATCCCAAACAATAATTTGTTGGTTTCTGTTTCGGAAAGGAACTGAAGTTGTTGGGTGCCAGAGTGGTGGAGAACAGTGGGATTCTTGATTTGCTGATTAAGCTGCTTGAGGTTGTGCAGCCCTGTCTGCAGGCTGCTAAAGAACAGAAAGACATCCAGACACCAAAGTGAGTTATGCGCAGCCCTGCATACTAATCTTTACTTGCAAATGTTACATCAGCTTTTCACCACTGGAGCCCTTATTTGTTTGTGTTACGAGTTTGTATTTATCATATAAAATGATTTCCTTTTTCTGCAGATGGATCACACCAGTACTGTTGATCATTGACTTCTATGAGAAGATGGCAGTCTCTTCAAAGCGCAGGGAACAAATGAACAAGGTACAAGTCAACCTCATAAAATCAAGCCACAGTTACTGATTAGAAAAGTTCAAGTTAGATACTGAAATAGGTACGGCAAGTTACAAGCACGGGTATAGACGACCATGTGCTGTGAGTTCATGAATGAAGAGGGTAAATTAAAAACGTGCATGCATCGGTATTTTGCGACTTCACGGCACATACAGTAGTTTATTGCATTGTCCGGCGATAGGCCTCTTGACTGCGTGCTCATTGCTCACTTTATTCAACAGTTGTTGTCTAGAATGAGCTGTATCTAGACAGGAATATATACATTTTGGATACTGAGTTTACAGGAGGTGGGCAAAGTGGTAATAAATGCAATCCCACAGAACATTGCTTCCATATATACAACCTTGTCAACTTTATAATACATTTTTGTTGCGTTTGTGTCAAGAGTCATTAAATAAACTGTGTGCATTACATTGTAAGGTGTTGGTGGTATTTTGTGCACCTCTGTTGTACAATCAATTCTCTCTCTGTCTGCCTTTAGTACCTGCAACCCAATGGGAATAACTGGCGATGGTTTGATGACCGCTCAGGCCGGTGGTGCAGTTACAGTGCATCAAACAACAGCACCATCGACTCAGCGTGGAGGGCTGGGGAGAGCAGTGTCCGCTTCACAGCCGGACGCCGGAGATACACTGTGCAGTTTAACACCATGGTGCAGGTATACACAAATATTTTCTCCACTGCCAGAAATGCCCAAAAACTGCAATCCGTGGACTCTTTGATTTTAGAGTTACTGGGTTCCTTTTGTGTAATCTAAAACCTTTCTATCGGGCAGGTAAACGAAGAGACTGGCAACAGGAGGCCAGTGATGTTGACTGTCCAGAGAGTGCCTCGCATGCCCAAGCCCGCCAAGACTGGTAGCATTACTGACTCCGAGAGAGAAGAGGGAGACAGGAGCAAAGCGGAGGAAACCCAGACGGACCTGGACTCGGGAGCAGCGGTGGAGATGAGTGTTCCTAAGGAGGATTCCAGCCAGCCGAAGGAGACCACCACGCCTGCCCCCTCATCTTCCCTGGAGTCCGACAGCTCTCAGGGCGCCGACATTGTCGTACAAGGCCTGACCGAGGACATGACCACCGTTCTTATTCGCGCCTGTGTCAGCATGATCAGTGTTCCCGTGGACCCGGACACCCTCCACGCCACCTTGCGTCTGTGTTTGCGTCTTACACGCAATCACCACTACGCTATGATGTTTGCTGAGCTCAAGAGCACACGGATGATTCTGGGGCTGACGCAGAGCTCCGGCTTCAACGGCTTCACCCCGCTCGTCACTCTGCTGTTCAGACACATCATAGAAGATCCGGCCACGCTGCGTCACACCATGGAGAAGGTTCGAGTCTATACGAAGATGCTGTCAGCCACTGCTGTTGCATCGCCGATTTGTTTTCTAAATATGGCATTTGAGGTTGATCCATAAACAAATTCCTTAACGATCTGTTGCCATAGGTGGTGAGGTCGGCCGTGACCAGCGGAGCAGGGAGCACCACCTCGGGCGTGGTGTCGGGCAGCCTTGGTTCCAGAGAAATCAATTACATCCTTCGCGTCCTGGGCCCCGCCGCCTGCCGTAACCCCGAATGCTTCGCTGAAACCGCCAGCAACTGTGTCCGCATTGCTCTGCCTGCACCCCGGGGAGCTGGTACAGGTGAGTGTGCGAGCTTTTCTAAGTAGGTGTTGGTAACTCTAGATTAGAGTTGGCTGTAATGCTGCATTCACATGGAGTCAGGGAGACCGGCAGACGGACAACACCTTTTGGACAGCACGGGAAAAACAAACAAACAAACAGCCGGAGTGGCAGGACGTTAAAACGAAACATGACGACGTGCTGCTATGGTGATGTATTGTTTACAAAGAATAGAATAAAATATATTAAATACAATTATTTCGTGCCTATTTTGTAATGTAATTGTTCTAGTAATGCATGTGGTTTCTTGTAATATATCGTCCATGTTTTCTCTTTGTGTGAAGGAGCAACGTAACCAAAAATTAGAATATTTTAACTTTAACTACCATTGCCAGTATTCTCTGCCAGCCTCACCTAATTTTACCATCCTGCTCTCATCCACTAAAATATCTGATTTGCTGTCTACCGTCTAACTGGCTCCATGTGAATGCAGCATTACCAATACTGTAAATCGGATTGATATATTTATTTAGCTATCCAGTTGTTTCTACTTTTTTTTTTTTTTACCCTGATATGCTCATTCTCAATCTTTTTTTTACAGCCTCTGATGACGAGTTTGAGAATCTTCGAATTAAGGGGCCCAATGCTGTGCAGCTGGTGAAGACCACCCCGCTGAAACTGTCCCCCTTACCCCCCATCCCTGACACTATCAAGGAGGTCATCTACGACATGCTCAATGCTCTGGCTGCCTACCATGCTCCTGAAGAACGTAAGACATGTTGATAAGATCCTGACAACTCTCCATTTGAAGGGTGTGTATGTAATGTTAATGGAGACAGTCATTTGAACATTTCATTGTGTGTTTGTGTGTCACAGCTGAGCGTCCAGAAGAACGTGCAGCTGTGGTGCCCGGTGGACCAGACCTGTGCCAGATATTGCAGGATGTCGGCGATGACGTTTACCAGCAGTACAGACTCACCCGGCAGGGCAGCGACTTTGACTCCCAGTCTGCGTTCCACATCAATGTGAGTCTCAATGACAAGGCGTCCTGTATTGAAACATAAAATGTGTCGTCAGTAAATAATGGAGCCGTGTCTCTTCCTCTCAGGCTCAAGTGTTTTCTGCTGATGGAGGCGTGGCCGAGTCTTCCCAGTCTGGCACGCCACAAGGAGAAGGTGAGTCTCAAAGGTTTTATTTTTAAATATGCGAGAATATTTGTGCAAAGTAACTGCGCATATCAGATACTCTGTCATCCCTAATCACATTGTATGATTAGCTGTCTGATTGCGTTGTTGTTACTGTTTGTGGTATGTATACCATCAGTGTAGCAAACAAAGTCATTCAGTCTATACTGTAATTTCTATCCCAATTCCAACGGTTTTAGCGCACCAATAATTTAATTAAAGGATTAGATGAAAATGCCCAATGCAAAGCATACTTCACAGCATTAATCTGGGTTGTTCATGGATATTCGCTGTTAAAAATGTGCTCAAGATCCACCATATCAGTGTGTGTACTGTGTATGATCTGTGTGTCCTATCATATTGTTATCCTAGCTTCCACACCAGAAGAGATGCGAGAGGAAAAGAAAGAACAGGAGGGGGAGAAGAGTACCAGCTCAGAGGAGGGTAAAGCAGCTAAGGTAAAGGCAAGCAAGCCTCTAATGCCGACCTCCACCATCCTGAGACTGCTGGCTGAACTGGTGCGCTCTTACGTGGGCATCGCCACTCTAATTGCCTCCTACTGCTACACTGCTGGACAGTCCGAGCTTATTAAGGAGGTGGGTAGTTGGAAGAAAATCTTGTCAGCCTTTCACACCTCTGTGCCATGCCTTTTACTATAATGAATTCCTCTCAACCTGTTTTGGCCTCCCTGTATCCTAACAGGACTGCAGTGTTCTGGCATTTGTGCTCGACCACTTACTGCCCCACACCCAGAATTCGGAGGACAAGGACACCCCAGCCTTGGCACGTCTCTTCTTAGCCAGCCTGGCAGCTGCCGGCACGGGGACTGATGCCCAGGTGGCCCTGGTCAATGAGGTGAAGGCTGCCCTTAGTCGAGCGCTAGCAATGACCGAGGGTGCTGAAAAACATGCCAGGTAAGCAGCGTAAAACCAACCAAAAGTAAACCAATCTGATATTGATACTGTAAACCCTTGACTTGATTCTTTTATAAGGATCTGTACAAACCCACACTCCCATTCTCACTCTTTGTCCTCACTTCTTTTTTCACAGGCTTCAGGCAGTGATGTGCATCATCAGCACAATCATGGAGTCATGTCCCTCCACGTCCAGTTTCTACAGCACAGCAGCAGCCAAGACGCAACACAACGGCATGAACAACATCATCAGGCTCTTTCTGAAGAAAGGACTGGTCAATGACTTGGCCCGTGTGCCTCACAGCTTGGATTTGTCCAGGTATATGATTAAACCATATTCATTTGATTTTACAGTTTAGATAGTAGTAGACCAGGAGCCTGCATCACAAAGTTGTGATCTGTCAGTGGAAGGGGCCCTGTGGAATTTTCTTGTAAACATTTACATTGTTTACATTCAGTGTTGCTCACCAAAACACATTGTGTGTCTCCATGAGGTCTAACAAATGTGTCTAGTACATAAAACATTTACAAAGCTGACTTTTTGAAAGTATTTTAAATCCTGCATTGTTTGCATCCATGTTTACAAGCTTGCAGTCTTCTTCTTCCCTGCATTTGTTGGTACATTGCTGCATATCTTGACGTGTTGCCACCAACTGTTTAACTTGGGGTTTA
Source organism: Heterobranchus longifilis (assembly GCA_028570985.1). NCBI lineage: Eukaryota > Metazoa > Chordata > Actinopteri > Siluriformes > Clariidae > Heterobranchus > Heterobranchus longifilis. The sequence goes on along the minus strand of JAOVVB010000018.1, from coordinate 4,523,155 downwards.
ACCCAGGATGTTTGGTATCCTGCAGCTGGCTCAATTTAAATTGGGTTAGATCGACATAGTAACCTAAACCCAGGGTTGACAGAGCCTGTTGGAAACCCTGGCTTTCCTGAATCACCAATTTTACTTAGTAAATTTAACTTAGTAAACCAGATAACACAAAGATAGCATGACAAAGTTGAACTTGCCTGTTTAGTAGTTCTATTTGAGAAAAAACATAGTGTATGAAATCAGTGTAAAATGACTCTGTATTCTTCCTTTGCATCATTTGGTTTAGCCCCAACATGGCCAACACAGTGAATGCTGCCCTGAAGCCTCTGGAGACTCTGTCCCGCATTGTTAACCAGCCCAGCAGTCTGTTTGGGGGCAAAGGAGGCTCCAGCAAGAACAAGGCTGAGCATGACACTGTGGGCACTGCCAGGGACAGCAACAGCAACACTCAGGACCAAGGTATGCACATCAGATGAGATAGCTTCAACACTCCAGATCCTGTTATTCCAAATATGCCTGTCGCTGATTTGTGGCATCTATTCCAGGAGAGTCCGGTGAGGCAGAGCCAGTGGAGGGCAACCACAGGGTGCAGGGAACAGACAACGACCTGATGGATGGAGAGACGGAGGGAGACACAGTGGTCATCGCTGGGCAGCCAGAGGTTCTCAGCACGCAGGCTATGCAGGTGATTGGCATTGTGTTACACACAATACTTAAATAGTATTTCACCACATGACCTCATCTGTAACATCTATCATTAATGGCCATAACATAAAGATATTATTGAATGTAGATAATTGAGCTCCAAGGTGTTAGGCCCCTTTCTCCTCTTTATTGCTGACGTTGCATTTGTATTTGTTGTGCTTGTAGGTAGAAAATGAGTTGGTGGATCTGATTGATGAGCTGCTGGAGAGAGACGCCGGCACTGTCAACAGCACAATTATAGGTAAGCCGCTTGATCAATATTGGAGGGGAAAGCGAGGGTAGATGGTAAACGGGGAAGAGTAGTTGTGTGCACAACAGCTAAACCTCAGTGGGATAGTTACTGGATACAAAAGAAATCTATAAAATTGCAACACAAGGAGTTAACTGCACACTGGAATTACAGCTCCCAGCAAGGAAACCCAGAGCTGATGTATCACTTGTTGTTTGTTCAATCAGTGGGACGAAGCGGTGAAGATGAATCGCAAGAGGATGTGTTGATGGACGAGGCCCCCTCAAATATTAGCCAGGCATCCACTCTGCAGGCCAACCGGGAAGGTAAGACATTGGCACAACAGTACTTTGTGTGTTTATCATTTTATTCATTTATTCTTAAGTGCAATGCACATTGATCAACATAAATGTAAATGTGCCAGTGTTAGCCAAAAGGTAAATTTCTGACTGTTGTCCCTCAGCCGGGTGTTAAATTGTCCATTGAAACAATAAATAAAGCATACAACATATAAGGTTGCTGCGACTGGTCTCCGCAGTTTTTAAGATCTTCTTGTAAGGGACTCTGTCTCTCTCTCTTCCGTCAGACTCCATGAACATCCTGGAACCAGAGGATGAGGAGCACACTCAGGAGGAAGATTCGAGTGGCAGCAATGATGATGAAGACAGCCAGGATGAAGAGGAAGAGGAGGAAGAAGAGGAGGAGGAGGATCAGGTGTGGATTAATGCAGTGAGGTTCAGTAAACAAGTCTTCATTTCTTGTTTGTCCTTAAGACTCACGGCTGCTACTTTTTCCCCCAGGATGATGAAGAAGGAGATGAGGACGATGATGATGAAGGCTCAGAGATGGAGTTGGATGAGGATTTCCCTGACATCAATGCCGCGCCACACATCCGCTTCGAAAGGTTTGACAGGGATGATGACCTCATCATAGAGTTTGACAACATGTTCTCCAACAACGGTAAGCAGGAGGATTTATTACCAACATTTATTATTATTATTTGTATGAATGTCCAAGTTTTCCCCAAAAAACATCTCAATTTCAGTCCTTTAAAGCAGCGGTTCCCAAACATTTTCAGCTCGAGACTCAAAAGAGAAATTTGGTATCTCCCCCCAAACTTAGAAAAATACATCATGAATTGCCATGACATCTACATTTATAAACTACTGATAAAGAACACAACAAACCATGAATTGTATTGATATGAAATGAAAAGAAATGTATTTATTGCATCATAAAAGTACATCATAAAAATAATCAAATTTGAAAAGAGGATATTATGAATAAAAATGCATTTTACTCAACTAATTGTTGACCCAATAAAAAAGGGTCCATGACCCATTTTGGGTCCCGACCCTAACTTTGGGAAAGACTGGTTTAAAGAATTGGTTTTGGATAAAGCCCATCGTAATGTTATACAATTTGGCTTTTTGACTGTGGAAAATCTTCTCCTTTTGATAGCCCACTGTAAGAAATTAGGGAACAAATCAGAACCCCCTAATCCCTTTATACTGTAACACACGTCCAGCCTGATTTTTTTTTGAGGAGTAATTCTCCTTCCAAGTATCTCTTCTCACATCACTCACTAAAGCTCCAAAATTAGGAGAATTACAAATACAAAAAAAGAAAGATGATGTTGCTTTATTTTCCATAAACATTATTCGGGGTTGTGCCAGAGCTGTCCCCCTAATGTCTGCCTACTGTTTTCTGTTGTTTTTCCATCAGCTGACATCCCTCCCTCCCCAGGCAACATCCCCAGCTCCCACCCACTGATGGTGCGCCACGCAGACCACGGTTCCCTCACCCTAGGTGTGGCAGGCACTAGCAGCCGTCTGGCACAGGGCATGGGCCGCAGCCAGCGAACGCTGCGCCAGCTCACTGCCAACAGCGGACACACCATCCATGTCCACTACCCTGGCAACCGCCAGCCCAACCCTCCGCTCATCTTGCAAAGGTGAAAGGACGTTTTTGTTTTTCTTTGTTAAACGCATCTGTTTTTGCAAACATCTGTTACACCACCATTCTTTGTTTGAGTGATAATTACAATGTCTGCTTCTCCTCTACTCCATTCTTTAGATTGTTGGGCCCCAGTGCCGCAGCAGATATTTTACAGCTGTCCAGCTCTCTGCCTCTGCAATCTCGTGGTCGGGCCCGCCTTTTGGTCGGAAATGAGGATGTGCACATCATCGCTCGCTCTGACGACGAGTTGTTGGATGACTTTTTCCATGAGCAGAGCAGTACTGGGGGACAAGCAGGTGAGCATTTCGATGGGTTGTCATTGTCATTTTGGCTTAGTATTAGCCTGAATTCCTAACATGGTTGTTCTTTCTGTCTCTCTAGGCACCCTTTCTAGTATTCCCACTGCCTTAACTAGATGGACAGATGAGTGTAAAGTGTTGGATGCTGAGAGTATGCACGACTGTGTAGCAGGTAGGTTGGACTTATACTGGAGACAAATTTTATTTTATCATGAAAAACGTTTTTTTATGAATAAGTACGTTGATATTGATGACATTTATTGGATGGCTATTTGTGCTTTCAGAAAGTATTTACATTTCTGAGAGTTGGATCATTATTAATGTGGATATGATGGTCAAGTAGAAGTATTCACATTTCACCCAGCTCTACTCCACTTTGTTGATAATGAATTCCTGTAATGCCTTGATGAAGGTTGTGTGGCTGTGTTATAAAGTGGGAAGCATCTCTGAGTTCAGCATACATTTTTTCCATGCAGACATTCAAAGTAATTCAGACAGTCTGAGGACAAGTACTTGGATTAACATAGAGTCCAGCAGTTTTCTTAGAAAACCCAAAGCATGACTTGCAGTTTATAGTTGCTTTGTTGCATATTTGCTCTCCGTTGGTATACTTTGTTACTCGCCACGGTGGCAGGATAGAAGAACGTTCATTTGGGTGACAGTGCTAACAGAACGGGTGGGGATTCAGACAGAGACAATATGAGTGAATGATATAATTGAATCCCACATTAATACTAAATTCCTTCCCAATTCATGACCACATTTTTTACTGATTTAGATCAATGCACCAGTGGCATTGATTGGACTTGGTGATTTGTTACACTTTTAAGCTACAGCGACAACCAAGGATGAATTCTGTGTGTGCGCTTTCAGTGGTGAAGGTGCCGATCCTGCAGCATCTGGAGAGTCTGCGAGATGAGGAGCTGGAGGAGCGTCGGGAGAAGAGAAGGAGGCAGCTGGCTGAGGAGGAGGAGTCGAAGCAGAATGAAAGGAGGGCCTCTGGAGCAGAACAGGCCAGAGAACAAAGCCTGCAGGTTTGTTGTCTTTGTACAAGTGGAAGTTTCAAACTGAGAAATGCAGGCATAATTCTTATTCACTTATTTGCTAACATCAACTCTATTTTTGTCCATAGGGTTCTGGATTGGGGACAGTTAATGGTGCAGAGAACACTGCAGGTACTGACAATTGTATAGATTTAGCTTTTGTTTCTCTCTTAATGTTAAATCTTGTCTGGAATGGACACATGACGAGCACCCAGAGGCAAGCAGCCAGCAGAGCGTGCTGTGGGATGAGGTAGTAGTTTGTATAGTTTTAGGATCACACCAGATCTGGGAGATAACTATACAGTCTACTGTCTTTCTTATGGCAACGCAATACCAGCTGGACATCTCCATCTGCTGCAGGAGATCCATTCTTAACCTGCAAATGGCTCGGACAGTTATCAAACTGAAATCTGATCTGCATTGCTGTCTTTAAGACCTAATTCCACATAAGTACATGATATCTCTGAAGTACAACGTTGCCTTTTATGTTTGTTGCATGCATTGCATTTTCCTGCAACTGGCTGTGTTGTGGTGAGGTAGTAAGTTGTGTTGTTGTTGGGGATCAGGATTGTGCACCCCGTTCAGGAGATAACTATACAACTTACTGCCTTCCTCAGTGCAGGCCCTTGTCATCTATGTAGAAAATGAATGATAAATAACAAATCTGCATATTGCTATTTCAGTTTGTGCAGTTCTCGTGTGTGTTGCTTTGGACCCTCCTCTTTGAACATTAGTCATTAATACCTTCAAAGGGTGAACAGTTTTGGCTGGCATTGTGTATAGGGAAAATGTTTTTTATAATTGTAAAATATTGTAAGTAAGCATTGGTAGCTGTTGGTAAAAAACAGTGAGTTACTTGCAACAATTCAGTAGTATTTTCAGAATGAGTATTTTACTGTTTATAAACCATGTAATCTATGTTTAGTCAATGAAAAAATTAAGATCAGTAAGTTTTTTTCCACTCAAGAATGCTTAATAACTTCATCCGTGTTTTCTCTCTGGATGTTGCAGAGGGCGAGCAGGCTCAGGGTGGTACAGTGTCATGTCTGGACCCACCCAGGGTCTCAGAGGGCTTCCTCACTGCTCCCCCATCTGGAGAGGTCACTCCCACCACACCTGCTCCTCACGAACAGGCCCTCGTCTCCCTGGAAACCGCCATCAGTCAGCAAGTCCACCAGCCAATTGCTGACCTGCTGCTGGCCGAGTCGCACGCGAGCTCACTGGCTGCTCTGGCAGGAGCAGGCCTTCCACCCTTGTCGGCAGCTGACAGGCCAAACAGTGAAGCGGAGGCATCACAGATGGAAATGTCCCCGGCACCCACAATCGGTGAGAGAGTCGGAGGAGGAGGTGGTGGTGGTGGAGGAGGAGGAGGAGGAGGAGGAGGAGCATTGGATGAAGGCAGGGAAGGTAGACTAACTTTGAAAACTCTCTTTATACAGACAGGCCAACAGTAAGGACACACATATGTACTGTAAATGGTGTTGTTGACCGTGCTTTTAGCTAGTATGTCATAACATCTTCTGAACACTGTGAAATACAAATCAGTTCCCCTACAGTACATTGATTTCCTAACCTTACCCTCACTGTTTTTTTGTCCCCTCAGCCTCCCTAAGTCCAGACATCGTGGAGACCTCAGAGCCTGCGGTAGTGGGTGTGTCACAACTGGAAGGGTCACCCATGGATACCAGCAGCCCCGCCTCTGCCACTCAGGAAGAAGCTGCTCCCAACCCTTCCCAGACCGCCCAGCTGTCTCAGGAGCTGTCCGGCAGCGGGGACAGCGGGCTGACCGACCGGCAGACGGATGCAGAGACTGGGTGAGTAGCTACAAGTGTCATGTACCCTGTATCTATTGGCCAGATAACCATACATTTTTATAAAAAGTTAGATTGTGTAAAATGCCTACCAGTGCATGTAACTTCTGTTTCAGTCCAATTCAAAATGGATAAAGAAAGTGAAAAATCCCACCAGCTTCTTTTTCAGCCTTTTATTTAACAATCAATTTTAAGTAGTTTACACTCTGTTTAAAATATTTTTTGTGAAATGCAGTGTTTTTGTATATGCTTGACTGGTGTCAGTTTGACACTGTGTAATTCAGCAGAGTAATTCATCACACATATTGCTGCAGACTGACGGTTCTCCTTTTTTAATGTTTACAGCTCAACTTCTGTCTCATCACCCGGGGAAACGATGCCCAGGAGCGATAGCGCTGACAGCCAGTCTCAGGCCATCCAGGAAGAGCCCCTCCCATCCACCAGCAATGATGATGAGGACCCACTTGCAGGTAAAATATATTGCTATCCTACTCTTTTTTTTTTTTTTTTTTTTCCAACAGTTTTTTGTATTTTTAATAAAACATTACATCTCATAATGTTTTTGTCTTGGCAGGCATTAGTCTGCCAGAGGGTGTGGATCCCTCTTTTCTGGCAGCTCTTCCCGAGGACATCCGTCGAGAGGTGCTGCAAAATCAGCTTGGCATCAGACCACCCTCCCGTCCTCCTGCTGCCACCACCCTGCCTGCCACTACCGCCCCTGTACTAGGAGGGCCGGGGGTTACGGAGGTCAGCCCCGAGTTCCTGGCGGCCTTGCCACCTGCCATCCAGGAAGAGGTGAGAGACTCTTGGCTGAAATGATAAACGATTACAGTAGACAAAATGCTTACCATTAGACCTGCCAACTGTGGAAAAAAATATGATTTCTAAACAAATCAGCAAGGGACTCCCAGATAATCCGTTCTTCTAACTAAGCATGCCATTGGTCGTCTTAGGTTCTTGCCCAGCAACGGGCAGAGCAGCAGCGCAGGGAGCTCGCCCAGCAGCCCCCACAGGGAGACACCCCTCTGGATCCAGTCACCTTCATCCAGACGCTGCCCTCGGAGCTCCGGCGGAGTGTCCTGGAGGACATGGAGGACAGCGTGTTGGCTGTCATGCCCCCGGACATTGCTGCCGAAGCAGCCGCGTTGCGTAGAGAACAAGAGGCACGCCAGAGGCAACTGATGCATGAGAGGTTGTTTGGTCATAGCTCATCTTCAGCCCTATCAGCCATCTTGCGCTCACCGGCCTTCACCAGTCGGTTAGGGAGCAATCGTGGCGTCCAGTACACCCGACTGGCCGTGCAGAGAGGAGGCACGTTTCAGATGGGGGGAGGAACAAACCACAGGTGAGAGGAGACAGTGATCGAATTGCATGTTTTGAGAGTTCACTTTTTTTTTTTGTTAAATGACAAGTGAATATGATATGTATGAGGGACTTGACCCTCCTGTTTTGACCCGTTATTTCATCTAATTGCCCCCAAAATAACAGGGGTGGTTCCATACTATGGTCTTTGCAAGTAAAATTAATGATCACTACTTTGATATAATTTTGGGTGTTTTATTCAACTTTATAGCACCTGTTGTCCTCCCAGGTCAATTTAACGTGGTGTCGTAATGGGGCAATAAATCATAATATTATGCTTTCCAGCAGTCGAACACGCACACACACACACACACACACACACACACACACACACACACACACACACACACACACACACACACACACAC
>JAOVVB010000018.1:4470470-4485201 GCA_028570985.1 Heterobranchus longifilis | reverse complement strand
TATCTATCTATCTATCTATCTATCTATCTATCTATCTAACTATCTATCTAAATAGATAGATAGATAGATAGATAGATAGATAGATAGATAGATAGATAGGGAAATTGTAAGAATTATATTCATATTAAAGTTCCATGGTATTCTAAGTATATCAAGTATTGTAGCACACACTGTGTTAACACCACTTTTGTAAGTCACCAAGGATAATATGCCAAATGTCTAAATCTAAATGTAAATGTGAATGGTACACATAGAGTACCTATCCTGGTACTCTATAAAGTCTTAAGGTGTCTACCATGGTAATGTCTGAAGTACCACAGTAATAGAATGGTATATTATGGTATGTACTATTAGGTTATCATACTTTACTATATAAAATTTTTTCCATAGGTTTGCATCATAGTCTAAGCATTATGAATAATATTATCAATAATTATTTGATTAATTGATATCAGATCTAAATATTTTGTACTGTGTACAACAACTAGTTTAAGATCTCATTAGTGATTAATAATTATCCATAAAAAATCATAGATATGATAGTCAGTCTTAACCCGAAATAGATATGACTACAAAGTGTGCTATGAAAACATCCTCAATTTCTTCTCAGCAACCTGGGTTGAAATTTCTGTTTAACATTCAGACCCAAAGAGAGTATAATTGTTTGACATTTCATTATTTTAACCAAGCAATGACTGCAGGTGGTGAAGGAGCCCAAGCATCAATGATATTTTCTTCTAGAAATCTGTCAAAAATAATGCTTTTATTGTGATCCTTTTTTTTTTTTTTTTTTTTTTAAATATTATGATTCATAAAACAGGTCGGTGTCTTTTTGTTCACATTTTGTTCATAGGAGCTAATACTCTGCCCACTGGCAAACTGAGATAGTGAGTAATGTGTGTGTGTGTAATGTGCTCCTGTGGTGGAATAATATCCTGGCTTGGGATAAAAATGTGTACGAGTGGGTGGCTTAGCTGGAAATGTAGGAGGACAGTTGGACAAAGTCTGTTATCGTGGTAGAAAATGGATAAACAAAGCCTACATACATATAAAGCACTTCAGATTTTGTTGTATTTCTATGTAAAGATTGATTGATTGATTGATTGATTGATTGATTTACAGGATAAGATCTGTTTCTATTTTTAGTGAATGAAGGTGTGAGTGTGTGTGCATTGTTAAATGACTGACAGGTGACTATATACACACATGGTAAAAAGTGTACGTGTAAGTGCGGTACCTGGTGCCCTGAGCGATATCTTCATTACTGCTGGATTAGGAGAGCGTGGGAGGAGATCAGCATGCTAGCTGGCTGTAATCCCTAAACACACAGCTAATTTAATCTCACCTACTGCGCCTTTCCATTTTTTTTCCCACTGCAACCCACCAATCGGAGCGTTCAAGCACCTCTCTGCAGGGCCGGGGGGATGTACGGGCGTGCCAGAATGGAGGAAGGAGAAGAGTTTCGGCTGGGCTTTCTTGCTGCCGAACTTCACAGCACGCGGTCTTGGGAAATCAGGACGCTCCCGATGGTGTGCGAGAGAACAATTTGCACACTCCGTCGTTTTCGAATTCATCAGAATCAATTATAGATTAATTTGTTAAGTGTTGGCACATGAGTCATTGCGCAAAGATGAAAAAGATCTCGTGCATCCAAGCCTTCTCACCTCCCGCTGTGGTTACTGGCATAACGGTTGTGCGTTGCAACGAAAATGGGGTTATGTAATACTAAAATATTCACAAACTCACAAATGCAGCACTTTTCCAAGCAGCGGTATCACAATTCAGGACAACTTGCTGGACATTTTTCTCATGGTTTTTCTCAAATCTTTTTGTGCATTTATGCCTGTGCATTATTACCACTCTTATTCAAGGTCGTACTTGTTATGCACAGCATTTCCACGCGTGCAAAGTAAACCAGGATGAACTGAGTTGGCGAGGAGTCATATTTGTTTTGCAGCAAAAAATAATACCTGTTTTTCTGCATTGCTGCCAGCCTTGGCAGGGAAAAAAAAACCCTCAGCTTTACTTCGACACACATTAGGGAAACCGCAGAAGATAAACAACAATCTTGAAAGACAAATTCTCTCTTATTTTATGTACTTAGCAGTACAAGAATAAATTGTTGGAGAAGAGATGAAGAAGCATGATTTTGGTAAAAAAAAAAAAAAAAAAAAAAAAGGGTTGGGAACTTGAAGACAACACTAATAAGACTAAGGAGGTGACTGTGCAATTAAGCGAGAGAACGACCCAAAGCAAAAAAAGAGTCTGGCGACGTTACAAAAAGAAGTAGAGGACGGGATGTGTTTTAAGTAAAGAATGTAAGCTCATTAGCAGGGGGCTGGGGAAATGATCTGAAGGAGGAAGAATGAGAATGAGCTGGGAAGGAGGAAAGGCGCAGCAGAGATAGAGGTTCGAGTCGGGTTTGCGTGGGTAAGAAAGACAAAGCTGGAAATGGAGAGAAAAGGGATGATAGCGCCCACATACAGTAGATAGAGCTTTAATATCGTAAATTGCGTTACAAAACACTTTTCTGAGAGTTTCTGGGACGGGGTATCATATGACTTCATTGCCGCTCACAGTAATAAGCATCTGCTATTTTCATACCAAATGTCTATTTATTTATTTATTTATTTGTTTAATTTTAATCCATAGTCACTGCATTTATGGGCTGTATTGAAATAGTGAGTGCAGTGAGAAAACAACAGAAAGCTGTTGGGCCAAGTTCTCCTAGACTTCAATTATGAATAACTTATAGTATGTGTCCTTTACTCAGTATTTTATAGAAATCATGTATGTGCGTTCATAGAAATCATACATACCCTACAGATTCAGGTCATAGACACAATACAGACAATGGAATTGTTTCTTTGAACAATTGCATTTTTGTAGTTACATTCTATTAGATATTTGTTGATGCACCATATATGAACTTGAGTAACATCCAATTCTTAATCCATAGGATTTAATATGATGTTGGCCCCACCCCCTTTGCAGCTATAACAGCTTCAACTCTTCAGAACACTGATGTTCTCATCCAACACTGATGTTGGACGAGAAGGCCTGGCTCCACGCAGTCTCTGGACTCTGTTCTGACCTTGCTTTGTACACTGGTCGCAGTCATGTTGGAACACGAAGCGGCCATCCCCGAACTGTTCCCACAGAGTTGGGAGCATGAAATTGTCTAAAATGTCTTGGTATGCTGAAGCATTAAAGAGATCCTTTCACTAGAAGTATGGGGCTGAGCCCAACTTGACTGCGCACCAGTGCGCTACTGGAAGAATGGTCAAAAATTCCCATAAACACACTCCTAAACCTTGTGGAAAGCCTTGCCAGAAGAGTTGAAGCTGTTATTGCTGCAAAGGGTGGGCCAACATCGTATTAAACTGAGGCTGTAATTCACATGGCTCACCAAAACTATCCAACAGAAGAGTTGAAAATCTTCTTGGCACATTTTGGTATTTAGTATCAACTGAGCATCATTTAAACGCCACAGCCTATACCTGAGTATTGTTGCTGACCGTTTCCATCCCTTTATGACCACAGTAAACGTGAACGTTTCTTGAACATGACAATGAGGGCACTGAACTCAAATGGCCTCAACAGTAATAAGATCTTAATCTGATAGAGCACCTTTGGGATCTGGTAGAACGGGTGATTTGAATCATGATTGTGCAGCTGACAAATCTGCAGCAGCTGCATGATGATCTCATGTTAATATGGAACAAAATCTTTTAAAAGATTTTCAGTTTCCCAAAACTTGTTGAATCTATGCCATGAAGAATTAAGGCGGTTCTAAAGACACAATGTGGACCAAGCCAGTACTAGCAAGGTGTACCTAATAAAGTGGCCAAGGAGTGTAAATATTAATATGATCTATGAATTTACCAGATAATTACGGATTATTCATGATAAACAGACAATGTGTTCGGATCTTATACAAATGCAATTATGAATAAGACAGGCACTATTCACACCATTATAATTCATTATTATTATTATTATAAAATTTTTAAATGCTTGTCAGAACAACAGATGTGTGCAACGGGTTTGGGATTCCCAGGACAATAAAATCCATGCAGGCAGGAGGTTTTAATTTTCATTTAGCCGAGAGTCGGTGTTTAGATCTGAAGCTGAAATAAACACCTTGTTTATTAATACAACGATCCAGATTGCTGTGGTTTAAGATTAGATTACTAGTTTATTTATATTTCATGGGATATAGCATGAATAGCACAAATTAAATTCCGTAGATAATATTGTGGGCAGGTACAGAGAAATAATAACCCTGTGCAGTCCCATGCACATCCCCATGTGATATAATGCTAAGGAGCTGTTTCCATGGCTGAGTTTTTTTCCAGTGCAATATTTAAACATATTTCATTTAAGGCCATACCTGCGTCTGGATTAATACATATACAGTAGAAATGTTGATCCAATTTTGCTGGGCACAATTTGCAAAACGATGATATAGTAGCTGAATAAAAATGCATTGAGCATAAGACATGTTGTATATAATAACTGCAAAATTAATAATTTGTATATTTACTCTTGATGGTGCCTGGGTGGTATTTTTACATACCCTTATTAGCACATAGGGCCAAGTTAGAGTCACTAATGCAACTATTTGAAGTTTCTAAGGGTTCAGAAGACACCAGAGAACCAAAAGGGAACTCACTGTCCAATTGGAAGGCGAGGGAAATTCGAAGCTGCCTCTTCTTGGTCCATGATGACTAGTGATGAACTCCAGTCTCTGGATCTGCATCATTCTTCAAACAAGGCATATCACCTGAATTCTAATTAGAATTTTTTTTTTCTCACACAGTCTGATAGAATCAATAGAACTGACAAACAGAATCGAACTATTATACAGCATTACATATTATGAAGACATGTTCGAGTATTGTGCTTGCCGTAGAGAACGCAAGTGTTGATGCCTCCTGCTATTTAAATGTCAAGAATGAAGATGACTGGCTGTGCTTAGTCACACACACCCATCATGAGCGCACACATGAGCCTCCTGCAGCCTCCAGAACACAACAGAACAGAACAGTCCTCATCCTCATTGCTGCTGACAGTCTAATTAGCGTGTGCATCGTTTCAGCATGAAAACAACATTGTACAGGACATTCACAATATTTATGCTGGGTACAGAGTGAGTGATTCCCTCCAGGCTAACAAGACGTAGAAAGGATCGTGCTTGTTCCTGTAAACTCTGTCCTCTTTCCTGCTTTCTTCTGGCTGCGAGCTCTTATTTTGCCTCACACTCAGTTGGTGAGTGTCCTCCCGCAGGGAAGTCGCAGTGGAAGCACCTGTCGGCTTTATTTATAGGGATTATGCATGCCCTGCTTCTTTTTCTCTCATGTGGAAAGGAGCTGGAGTGAAGTGTAAATTTCTATAACAATAGAGTTAATATTGCAGTCTCTAATGCACACTTAGACTGCCTGTCACGCAAAGCAGTTTCGCTGATGCTCCACATGGTGCAGGGTTTTTGTTTTTTTTCATTTTGTCCCCCCCCCATCCTCCTCAAATGAACGTCTAATTGGAAATCCATTACCATGTAATATTATTGTCATATTAGCAATTTGATATCTGGTCAGTTTGATAATGAGGAACTTGTAGAAGGTTTTCTAATTTCGTTTAGGGGAGAGCAGCTTGGCTGTGTGAAGGACACACCGACCCATCATGTCTGACCTGGAAGAAGTTACAGATGCCATCTCGATGCATAATTGTGTTTGGGAGTGGTGACTTTGTCGTTTTCCTTCGATCCGGACCATCTGCTTGTGTACTTGAGTGTCCATGCACGATAGTGCATCTAAGATCGGAATATTGAGCTCTCGATCTATAGCATTTCAGCTCCATGTATCCGGAATAAAAAGGTCAACAGAGTTTCTCTCTCTCTTCAGTGTAATGTCTTCTCTTTGTTTCTTTCTGTCTGTGTCCTTTGCCAGGGCCAACTACAGTACTGCTGTCATCAGTATAGAAAGCAAGACATAAAGAAAGAGATAGAGAGTGCTGACTCAAGCTTGGGTTGCCTTTAGGACGTCGTACAGAAAGAGCAAGAGCAAAGAAGGACAGAGACAGACAGGACAGACTGTCCTCACATTAACATTGTAAAGGAATAGAGGAGGAATATATATTTTTTTTCATCTTGGATGTAGGACAAGGACACAAGGTTGTCTCGCAGTTGGTCGCATCGGCTCCCCATGCGGCCACCGAGATGATTTTTCACTGAGAGCGATCTGCTTCCGTTTGTTCAATAAATTGCTTGGGCTTTATGACAGCTGTAGAGGTGCGTGAGGTGCTTTGGATTCAGCTTGGCATCATAACTCCAGCTGGTGTTAATAATGGCAAGATCAACTGAGACTGAAGTGGAATTCTACAGCTTTTTATGTTAACATGGTTTGATTTTGAAGATTTTGAAGCTTCCTTGTTTTTCTGAACAGTGTGAAGCTCTCAGCTGCATCAAGCAAGAGTGAAGAAAGTGTGCACTGTGGTGGTGTTTTTTTTTAAATTATTTTTTTAAATGATGGCTCACTTTGATATACACAATGGAATTTGTATCAATTGTTATATCACCTCATCTGAGGAAGGCCAATAATTACTGTCTTCTGTGTTACTGTGGCTGAACATCTGAGAAGGACCCGACATAGTAATATCACCATTACATTGAACAACTGATCAGAATTTCATGAATTCAAATCCCTGCCCCTTCTGGGTCCTTGAGCAAAGCCCATAAGCCTCAACTGCTTAGTTGTATAAATGAGATAAATCCCCTTCCACCTTCTGTAAGTCGGTGTGTTACAGTGTCTGACAAATGATGAAAATGTAAATCGACAAATTCTTTATTTATCATTTTTCATTTTCATTCATTTATCATTAAATTTATCATTACATAGTGGAACTGGAAACCTTCTTCTGAATAAATACAGTACCAGAAAATGTCATAATCTCAACCATTACCATGCTTTTGAAAATGCTCATGTGGCACATCCACCGTCCAAGCCTTTTTGTTGGTTGATATTATAATGTAGTACAACAAGGGTTATACACTCATATAGGGTTATACACTAATATACATCAAAGATTTGTCTTGCAGTCAAATAACTGTCTGAGTTGCCATTATAGAAATTTAATAAACACCAACATTTTCTTATTCAACAGCATTCAAGAGTACTGTAAAAAGAGAGACATTAGAAAACACACTGCTTGCCAAAAAGATGTAGAAATAGAAAAAAAAAACCTTCATGTTGTCTAATGAGTCCAGATCGACCCTATCCAGAGTGATGGGTGCGTCAGGGTAAGAAGAGAATGTACCCATCATGCATAGTGGTGTTATGATCTGGGCTTGTTTCCTTTGGTCCAGGCTAGGCTCAGCAATGTTGCTCAAAGTATGCTTCTGTTTTTGCTTTTCTGTTTGGACAGGGTTTTTGGTCTGTTGTTGTTGTTGTTGATGTTGTTTTTTTTGCCGTCTTGCATCTCCTCTCTGAAATGCTTTTTTCCCGACCTCTCAAGGACATTTAGAAGTCTGTTAATCAGGACCCATTAGCCAGCCTTAATTACTTGTGTGGTAAAACAAAGCCAAAGCTTCAGTGCACTGTAACTGAATGGAAAACCTCAACTGGCTTGATTTCAGGAAGTCTGATGGATGTCTATTAATTGTTAATGAAATGAATAAAGGGTTTTGTTTCTTAAGATAAGTGTTGAATAAGAAATTGAACATATAGAAATGTCCAGAAAACATTGACTGGTATTGTAGTTTGTAAGAAGTGGAGCTCTTATTGGGATGAATTAATGGAAGATGCAGTAACTTCTACAGGTGATGTTTTTTGTAGGCACCTGTTATAATGTGGCAGCAATGAAATAACACTATAAAAAGTAAAATTTTAGGTAAGGTGGATATTTTGCAAGCTTAAAACATTTCTTTCTTAACGATTTCAAGCTTGGATTCATATTATAGAAGAGAAAATGGGAAAATGGAGATGTTTCAGGGAGAACATAGCGACAGATGCAGAGCTAAAGGAGATGTGGAGTGGAGGATGGGGGAGGAAAATGGGTGGGGCTTCATGCTGCTGGAGTTAGAAGGTTGCCATGGTGACTGGAGTGGAACAAGAAGAAGGCCGGTCAGTATCGACACCTTGTTCGCATCCGCAACGTTGAGATGCGATATGGATGAGTGACCTTCATCAGAGAACAGCAGAGTGTAGAAAGTGCACATTTTCCTGCTCTAAACCTCTAATACTCTGGGATATGTACAGATTCTGGCAATGTGCTGAATGAGTCTGCTCCCTCACTGCAACCCACTAGACCATTTGTATGGTAGTCAAATCACTCTCAACTGATGGGCTTGTTTGTATGCGCGTGTGACTGTGCTCATGTCTACGGCTATTCATAATGGAAAGATCTGGTGGAGGAGGAGTAGGAGGCAACAATGTGGTTAACTACCCTGATAATGAACATGCAGGCATGCGATAACTCAGAAAGGACTGTATTCCTGTCCATCCATCCAGGCAATCCTGGTGCCTATGCTTAACTAAGCAGTTTACTTTATGTTCCTGTACTTTCCCTTCAGAGGTACTTGAGTCGATTACATGAAAAGCACTTAGAATAAAAAGTTTTAACAAGGTTAGTGAAAAAGCAAGCATCTGGATTCAAGAAATTAGCATCTTAGATAGAATGTTAGCTACATCTTCCTGCATTTTCAAAGAGAGATTTTTTTCTATAATATATTTAATTAAATAAGAAATGAAACATGATTTAGCGGGGGAAAAACAATACTGAGGTGGTATGATATGGAGTAGAGTTACTATTATTACATGCAATAACAGTAAAGTCCACTTGGCCATTCATGGCACACAGCTTTATTCAGAGCATCTTACATTTTTATGTCATTATAAAATTGGACAATTGGAGGTTAAGGACCTTGCTCAAAGACTCAACAGTGGCAACTTGGTGGTGCTGGGGTTTAAACCTGGGACCTTCCAATCAGCAGTCCAACACTTGCACCACTGAGATACCACTGACACCCCTTATACCTTAAAGTTTGTTCTTTTATCCATTTATAGTTAAATACTATTAAATCGGTCCCACCAGGGGGTCCTGCTTTTCTTATTCTTTTTTAAAATTAATAAACCGTTCTTGGCGGCATGGTGGATTAATGGTTAGCACTGTCGCCTTGCACCTCCAGGGTCCAAGTTTGATTCCCGGCCAGGTTCAATTACTGCCTCTGTGCGCATGTTCTCCCAGTGCTTAGTGGGTTTCCTCAGGGTGCTCGGGTTTTCTCCTGCTGTCCAAAGACATGCAGATTAGGCTAATTGGCGTTCCCAAATTGCCTGTAGTGTGTGTGTGTGCCCTGCAATGAATTGGTAACTTGTCCAGGGTGTACCCAACCTCATTCTTTAAGTTTCCTGGCCCCCCCGCAACCCTGTATACAGCACTAAGTGGTAAACCATTCTAAAGACTTTCACTGTTACAAAGATGACATGGAAGACTCCTTACATAAAGATTTAAATCTTTACCTAACCATATCATGATTATACATTTTCTGTTAGTTGTTTTTCTACTACCTTTGATTACACCGCACAAATGCCGGTAGACAAGTTGTTACTACATACATAATAAAACAATAATTTATTAGAACAAAGGAATTGATACAAACCTATGTAAAATTAATCAACGCCAACTGACCAATCAGATTTGAGAATTCAGCACTTGGTTTAAGCTTCAAATAAATTCAGCAATTCGGTTTAAACTCCAAATACTCTAAAACATAGACTTCCAATTAGGCAAGGTTGTGTCTGCGCTCATTTGTAATTCACATCACGGTTGTTTTATTTAACCATTGCTCTGCTGCTTTGACATCCTCTTATTGACAGCACACTGTTTTCTGATGCAAATTCTGTGGCATACTAAATCAGGCGGTGTCCTTCCAATAAACTCCCATTTCCATGTAGAAGAAGCTCAGGTTAGGTTCATCGGACATTATGCCTGCAAATGTTTCCCCTGCACTCTGAGCGAGACGGTGGACACAGGCCAGCATTTACACAACACTTTTACAACAAATCTATCTTTTGGACCATCATGAATTATCCAAACTGATGGGGACTGATAGCTTCAGAAGATGCCGGATGGTCTAATGGAACAAAGTAACTACATAAACTACTTAGCTTGGTCATTTTCCCAGTCTGTTGTAATATGACGGCTTGTAAATAGCCGTGTTGGCTGATGGTGCAGCATGACAATAATGAAAGATTAGAATGGTGAGGCGGGGTTGATGAGAGAGAGTGTGTGTGTGAGTGGGAGGGGTTTAGTCCCTGAGGAATTTCTGACCTTGCCTAGCATGTCAAACAACCCAGTGGCAGCTGGGCTCTCCTTAGCATAGCCCACTTATTACCAAACCCAGGGGAGCACTTATACCTTCAGCTACACGCTTAGATATAACAAAGCCTCATATTCACCATGAAGGACATGAGGCCATGGAGGCCATATCATATAGGTTTCATATAGGTTTGCATATAGGTCTGCAAAACTGCATCTAAACAAACCACATTGCTTCAGAAACAATCTCCTATGGACAAATGAGTCCAAAGTGACAACCAAACAGCAACTCCATAAATCATGTCAGCAGATGGAAGTATGATGTCTTCCAAAATCTCCTGGTAGAGGGCTGTGTTGACTTTGGACTTAATGAAACACAATGGAGGAACACCAGCAGATAATATCGCTCCCCAAATCATCACAGACTGAAAGTTCACACTGCCACAAGCATTTTTTTTCCTAGCTCTCCATCAGACTCTAGAATCACCTCCATGATTGTCTCTCCATTCTTACTTAAGACTCTTTAAGTCCTTGCTGGCCAAATGAATTTTCCAATAAAACTATTTTCCCTAAAATATTCAACTGTTTTTATGTAACATTTTCGAGAAAGACACTTTTTTTATTTATCAGCATTTTGCTGCTTATTGGTATCATCTGTCTCTTTTGTCTGGAGAGTTTATCAAATGGAAATGGATGACAAAAACTATTTTAAATATGAGACATGCAGCTTATATACACCCCGACAAATATGACATTAAATAAAATGTTCAAAGGTTACATTTGAGTTCTCAAAAACATTTAAACTATGATATAGGATATAAAATGTGCATTTATTGAAATTTTCTTTAGGGTTCTTTCCACACATTTTAACATGTACGGTTTAGCATGTACTGTACCAGATAACACTGGATCACTCTTTTTTCTGATGTGTTACAGTGCTCAAAAAAAAAAAGTGCACATTCTGATGTCTCTGAGGTATCTCAACAGGCTTTTAGCTTCCTCTGCACTGTCGCAGTGTGTCAGCTTTTGCGAATGATTTCTTAATGGCTCCTTGAAGTGCGTGATGGAAGAGCCGGGTCTGTTATACTTTGAAAACTATTTAGTTTGAAAGGTTTGTGAGGCCAAGAGCACTTTATCTGTCCATCTACGTTTAATTATTATAATTATTTTCAGAAAGGCCCTGTTTTTTGATGGATCTGTTTTTTTTTTTTTTGGGGGGGGGGAGATTGCACTGGGTAAGAGATGTTTTTTTTTTTTTTAGAATTATTATTTATTATTTATCTTCAATATTATTTGACATATTTCAACTTTCCACAAATGTACTTTTTGCAGATATCATTTTTTGGCTCCTATAATAAAATATATAAATCACATTTTAAATATAGTACTAAAAATATATATTTTTAAATTAATTAATTAATTAATTAATTAATTTGTTTGTTTGTTTGTTTAGCAAATGTAACTTAAGGTGCACTATGCAAATTATTTAATCTTTACTTAATTACTTAATCTTCATCTGCTTAATCTTAAATATTATATGCTTTCAACAGGCTAAATAATAAAAACATTTGCTATTATTATTATTATTATTATTATTATTATTATTATTATTATTATTATTATATAATAATAATAACTGCTGACTGTGTTTAATGAGCTGTATCACAGTACACTAAAACTGCAAATGTCTTTGTTTATCTCTGTAGAATTTAAGCTTATAGACAAGCTCAGAGACCCTAATAGAGAAACATGCACACATGCCTCTAGGGTTAAAACAAAGATCTGTCTCAAATAACTGTTTTTTTTTTCTTCACATAAATGAAATCAAGTGAAGCATGTCCTTAAATACATTCAGCAGGGCACGACTGAGAGATCTGCTGTCAGGTCACTAAATGGCATCACAAATCTCTATATATCCTGTATCGCCACTCTGTGCCAGTGAAAAGAGCAAATTTCCAGCTTGAGGGCTGCTGGTAGTAAAAATATCAAGTCTTTAAAAAAAAAAAAAAAAACTGACCAAAGATCAAAAGTCAGATAAAAAGCGAAGTTGGGAAAAAGGTTCATAATACAATTGCTGTTATTAGTCCAAGCTTAACCTAAAATATATTTCTGGCCTAATTAAGAGTACCACATTAACTAGATATCAATCTGAATAATGAGATATTCCAAATGTGAATATTTAATAGACAAGGCAAGACTTTGGAAAGGTTAGCCAGGGAGTGAGTGTTGGAGCAGGAGCACATGGAACCGTGTTGTTTGTAATAACCTATAAACTGTTAGTTCAGTGTAACTTGCAAACAAATCGGCCCTTTGATCAAACTCTTGTAGTTTGAAAGCCAGTTTGCATTTTTTGAACTGGTCGTTTGCATGATTTGTCAGATGTGTTTGACTCTGACTCAGACTTTATTTAAATCGATTTTATACAAAGCAATGCATCGTATTTTATTATTTTTTTTTTTACAAACAAGTGCAAACACTCTACTAGAATACGAAAGAGACGGGGAAAAAAACAGCAAACTATTTGCCAGTGGAAAATTTTGATTCTTCATGGTAAGCTGAGACTCCTGGAAATGAGCTGGAATTCCCATCACCACTGGATGTGTTAGAATTCCAGAGAGACGGAGCACCGAGCTTGTTCTGTCGAGGACAATTGGGAGTAGAATCGGCATGCTTGGACATGGAGCCTCTTACGTACATAACGTTCACAACAATTTGGTGAAAAATAGCTTTTTTGTATCTTTAGTGATGAATACATTATGTTTATTTAGGGTTTATTGAGCAATGTGAAACTGGGTGACTGGGTGACTGGATACGTGTTTGTTGTGTGTAATCCCAGAGCAGCAGATAAAGAATGCTCTTTCGACCAAAAAATGCTTGAAAGAAATAGTAGTGGGCGCTTACAGTATAACCTGTGTCCTAAGAAATAGCTATTGCAGAATAAATATTAAATATTATAATAAATAAATATTTGATTACATTACACTACAGTGTGTTCAAGTTAAACCAGGACTTTTGACAGTACACTGTTATGAGAGTAAAAGCTACCTGTATTTTTCGATATAATGCACTTACCCCAGTGTGCATTTGCTTGGAGCGAGGTCATGTGGCAGTATTTCCCAGCTGAGTTCCTGTTATGTGCAAGTGGTGTCCGTGAATGATTGTGTGGACAGTTCCCACAGACACATGCATCAAACAATTTATCTGTCGGTATTCAAAGATCACTCCCTAAATGTGGCTTTGAGCCACCTCAGTTTTTATGTATTCATTTGTGAGAAATTTCATCCTCAAAAGTCCTGGTTTGACTTGAACACCTCTGGGAGATTAGATTCAACTTTACTTTCATTGTGCAAAGTGCATGTAAAAAAGATGACATCATTCATATACAGTAGCAGATAAACAGAAGTGCATAAGTGGCATATTTACAATAAATAACAAATGCAGGTATGAGATATGTACATGGATATGGATGTCTTGCGCACAATAGGTGCAGTGAGTATTTTAAGAAAAATATCTATGAAATATATGTATGCATGATCACAACAAGTAGACAACTAACCAGACCAGTTTAGCATTCTGGTTTGTCCCTACAAGAACCATGCAGTAGAGAGTTCCCCTTTTACAGAGTGTTCCCGTAGTACCCTTTAAAGACACTTAATAGTTATAGTAGTGTAATTTATGCTGATTTGTATTGAAGAGCCATTCCCAGAGTAAAAGAGTATTGATCACTTAGTTTTGCCTTTGTCCACATGTTGGAGGACAAAAAGAAATATGATCAGTAGGCATAAAAGGAACAGAAGATTGAAGAGAGCCATATAGCCTAAATCTGCTGATGTACACACTGAGACCATACCGGGCTGTCAGGTTATAACAGGTTTTTATTTCTTTTCTCTTTTTTTGAGAGAGAGAATTGTAACATTTCCATTCTATAAGATTATATTTAAACTCAGTAAGATAGAGTTGTATTGGTGACGAAAAAAACCTTTTGTAAAAAAAAGAAAAACCTCATTGTTTTCTGTGGGCTTCAATTATACATCATATAGCAAAAGTACTTTAATCAAACCAATTATATATCATATATCATTAGTCCATCCATCTAGGAAAGACTGTAGTCCAACTTGGGAGGCCAGTGGTGACCACTGTATTAATTCCCATTTTCACAACCGTGGTAGGACCTCCAGTCAACATCACACTGGGAATGCCAGTTAGCCTAATCTGCATCTCTTTGAAAGGAAACCGGAGGAAACCCACCACAGGAGAACTTGCAAACTCTATGCACATTCACGAGAGTGGTCAAACTCTATCCCCATTAATCATAGTAATATTCTAGTGCATAGAATTGAATGTTGTTGGTCTTTCGGCTGCTCCCGACAAGGGGTCGCCACAGCGGAATACCCAGTCCGCACTACAACTTGGCACA
>JAOVVB010000018.1:4438496-4456091 GCA_028570985.1 Heterobranchus longifilis | reverse complement strand
TCAAAAGTTTGGACCTACCTTAAAACTCCTGAGATTGCATCAGGTTAATATTACAGTGTGCTTGTTTGAGACAAATTATGACACAAACAACCCAAACAACTCACTTTCCCCGGCTTCATTTGGCTCACTTTTTAATTTGAAACCAAGCCAAAACTGCAGCCAGCTCCTCTTTCATTGTTTGTGTTTCAATTTTTTTTTTTCATTTTTTCTTCTAAGATCAGGTTACAGCTACAAAAAAACCCCAAACCCATTCTGATTATTCTCTTCCTCACAGCCGCTTTGGCGCGGGAATATTGCAGCTTGGCGTTCGGTATGAAAGGAATGAAGGCAGAATCAGGGGTCTTTGTTGTTGTGCCTTTAAACCAGGAGCAGACAAGCAGACATCTTTTTGAATGGAACAAGCTTGTATCATGAACATACTGTACATCTGATGTCTTGAAGTCAGACGTCAAGAGTAAAAAAAGAAAAAAAAAGCTTTGTTAACTACCCCACAGATAGAGTATCTTAATAAAGAGTAGATCAGATGTACACACTGTATTTAATTAGTACTAAAGCTGAAGTGCATCAAAAACAAAATCATCTGAAGGATCAGTTGAGAGTGAGATTGAGACTGAGACTGATCAGCCGGGCCAGGCTTTTATTTTTAAATCAAGTTAGAAAAGAAAAAAGTGTTTTGAAGTGCATGTGACAGTGGTGGGCTCATTCTAGCATTAACAGATGCATTACATTAGAAGTAAAAATAACTGCTTTCTGACAAAATCTCACTTTCTGCTTTAACGTCAGTTACAAGAATCGATTACAAGAATTCATCAATTCATTGCTTCCTCTACGATTGGTTGGGTCGCCAGAGCTCTGAAATAATAACCAATCCTGAGTGCCAAGGCAGGACTTGAAGCTCCAAGCAGACCTCTGGTCATCCGGTTCACTCCAGTATTATGCTCTGTATTTCCAGTGCATAGTGTATATGGTACACATAGACACAGAAACTGCCACGCTTCTTGAAAGCAAACACTGAGGCGGCTTATCACCGAATTCTATGTGAATTATAAAATTCGAGTGATAGTGCATTATTGAGCTGGTCTTATTATTCAATTCAATTCAATTCAATTCAATTTTATTTATATAGCGCTTTTAACAATGGTCATTGTCTCAAAGCAGCTTCACAAAAATGAAATCAATTTAAAAAAAAAAGATTTTTTTTTGCGTGCATGTGTGAAAAAAAATGTGTCTAGATAATAATGAGATGAATGAACGATGAATGAAATGTCTCTGATGAGCAAGCCAAGGGTGACGGCGACAGTGGCAAGGAAAAACTCCCTGAGATAGATAGGCAATAGATGGCAATAGATGGCAAGAGGAAGAAACAGGATTATCACCTTCATAGCACCATTTGTGTATGAAAGTGGCTCTTGTTTCTGGTCCCCTCCGCTTTTTCCCCCCCTTAAATTAGTCCTGGCCTATTTCCATCCACCAGTCTGCTCTCCCCTATGCAATGGGTAGACAGAAGACTAACATGTGGTTCCTCTGAGTCATGTGCCAAGTGCATCTCTTTTTGAATGGTTGCTCATGCTGCGTCAAAGGCCAGCCAAACCCACTCAGAGTAAAGTGCTACGTTATCCTGCGATTAACAGTTTTGGTGCGACACCATTTTGTTTGGATATCGAGGTAAGCTGATGTTTGGGTTAGACTGAGTATGATTGCTCCATCGATTGCGCTATTGATCGGCTTTCCCCAGCAGATGTGCTACTGATTGAAGGAGACCTCTCTTGCACTGTGATATATGCTCAGCAGATATGAAGGTGAAAGAACACATGTTTGTTTGTGTCTGTGCATGCATCTCTGTCGTCGGTGGCTTGCACTATTATACCACTAGTTCTTTTTTCTTCGCATCTTCCCAAGCACACATGTGCACACATGCGTTCGAGCAGATTAAAAAATGGGGGCACATATAAGAAGTCATATAGAAAGGTCATGGCTTCTTTTGATTTTCCTTTAGTGACCTTTTATATATAATATATATATATATATATATATATATAGTCAGTGCAATCAATAACCATTAGATTTTTTTTTATTTGTCTGGCACACAGGGTGACTGGGTTCAATTGCTTTCGGAAGTCTCATTCTCAGTGTGTATAAAATCTATTCTAATTTCCAAGACTATTGTATGGAAATCCAGCTTTTGGAGCTATTAATACAGTCTTGCTTATCTGGCACATTTATATCTCACTCAGCTGCTGTATCTTCATCAGCTAAAGCGGGATGAGGTCTGATCTTCATTATGCTCCTTCTGAATTGTACTTAATTAAATATAAAGAATGGGCAATAAAAACAGAAAAACAAATAGAATTTATTATTACAATCGTTTAAATCAGATTAAACAGAACATAGGAGGTATTTATGTACGTAGGAGGTTTTTGTTTCAGATTTCTTGGAATGTTACAAATTTCATGTGAAATAAGCATTGGATCATGTGATTTAAAAAGAAAATGTAAAACCTTTCCATTACATCATTACACATGGGTTGCCATTAATTATTACTTTTATCCACTAAGATAAAAGACTTTCTCTCCCAAAGCTGTAGTAATGATAGTTATGAATAACCCTAGACTTATTTCCTACTACATCAACATAGAGCTGTATTTCCTTTTTTTAAATTACATTTTATTTAAAGCTCCTGTACTCGTAATTGAAAAACAGAAAAAGATTTCCTAAGTGATTAATTCAGTGCACATTTGGATAGTGTGTTTAGATGAATCATGTGTTGGCATACAGTATGTGCGACTCAGGAGGACTAGATAGTGGTTGCAGCTTGCCAGTAAACATATTCAATTACGCATTATTAATATATTTCTCCTGAAATAGGATCTTTCTGTAATTTAGAATAGATGATGTAGATCCTAGATGACAGCCTCATCAATGCAGAATGGAAACAACACAGAGTGCCAACATCTGCAGTTAACTATGCACTCTTTAAAGGTCATCATGTTTTTGTGATTTCTTAAAAAGGCTAAGAAAATTTGCTGATTAATTAATAAAGAGGACCTATTATGCATTTTTTTTAGTGTGAGTGTATTAAAAACAATCTGACCAAAAATTTTTTTTACTTATTTTCCCTCATTTTTTGTATTGGCCTGGGTTTAAATAAACTAATTAGATTTTTTACCCGAATGTGACCTCATATAAGAAGATACACTCCCCCAGCTTGTTGCTCAGCTCAGCTGTTATATCATAGGGTATTATGTAATTTAGAGTAGAGGATGTAGAGGCTAGAGGATGGGAAACAATGTACAGTACATCACGGTTACTAACATTGGCTAATTGACACCAAATACTGTATGTCAGATTAAAGCTATGCAGAATGAAAACCATACAGAATGCTAACAACTGCAGTTAAATTTGCACATGCGCTCTTTAAAGGTCATATCATGTTTCTGAGATTTCTTAAAGAGGCTGTCAAAATTTGCTGATCAATTTATATTAAAGGCGACCTATTTTACAAATGACAAAAATAATTTGTTTTTTCCTCCCTCACTTTTTGTATTGGCCTGGGTTAAAAAAAAAGATGACTTTTTTCCACATATGACCACATATAAGATGCCCCGCCCCCACCATGCTGCTGAGCTCTGCTGTTATATCAAGGGGCGTGGCTCAGCAGGAGTTCATTTACATAAACACTGAAATGGCACATTTGGAAGAGGAGTGAAATAGAAGTTTTATTTCAGCTGGAGCAATAACACACACACACACACACACACACTTTCTAACTCTGAGACCTTGTTAACAACATAGATTGAAGATTGGAGCTTTAAGGCACAACATTAATATTTTCAAGCACCGAGTTTAATTGTATGAAATGTTCTTAAAAATATAAATTACCTTGCTTTTTGGCGGCACGGTGACTTAGTGGTTGGCACTGCCACCTTCCGCCTCCAGAGTTCAGGTTTGATTCCCGGCCAGGCTCAGCTTCCGTCTCTGCGTGCATGGAGTTTGAATGTTTGAATGTTCTCTATGTGTCTGGTGGGCTTCCTCCGAGTACTCCGGTTTCTTCCCACAGTCCAAAAACATGCAGATTAGGCTAATCGGTGTTCTCAAATTTCCTGCAGTGAGTGTATGTGTGTGTGCCTTGGGTTGGATTGGCACCCTGTCCAGGACGTACCCTGCCTTGTGTGTGCTCCAGGCCAGCTGCGACCCTACATACAGAATAAAACGGTATAGGCAATGAGACATTGCTGTTAAAAAAAAAAGGAGTACCTTGAGTAACTTGGCGAAAAATACTAAAAGGATTATTAATAATTATTGTTAACAGTGACAATGGTGCGATAATTAAAAAAACAAAAAGTGTGACTACATAACAAGCCTAATTTTAAAGCAAGGCCATGACTATGTACTGCATAATTTCCATCATTGCTGAATTAATATAGAGGTCAGTAATATTATGATGCTTATTATGATGCTTGAGCACTGAGAATTATTAATGAAAATACACAACCAAATATGTCACTAAAGTCTAAAAAACTGTCTAAAAAGACTCTATAATTTTAATTATATACAGTTTTAGTATGTAAGAATAACTGATTCTTAAAATAAACTACTGTATATGGACAAAAGTATTTGGCCGAACCTGTTGATTATTATTTGAATAGGCTTAAATTCCCATAGAAACACTCCAAAAGCTTGAGAAAAGTCTTCCAAGAAGGGTGGAAGCTGTTAAAGCTGCAAAAGGGAGACCGACTCCGTATTGAAGTGTGTGTATTTGGATACAGATTTGGCCAAATAGTTTTGTCCATACAGTGTAAGTACCGATGGGGAAAAAGAGCCACTGGTGCACAAAAAGCAATATACTGTACCAAATGTGTGTCTTTGTGTTCATGTATTGGAGTGTATCTGGCTTGTGTGTGTGTGTGTGTGTGTGTAAACCTAGAGTAATAGACTCTTTCCTTTACCCCTGCTGCCTCCCTGGACAGACCACATTAAAGAACGTAAGTGCCTGTAACATACTCTTGTGTTCATGTTAATGCTTGCTGGTTTTGTGTAGACCATATACAAAAAGATAAAGGAAATGTTTGATGTGAATAAAAGCAGAGGATGTGTGATGAATGACAAGATAATGGGCCTTATTCCCTCCATCTGTAGTCATGGTTTTATTAAGGCATCCATCCCACCATCTGCCTTCCTTTGCCGTCTGAGTCCCTGGCCCTCCGCCATCATACGTATACTGTTCATCTTTCTATTTATTATTCCTTATATTATCCTATTTCTTTTGGGACCAGACAGTATTTTATGTATAATCACTTTTGGAGCCAAATAAAAATACAATATCCTAGCATAGAAACTGCTTACTAGAACAACTTCACATACATTCACAACACCACTCTCTCCTATAACATGACATTTATCCTCTCTTGTACACTGCTTATTTATTGGCTTTAAGCATATCCCAGGAGTCTCTTTCGTTTATTTATTTATTTCTTTATTTTTATGCACCGCTCTGTATTTTCTCTCCATCCACACCACTAGCTTTTCATCGCCGTTCCTTTGTCAGCCACTCATGCATGAAATGTCACACACTTGCACAACATATCGTGTTCACCTAATCTAAATGCATTACTTCTGTGCTCCTTCAGCAAGCTCACTAGAGACCCAAGTGACGCTCCAATTGTTGGAAACGTTCCCATTTCTTAGGAGCGAATTGTGTCTTTGCAGATCAGTTGTAGTGTATGAGATGACTGGAGTTTGCGCTTGTACTTGTGTGAGAGAGGGTTGTGGCTTCAGAGCAGCAGGGTGCCACATGGATCAGGTGGTCAAATGATTGCGGTTGGAAGGTTGGACTGCATACTCTGTTTTTTTTTTTTTTTGTTTTTTTTTTGATTTGCTGATCAAAATGAAAAACAGGAACATTTTCTTTACCGCTGCATCTAAAGCATCACACTTAGATTTAATTGTCTCCATTACTACCATATTATCCAAGCTCTATTTACTACAGATGGAAATGGGTTTGATTAACTCTACTCTCTCTCTCTCTCTGTCTCTCTGTCTCTCTGTCTTTCACACACATTGTAACTCAATGTCTCTCTGTCTTTAGTAAAGACGCCCCCACAAATTACTGCCCAACCTGAATCCATCATTGCCTTCAACTCTGATGACATCACGCTCAAGTGTGAGGCGACTGGGAAGCCCTCTCCCACGTCAGTATCCATAGCAACACATCTCCCATTCCCTTCCTTCCGGATATAATTGCCTTTCATGACCCACCTATTTCCTCATTTCTGACAGTTAGCAGTTACCAGTTAAACGTTAGGTGTGTCAGCGTGATGATCTTATAGTAGCTTGTATTGTAGATACAGTAATTTAAAAAAATTCAGACACACAGTTTTATTGCAGAAATATATCACATTATTGTTAATTGCTTTATTGCAATTGATTAGGTGTTGATTAATTTCCTATAACATTGCTCTGATAGCTGACTTTACCTGAAGCAGGTAATATGTTGTAAATACTACAAAAGAAATGTGCCACCATATTACTATGTAACTAAAACCTTATTATGGACAATTTATTAATACTAACCCACTGTTTATTCATCCACAATCTCCTGCAGATTTCGATGGGTTAAAGATGGATTGGCGTTTGACCCGTCTAGCATCCCTGGTGTCACCACGTCTTTTGATTCTGGGAGTTTTACGGTTAAAGATGCAGCCATTCACCAGTTCCACGGCAACTACAGCTGCCTGGCCTCCAACGATCTGGGAACAGCTGTCTCCAACGAGGCCCACGTCATCACAGAGGGTGTGTCACAGTCCTTACTGCATGTCTTGTACTGATTATTTCATTTCCATCCGCCTTTGCATTAACAATGCCTTAACAATGCCTGCTATGAGAGCAGATAACCAAGACATTATCCAAAATACTAAAACTGCACTACAAAATATTACCCAGTTTCATAAACCTAAGACTCACAAAAGCTTTGATGTGGTAAAGTCACTTGTTATGTAAAAACTAGTTACATAACAATTGTAGCCTTTATTTTTTAGACATTTTGAGCTACATCAATAATCTTCAATCCTGCTTTAAAGTAAACTGCAATGTTGTTCGGCGTTTGCTCACATCTCAGCGACATTTTTGTAGCCGTGCTACGTCTCTCTACCTGCTCTTATCCTGCCCCATTCTGACCTCACCCCTTGTTTCTGTGACAACAGTTCCCTGGGCAACCAGGTTGCGTCGATACGGTGGAAGCGTCTCACTGGTGATGAGTCGTCGTGGGATTAATATGTGCAGGAAGTGCGAGCGCTCAGCATGCACACAGCTAACAATAGCTCACAGTCTAACGAGATCAGTATGTAGGCCACATGCAGCAGGTGCAGCTTCGGCCTTAAATAACTGCTTTATTACATGAATAGGAATGATCAGTCTATGATAATGTTCAGCATGTGGCT
Organism: Heterobranchus longifilis; assembly: GCA_028570985.1. Classification (NCBI taxonomy): domain Eukaryota; kingdom Metazoa; phylum Chordata; class Actinopteri; order Siluriformes; family Clariidae; genus Heterobranchus; species Heterobranchus longifilis. The sequence goes on along the minus strand of JAOVVB010000018.1, from coordinate 4,448,655 downwards.
GTTACATCACATGTTTATAGTGGGTGCTTTAAATGGCAAGTAGGCAGGCGATGTATAGGTATGAGCTAATAGGAGTAGAATAAAAACATGTTTGTGTAAGTGTGTGGAAACGCACTTACTTTCATTATTAAACACAGATGTGATTTCTACTGTAAATTTTTTATGATGCAACTTCACCAAGTGTTTAAATGATCTCCATTCTCACTCTCATTATGGTTTTCTGACCACATTTCTTCCATGCAGTTGAAGGTTCAGCGCTCTCTTTCCAATTTCTTTCTTTTTTTTGTCATATCTGAAATCTCCTTCGTTGTTTTCTTTGGCTTTATATGTACATTTAAGAATATTCGAATGATGTAAATTGTCAGCTGTCTGTTTTCATTGCAACCTCCGTTTATTAAGGACTTTTTCTTATTAATACTGCTCATACAGCATTATTATTATATTTATAATAAACATTATCACTATATAAAAACATCTAAAATATTATTATATATTTTAATAATAATAATAATAATAATAATAATAATAATAATTAAAGAAACAAAATTAAAGAAAATAATATATTTATGTTTTAATTATCACTGCTTAAAGAGCATTATAAATATGTAGCAATGCAAGGCATGACATAAAAAATCTATATTAATATATTATTTAAATATATTACATTTATATTGAATATTATTACTAAATAATAACATTATATATATATAATAAAATATTATGAAACTATTGTATTCATATAATAATAATAATAATAATAATAATAATAATAATAATAATAATAATAATAATAATAATTATTATTATTATTATTATTATTTAAAAAAAAGAAAAAAAAAGAGTTCAAATAATGATTTCCTTTTAGGCAATTCACTTTTATATTCCAAACCATTCCTCTGCCCCTGGCCTCTAAATGCCTGCTTTATTTCCCTCGTCAGATACTCCCACAATACAGCGGGAGAAGAAAGAAGGCGAGAAGAAGGTAGAAGAAGGAAATCCTGTTATTTTACAGTGCAACCCTCCACAAACTTCTGCGACCCCTTTGATTCACTGGATGGATAAGAGTGAGTGTTCTTGAGTGTGTGTTCAGACTGGAGAAACCTATACACCCTATACAGTATCTACAGTAACACCTACACATCCTCTTTCTGTAAACTACATCCTTGTTTCTTTTTGTTCTGCAGGGCTTCGGCACATCCAGCAGAGCGAGCGTGTGACTCAGGGCCGTGATGGAAACCTCTACTTCTCTCATGTGACCATTGAGGACAGCAGAAATGATTACACCTGCAACGTGCAGTTTCTGGGAGCTCGCATCATTGTAGCCAAAGAACCCATTAGCCTGAAGGTCACACCATGTAAGTGGAGCCTCGCTGCTCGCTTTCTTTATTGTTTCAAATTTATCGTGTTAGTTTTAACAACGTTGGTGCCTCAGAGCTCCAGGGCTGGGTGTTCGATCCTGTTTAATTTATTATATTTAAACAGCAGGAACCATCAGGTTCCGTGCATGTGCCATTTGAATAATTTCTTCACAACTAGTGTACTAACTTAAAGTTCACACTCACTGTGGAGTTAACATTATATTCTCATTATATTTGCAAAAATGTTCAAGATATTTAGATATTAGAGATGTTGTGTAACTGGATTAATTTGTAGGGTCTGCAGAGAAGTTTCTGGATACAATACAATCCAGGTAAATTGCAATCATCCAATCTTGGAAGTAATTAGAATGGAGCTGTTTGAAAGACTGTATCCTGGAAAGAAAAAAAGATTTTCCCTCCTTCCTAAACCATGCTAACTACTTATATATACAGATTCACAAAAATAATTTTTAGATTCACAAAAATAAATTTTACCTTAATTTTGTTTGTAGCCCGATTGGATTGTACAACGATAAAGTTAAAAAAAAATTTTTTTTTAAGGAATTATATTCAACTTTTGATCTATTTTGTTTATATCACAAAATATAAAACAAAGTATGAAAAAGCCTTAATTATACAAAAACAATACAGCACTAAATATAAACATAAACTGTACAGGAGAAAGGCTTGGACGTCACTCCCTATTGCACAAAATTCTCCTCATGTGTGCGATCTGCGAGCGTGGACTGAGCAAAACCGATGCTGGTCGACTCACTCATGCCTTTGTCTAGCTGATAGCGCCAGTTTGGGATGGCGGGTTCTGGGTCGTGTCCTGAGAAGGAGTTCGTGAACAGGGACAGATTTTATGGTTGTGACCTGATTTGTTCGTTCTTGGGGGTATTCGTGAACTGAGGCTCCACTGTATATATTTACAGCATTCGGCAGACACCTTTATCCAGAACAACATACATTTTTATTTCGTTATACATCTGAGCTGGTGAGTTGAGGGTTAAGGGCCTTGCTTAAGGGCCCAACAGTGAAAACTGTCAACAGTGCTGTGATCAATCATGCTGTGATATGGATTGGTGCCCCATGCAGGGTGTTTTCCTATCTTATGCACGGCATTCTCAGGATTAGGATTTGGATCCACCTTGACCCTGTCCAGGATATGCACGTTGATTAAGTAGTTAACGATTACTGTTTCCTGAGTAAAAGTGTACTGTTTCAATAGTAAAAGTCTGAGACGAACTGGCATTCCTGCCCAGCGGTATTCCTACCTCATACCTAAAGATAAGCTCCAGATCCATTATGGCCCTGAGACAGGATAAAGTGCTTACTGACCTGTAATAACCCAGTCTTTCTAGAAGAGCCACGCACAGCTGGGCAGGAGTGAACACATACCCCGGTGTAAATTTAACACTGTAGAATGAAAATACATTTAATGCAACTTTAAGTCGATCTGTCTGGCATTTCCAAGCTCTTGTGTAGCTTCTTCAAAGCTTGTTATTCTGTTGTGTTTTTGTCTGATAATGTATACGTTCTCATATTTTTGTCACTTTCCCTTCGCCTGTAGCTAACACCCTTCGAAACAGACGGCCACAGATGATGAGACCTACAGGCTCTCACAGCTCATATTTGGTCCTGAGAGGCCAACCCCTCGAACTGGAGTGTATCGTCCAGGGCATGTGAGTGGGTTCATGATTTACTTAAAAAAAAAAAAAAAGGTGCTGGATTCATACTGACCACACCCCTTTTTGTCATGTCCTCAGGCCCACTCCAGCCATCCAGTGGGTGAGGAAGGACGGAGTGCTGTCCGAGTCTCGTACGTCCAGAGAGAACTTCGATCGGCTGCTGCGTTTCACCAACATCTACGAGCAGGATGATGGGGAGTACCAGTGCACATCCAACAACTCCCAGGGCACCGTCACACACACGTATACCGTCTCTGTGGAAGGTATATCTCTGTCTGGGTTTAAACAGACGAGTGTTAGATCTACAGATTCAAGGTCCAAAATGTAATGATTTTCAGGGATTTTTGGCGTCTACGTGTGTATGAAACACATCTCTACATTTTACGCCTGTACAGTATGCAGTATAATGACCATTGTCTGCCCCTGAGACCAGCAGCTAGTCATAAATATTCATAAAATAGACTGCCTAATGTTCATGAATATTTATTAGCTTGCTAATACCTTTCACAGTAATGGGAGGGCATTTTTTTCACATAAATAAGACTGGATGTTTCCTATTAAATCAGTCCTTTGCACCTTGCTGAAAACATAAGCAGAAAATGAAGATTTATTATTAATTGTCATTGAGTCAGGACAAAAATCAAGCACTTGCAATTTTTTTTGTCAGTTGCACAATAACCAAAATCAACTGGGAACAAGTGCATGCAGATTATATGTTGACTGCAGGATGGCTTAGTGGTTAGGACTGTCGTCTTGCACCTGCAGGTCCCGGGTTCGATCCCTGCATTGGGTCCACATGCATGGAGTTTGCATGTTCTCGCTGTGCTTGGTGGGGGTGCTCCGGTTTCCTCAAAGTCCAAAGACATGCTGATTGGTGTTTCCATACTGTGTGAATGTTGAACGGAGGTACAAATGGGAACAAATAAAATAATGGCCCCTAGTTGGACTACAGAGGTTCCTAGACAGATGGATAGTGAATATTACCAGTTTGACTGAAATAACTGAGACAAAAGCTGTTTTTATTTATTTATTTATTTTTTGAAGCAAGAAGTATTTCCAACTGATAAGAGAAATTTTTTTGCATGTTTTCTTTTAGTCACAAGGGTGTTAAAAAGCACAAATGCCAAAATATTATGTCAAAATTGTTTGGGTTTATGCAGTATAAGTATGAATTTTGTGCGATTCTTCAAACAAACTATAACTCCACAATGGATAGTTTTGTCACAATGGATAAGTCAGCCTGCAGATAGTAGTGGCCACAAATTTGATCAAGGAAAAAGTGTTGGAGAATTGTTATAACAGTTTATATAGTACAGTGTACAGTTTCTTTTTACAGTAAGTGTATGCAACGATGTGCACTACATTGACAGTAGAGACATTCCCTATGTACTGGTTTTGGAAGGTGCAGATTTTTGCTGGCGTGACTCTAAGGTGTAATATTTAGCGTTGTGTATTTCCATATACTGTACACATACTGTATGTTTGTGTTACTCTAGCTGCTCCGTACTGGATAAAGGAACCGGAGAGTGAACTGTACGCCCCGGGAGAGACAGTCAGATTGGAATGTCAGGCAGATGGGATCCCAACCCCAGACGTCACCTGGAGTATGAATGGAAACCCTCTCTCAGGTACCTGCACTGTGTTTACCTGAAACTGATGCATGCAATTAATCATTAAAAAAAATCAACTGGAGACAAGAGCATGCAGTTTGGGACTATATATAATATATATTAACAGTTTGACAGCAAATTGGGATAACTCCATTTTTTGCAGTTTTAAATTATTATTTTTTTTTTAGGTTTGTTTAGATTTATTATGTTTTATCTGGAAATCAAGAAATATTGGCAACTGATACAGAACAGAACATTTCGTACATGTTTTCTTTGTTAATGCATGCAGTTTTCACATCGTTCCAAAATAAAATGTGTTTGATGTTTGAAATTGCTTTTTTTCTTCTTCTCTTGGAACACTGGAACAGTTTATTATAGTTGTTAATATGGAAATAAAGAGAAGAAATGGGGGTTCAAATCATTTCTGGGGAACATAATGTGTGCTGCAATGTCTATAAACAGGAAAGTTATGCATTGCTCTGCACTCTCTTGGGTGCACTGTTTGGAAACTAATCCCAAGCAGTGTATTGTAGGATCTCATAAGCGCACTTGACATTCTCCACGATGCTTTCAAAGTGACAAAGCTCCCAAATTGATTTAAAAAATGTACCAGCATTATAGCTTTTTGGGACCAATTTAGATCTAAAGAAGCAAATCTCTAGTAAATCCTAGCATGTCCGTTCTAATCTCAGAAACTGCTCTAACATTTTACCCCTTGGTGTAGATATAGACCCGGACCCTCGGCGTACTGTGAAAGGAGGAACTCTCATACTGAAGGACGTGAAGATCATTGACACTGCAGTGTACCAGTGCAAGGCTTCTAACAAACATGGAACAATCCTCATCAACACCCACGTCTTCGTCACTGGTGAGGGCACTTCAGTTTCTTCATACATTAATCCTGTTTTTTTTTTTTTATTTAAAAAAAAAAATTATTATGTGAGTAATGGAACGGGAGTGTGTTGCTGTTTCAGTGCTTCCTCCACAGATCCTGACAGAGGATTCATTGTTGTACAGAGTGACAGAGGGAATGACGGCCAAGTTGCAGTGCCTGACCTTTGGTTCGCCTCGTCCGAAAATCACATGGTGAGGCGCGGTTATAGGGCTAATGTGCTTAATCACACGTGTGGGTATTATAGATTGGCGATATGACAGGGTGATAGGTCACGTTCAGCGATTATCATGGGAAATGTGTAGATGATTAATTATAAATCATTAAATAAAAGCAAAACGTGATAACAATATTTACGTAATAACTACGTAATAACAATCTTTTCTAAATGTTTATTGCTAATATTATTTCCTAACCTACAATATGTTTAGCTGAATATTTTTTATATTGAATATATTTTCTAACACATAGCCAGATCTATATCTAGATTATAAATAATTCCCGAGTGTTCAAGTCAAACTGGGACTTCTCGCTAATGAAGGCATGATCTTAAACTCTTAGAATCTAAGTCTCTTAGCCACAGTAAAACAGTTTATATGATGCCATTTAAAACATTTTAAAGAAAGCCGTATGTCTCTGATTAACAATCCCGGCCAAAGTGGCTCAGAGTCCACTACAGTAATTCTCATGAACATTCAGCGGGTGGAATACCTGATTCTTGAAAGTCAATGGATAACTTGTTTCCAACTTGTGGAATAGACGCATCTGTCTGTGGGAACTGTACACAGGATCATTTACCAACACATCTTGCATATTACAGAAACTCTGTTGGATGTTACTGCCACATCCCTCTTACAGTCTTCATCTCTCTCGCTAAGTGATTTTTTTTTTTTTCATGTTTTGCCGTTTAAAAGGGTTCCTGGGAGGCCAGCCTTTCAGACGTGAGTCAGGCTGTAGGATCACGGCTCCAGTGTACTGAGAAAACTTTGTACCTTTATGGTATCCAAGCACTAGTGAACCACTGGGATAGGTGCATTAGTGTAACAGGGGATTATATAGAGAAATAAAGATTTTAACTCCCAAATCTGTGTTTTCTTCTTATTTTGCACAATCAAAAGTCTCGGTTTGACTTGATCACCTCTCATAGAAAAATTACCAGGCTAAAATAAAAAAAATTAAAATTCATATAAAATAGTTTTAATAAGAGGAATAACTGGTGTTTTCTCTAATAACATAGTAGTGTGTCTTTAAGGCGAATCTTTTGTTGGTGAAAGTCATTTTAAGTAACAAAAGTGTCAAAGGGAAATTTTTTAGGCCAGAATTAGAAGTAAAAGTGAAAGTTAAATTAAAGAAACTGAATTAAAAGCAAAAACGTTTTTTTTTGAGTGATGAGTGAGTTTCTGCATACAGTACGCAGAGCCCACAGACTCAGATTCACAGCAAGTTATGGCGGAAAAATGTTTCAAATGTCAGATATTTTTTTTAATTAGCAGTGTATGCAGTCGAGTGGGCGCGTGATTGAGTGAGTGTGTGTTTGTGTGTTCTCAGGGAGGGTGAAACCTGGGACTCTGTGATGTCCAACTCCAGGGTGAATCAGCTAATCAACGGTACTCTAGAGATTAGCAATGTGTTCCAAAACGATACAGGCATCTACACCTGCTCAGTGGGTGAAGACAAACTCGCCATCACTGCCGAGCTGGAAGTCCTCAGTGAGTATCTGGCAGAAACGTATGCACACTTTTTTTTAAAAAACATTTTCCCCAATGCCTTCTTCTGGACAAGCACCAAATACTGACAATATCTTTAATTAGAGTTGGTGCTGATGTGGGCTGCTTGGGTTTGCATCGGGTAGCAACTGTTTCGTTTTTCCTTTATCAGACCGGACAGTGATTGTGAATCCACCCGAGGCTCTGTATATTCAGAAGGGAAAGAGGGCCATGTTCACCTGTCAGTACCAGATAGACAGCAATCTGGGAACACCTCAGATCCTGTGGAGAAAAGCAAACAAGAAGCTTGATGAGTCCTATGATGTGGACAAGTAGGATGCTGGATTTCTATAATAATAATAATAATAATAATAATAATATTAAAAGTCTTTAGTTATTTGAATGACTAAAGACTTTTTTGACTCAACGGGTTCTCTGTATTATTGTTATTATTATTACTGTTTTTTCAGGTACATAATTGATGAGACAGAGCTTATAATAAATGACGTCCAGGATGAAGACGAAGGTGTTTATGGTTGTGAGGTCATAACAAGTTTGGACATAGCTGAAGCAACCGGCAGCCTCACAGTTGTTGGTAAGACATTAAAAAGAAATTATGGAGAAAATGCATTTAGAAAATGCATGCAGAAAACTATTGATTTACACTGATATGTACTGTATGTTTCCCTTCTATCTACTGTATGTTTCCTTTCTGTCGCTTTCAGATCGACCAGAGCCCCCGTCCATGCTGCAGATCACTGAACCTGGAACGCACTCAGTAACTCTGCTATGGGTTCCTGGGGATAACCACAAAAGCCCTATTTTAGGTATATAATTGAGGATATATAGCGCATAGCACACTATATTGAGCTACATGCATTATGATACACATTTTCACAGGGAAAAGCCGACAATTCAGCATTAAGTTCTGTTTTTTAGTCATTTCTATTGATGAAAATTTCTGAGATTTTTTTCCAGGCTTAATGATACTCCTCACAATTTATTCTTATTACAGCTGAATGTGTAATTTGTTTTCCCAGAGATTAATCTAAAATACACCAGTACACAAACAGCACAAACACAGCATAAATGCGCAGAAGTCGTTCATGCTAGGTTCTAAGAGACCACAGTGGCACATCACGGTACCAACAGTACTGTACATTGTAATATACACCGATCAGACATATCATTACAATACAAAACATTAAGCCCAATATTGTGTAGTTCCCCCATGTCCCACCTGGGCAGCTCCGACCCCTCAGGGCAAGACTCCACAAGACCACTAGGGGTGCCCTGTGGTGCCTGGCGCCAGGATGTAGGCAGAGGATCCTTTGGGTGCTGTGGGTTGCAGGATGGGGCCTCTGTGTATTGGACTTGTTTGTCCAGAGCATGCCATGGGTGCTCATCCGGATTGGGATCTGGGGAGTTCAGGGGCCGGGTCAGTCACCCTGGGTTCTTTGGTTGCTGGGCCCCATGCACGGCAGGCTGTGGTGGACTGGGTGTTCTAGTGCCTTTCTATCATGACAAGCATTTACTTTTTCTCCAGTTTGTTCTGCCTTGGTTTTTCTGCAGGAGACTTTGGTCCCAGCTGGCATAAGTGAGCCTTGGGTGCCCAAGATCCTATATATACTGTACATACTGTACTTTCCTGTCTATTTCTCTTTGAAATGTATCTCAATCACAGGTACATTTAATATCTGCTATATCTGGTTACTTCGAAAAGTTTTTAATGTTAGGGCTATTCAATGAGTTTTTCCAGAGTGTCACATACAGTATTAATGCCAAAGTTTTACAAAAGTTATTTTATGCTTAAAAGTTACATGAGTATATAATAAAATATTAGTTTGAGTGTGGTCACTTCTCCTAGTTTACATGGACACATGACATAGCTGAGCAGGAAAGATAAAAAAAAATCTTTATGATATTCAGATTTTGATCCATGAGATTGCTTAAACAAACAAACAAACAAACAGACAAACAAACAAAAAGTTATTGGTGATACAACAGATGGGTTAACATATGTGGACATCCTGAACATCACAACCATATGTGAGTGTTGTTGTCAAAAAGTTTGAAGCACAGACTGGTCAAGAATGCCTTTGTATGCTAAAGCAGTACTTTTTGCTCTTGTCACTGAATTTCTACTTGTGATGTGATGGTCAGGTGTCCACATATATTTGCAGATATTCAGAAATCGCCGCCTCTTTAGCAGATACAAATGGAATCTCGCCTTTTTACAAAGACAATGGGATTGGAAGAGTTTAAACTGTACAGCATACTGTATGCCCAGCATGTTTCCTGATGTTGTTCTGTTGGTGGTGTACCCTTGTAGAGTATGTGGTGGAAGCTGAAGAGACTGGCACTGATACGGAGGAGTGGGAGGAGCTCATGCGGGTAGCTGGAGACACTCGTCGCACCACACTCCCACTGAAACCCTTCCTGTCATACCGCTTCCGGGTCATCGCCATCAATAAGATCGGCAAGAGTAACCCCAGCCAGCCCTCAGCAGCGTACTCCACTCCTGCAGCTCGTAAGAGAAGCATTTCTTTACGCTAGGCCCGAAATGTTGAGAGTTTTTTAAAGCTTCTGTCTAAAGAATGAATTTGCATACTAAAAACTTCTAGTATACATCAGAGAAGACAGCTTGTCTGGATTATTGGTCTCAGTATTGTTATAATGATTTGGTTTTGTTTGTCAGGACCGAGTAGTAACCCTGAAGGAGTGCGCAGCGAGTCCCTCGACCCAGGCACACTTCTCATCACATGGAAGGTAGGAACTAGAAAAATGTACTAAGCTTCTATCGAAATGGTAATGCTGTTTGATAGTTGGATGGAACTCATACCCATGTGTTCTTACAGGAGATGGATAGAAGGAGCTTCAATGGCCCAAAGTTCCAATACAA
>JAOVVB010000018.1:4421509-4438396 GCA_028570985.1 Heterobranchus longifilis | reverse complement strand
GTTGGCAGTGGGCCATCTTGGCATTCAAATTTTACAGAATCGCCACCCCTTGTTGTCATGGATGTGGGTAATTTCAGTGCGTTTGACATCAAGGTGCAGGCTGTTAATGAACTGGGAGAGGGTCCAGAGCCCATATCTACAATTGGTTACTCTGGAGAGGATGGTGAGTTTCCTGTTAATAAGTTGGCTAAAGCTTTATCCCATTTGTACAATCATGACACGTTTGTTGCCAAACTCCAGATCTGGATAAATGTCCCTGTCTGGGCCTGCCATTGCCTGGCCCCACACAATATACACAATAATTTCTAACATGTCTTTAACAGCTTGAAGGAGCAGTTTGTAATAATTGAAGCATTTGCTAAAAACAGTTGAAACGAAAAAGTACTTCCTAACTCACCCACACTTGAGAGGAAAAGGTGCTGACCAACCTGTGCCAGTGGGGGGATTTTAGCACATAAGGCTCTCAGTTTGGGTATTTTACACGCCATCACCTTAGACTACTGTGGATATGTTTGCTCTAATGACCCGTGTTTTATCTCATAGTGGCGCTTCGCATTACTGCTTTTTATTAGCGCCACGGTTACGGAACATATGAGACGAACTGGTTTTAAACCCACGGGAAGAGTAAACATACATTTATCTGTCCATTCATCTTTGAAGGTTCAGTTTTCATAGTCTACTTTTCTTTTTTTGGAGTAAGCCGTGCTGTGCTTGTGTCTTCTGCATGCTCTGTATACGCGCTAAACTATCGTGTTGATTGGCTCTGTTGATTGACATGTACAGCCACGCCCACCTTGAGGTAAAAAGCACTAAATTACTAAAAAAAAAAGCTAGATGTTGTGACATAGTCTGGCACAAAACTGCTCATAACTTCACTTCTACTCAACATTTTGATTTTATTTGTGACTGGTTTCATGTCCTCAGATGTATGAAACATAATTATAGCATTATAGTTCTGACCAATCTACAGACAAAACCATTTTTCAATCTATATAGATTTTAGGTATCTATGGAATTATGTAGCTTTTATAGGGATAGAAACGTCTTAAATCACTACACACTGCATCTTTACCCAGAACAAAACTTACCATGACACAAGAGTGGTGCATGTAAACTCTTCTGGATTTCATGTACTTCAAATTCTCCAAATGAAGGTTCAAATGAAAATGTGTGTGTGTTCTTCAGAGCCCTTGGAATCGCCTCTGAATGTAGGAGTGCTTCTACACAACAGCACTGCCATCAGGGTAACATGGCCCGAGGTGGAGAGCGACACTGTGAGAGGACATCTGATGGGCTACAAGGTACTGTATTGCATCCCTTTGCAAAATAAATAAATAAATAAATACTTTGCAGGCTTTAAAGAGTTGTCTTGACCCAGCTGCCTGAAGGCTCTCAATGAATACAAAGATAAAAGTTTTTAGCACTTTTTTTTTTAGCAGTTTTTACCACCATCTCTCGGGGTCTTGAATCTCCAGATTCACATCTAAGGATCTGCATTGTGTCCGGCGGGAAATGTGCAACCCACAGGCAGATTGTTAAAAGATGTTCAGAATGTTGAAGCTCTAAGTAGATTTAAACCGTTTAATTGCACAGACAAAAAGCAGCAGTGTGATATAAATTTGTCGCCGCTCTCTCCTTAAGATCCACCTGGGATACTGTGGCTCCTGTGGAAAACATACACACCATCATCAACCGTCCAACCCCGAGGATTGCGAACCAGTGAATGAGGTTGTAGTGACAACAGGACCTAAAGAGCAGAAAAAGGATCTGGGTGGCCTGCGGCCGTATTCCTCATATTCCGTCGCTGTTAGCGTCTTCAACAGCAAAGGAGATGGACCCAAGTCAGAAGCTTCGACCTTCCACATGCCTGAAGGAGGTGAGAGAAACAGAGGTCCTTTTATACAGTAGGACCCCTTATGCTATTATGATTTTCTCGTTATAAACCCCACCCTGTTCAACCAAACGTTACCAAAAGGAAAGACTGAGTTAATATGGTGCAATTCTTTTCCTACAGTTCCTGGTCCTCCAACATCTTTGACATTGTCCAGTCCTTCTGAGACGGAAATGACGCTCCAATGGACTCCACCTGCTCAAGAAAATGGAATTCTGACCGGATACGTATTACAATACCAAGAGCGTACGTCCACTTACAACTGTTGCTATATGATATTGGTTCCTGAATTTAGTTTTTTATCAGAGAAAAGCTAAAACTTGCCACACACATATCATCTTCAACGACATGATGGTTGGTGGTCCAGATTTACATGCTGTACTCTTTTAGTTTCAATGTATGCTTTAACATGAATAAACACATGTCTTCAGGGGTTAAAGTTGTTATAGTTGTGCTGTTGCTAGGCAACAGGGAAATAAGGATCCAGATCCATAAGTATTGCCTGGGGCTAATGACAGAGAGGCCACAGCTAACACACATACACAAAAAAATCCACGAAAGAATATATTAAAGATTTTTTTGCAAGCATCAGGTAGAAAAGAGGCAGCACGGTGGCTTAGTGGTTAGCACTTTCCCCTTGCACCGCCAGGGTCCGGGTTTGATTCCCGCCTAGGTGCGGCTGGGGTCGATTAGTTATTTGCCATTCCCCAAATTGCCGGTAGTGTGTGAATAAGTGTGTATGTATGTGCCCTGTCATGGATAAGCACCATGTCCAGTCCCCTAGGATAGGCTCCAGGCCCCTCGAACCTGTATACAAGGTATAGCGGTATAAACCATGAGTGAGTGAAAGATCAGGTAGAAAAGCAACAAATGTGTCTGGTGTGTTTAAAAGTTGTTTAACTGATCAAATCATAGTTCATCTGGATAAACTTGGTGTAATATGTAAGTGATCTCTACAGTGACCCCTGTCCCCTTCAGCAAACTGACTTTATCGCTTTTAACTGTTGCCAAAAATTGTAGTTTGCGTTTGTCTCTATATCAGGGGATGAGATATGGATAATAAATACTGAATCTAGCACCTTTGTAATGACTCACTAGCTATCACACAGATGTTACGTTCTGTAGACAGACAGTATAAAGCAACATGTTGTGGTTCATAGTAATTCACCCATTCAGCTTGCAGCATTTTCTCTATGCAGTAGACAACATGGACAGCCCCATGCAGGTGGAGTCGATTGATGATCCCACAGTGCATGAGCTAAGCATTAAAGATCTGGACCGTCGCAGCCATTACCGTTTTCACCTGCGGGGGCGCACTGCAGCCGGACAAGGCCTGCCAATCACCAAAGTCGGGGCGACCACACTTGATGGAGGTACAATATTATGCCATCTTTGAGTGTCTTGTTCCCAGTAATGAAGGCATGTTCTCTCCTCTGAACAAAAAACACAGGGTGGGGTTGGAGCAACCATGCTTGATGGAGGTACAATATTATGCAATATAATTATCTTGACCCCACCCCTTGACTTTTGTTTCCAATAATTAAGACATGTTCTCTCTACAGTCACATCAAGAAAGTGACCGTGGCCTACCATTCCTCAACGCTGTACTGTTTTGTTTCACCAAATTGTCCCATGCTGAGTTTCTGGCTTCCTGAATTATGTATTTTAGTTCTCCATGTCTGCTGTTTTCTCCTTTCTTGCTCCTTTTTTTTTTTTTCCTGATTTGAGGACGTGATATTAATAATTTTATTTGGGTCACGTTAATGATATTTCATGCATCCTCAGCGCAAGCCGAGTGCAAGACCAAACTCGATTAGAGAGACCTAAAGAGGCAACTAATGATATTAAAAAGCTCTTTTTCTTTCAAGCATGAAAGTGAAATGGTAATGAAGCAGCATATACTGTATGAGGAGTAATGAGGACTGTGGAGATCAAGTGAATTGTGAATTGTGAATTTTTTTTTATATATTTTTTTTTAAAGCACACAGAATAGCAGAGCTGCGTGATTTCGGTGCACGTGGAATTCAGTGGAGTGATAACAGATGACTTATAGAAAAAACTGTAACTTATGTTTGTTTTTGTGTTCAAACAGCTCCACCCCGTGACATTAGTTTGTCTGTTGGAGAGACAGCCGTTAATCTGAGCTGGGTTTCTCCTGAGAGACAAAGGAACATAGGGTTCCATATTCACTACCTGAAGAAGAACGGTAAGAGCTACACCCTGAGCGCTAAAAAAATAAAATAAAAGGGAATAGAGCGGTTGTGTTTCGCTCATTTATTTTAAATGACGTACTGGAATAGGAAGCGTATGCTTGTCTGTTGATTTATGTACAGTATGTCACATAATGTATTGTTACATTAGACTATCATATAAGTGTCTCATATACTTTTTGCTCAGATACCAATCAGCCATAGCATTAACCCCACATCACAGAAAGACATAAAGTACAGTGCCTTGCAAAAGTATTTATACCACTTGAACTTTTCCACATTGTGTCACGTCACAACCACAAATGTAAATGTATTTATTGGGATTTTATGTGATAGACCAACACAAAGTGGCACATCGTTGTGAAGTGGAAGGAAAATGGTTTTCAAATTTTTTTTTACAAATAATAATCTGAAAAGTGTGGCATGCTTTTATATTCAGCCCTCTTTACTGATACGCCCATCTAAAATCCAGTGGAACCAATTGCCTTCATAAGTAACTTAATCATTAAATAGAGTCCACTTGTGTGTCATTTAATCTCAGTATAAATACAACAGTTCCTTGAAGCCCTCAGAGGTTCATTAAAGAACATTACTGAACAAACAACATCATGAAGCTCGAGTAACACACCAGACATGGTCAAGAAGCGGTTTAAAGCAGGGTTAGGTTAAATAAAAAATATCTCAAGCTTTGAACATCCCACGGAGTGCACTGTTCAATCCATCATCCAAAAATAGAAAGACTATGGTACAACTGCAAACCTACCGAGACATGGCCATCCACCTAAACTGACAGGCCGGGCAAGGAGAGCATTAATTAGAGAAGCAGCCAGGAGGCGAATGGTAACGCTGGAGCAGCTGCAGAGATCCACAGCTCAGGTGGGAGAATCTGTCCACAGGATCTACTCCACAGATCTGGTCTTTATGGAAGAGTGGCAAAAAGAAATCAATTGTTAAAAGCAAGCCATACAGTAAGAAGTCCTGTTTGCAGCTGCGACAAGCCATGTGGAACTGCAAATGGGACTTCTTATGGCTTTTCTTTTTTTGTGACAAAATGTGAAAAAGTTCAAGGGGTATGAATACTTTTGCCAAACCCCTTTATACCCCAACTACAAGGTGAAGGGATCATGGACACCCAAGGCACACTCACGCCTGAAGGGATTAAAGACCATCCCGTCCCCACCAATCCCACAAATTACCAACACAAATCACCAAAGGAGACTGAAGTCAATGATGGCCATGATAGAAAGGTACCAGAACACCCAATGCACCACAGCCTGTTATGCATAGGGACAGTAAGCACAAACCCCAAAACTTCTCAGATCCAAGTCCATTTGAGCACCCATGGAATGCTCTGAACAAACAAGTCTGATTGACAGAGACCCCACCCTGCAACGCACAGAACCCAAAGGATCTGCTGCCAACATCCTGGTGCCAGACACCATAGCACACTTCAATTGTAATGCCATGGCTGATCGGTGTACAGTACAGTACACTGTTGGTACCATGATGTAGTCTCTCAGAACCCAACATGAACGACTTCATTGTTCATTTATATTTGTGCTCTTTTTCTCAGGCCATGGGAGATGGATGCAGTCAGAGAAAGTGAACACGTCTCAGTCCTTTTACTCCCTGCAGGGCCTCCAGCCTGGATCTCATTACAGTTTGCGCTTCGTCTTCAGCAACGGCACCTTCTGGGAAACTGACATACAGACAGGAGGAGCAGGTAACTCAAGACACAGACACAAACACACAGAGGTACAGAGGCACAGACGTCCTCCAGCTGGGTTTTATATTAAGCTAGAATCCACAAATGATAGAAATGACAAGGCTTGTTTTTGGTAGTGAGACAACAAAGTCAGTGATGCTCAACAGCAGTCAGAGGATACAAACTCTTTACACAGTCAGGATTCTCACACATCCTGAGAAAACTTGACAGTTATAGTCTGAGTCATGTGCGACACTTGGACAAAAAAATCTCCTGGAAATACATGAGCTTTTTATAAAAGCGTGAATTCGTGCTCTGAAGACACTGGAAGTATAATAAATGTGTCTATATAAAGAAAATATGCTGAAACTATAATGGCATTAATAGAAATCGTCTACTAATGAAATGCAGAGAAATATGAGTATACAGTATATTCGCAGTATAGTAATATATATGAATTATAATTATGCATATTAATTATGCAGGAGCATGCAAAAAAAGCATGCACGGTAAATACGTTTGTACACAGAAGTAAATATCCGTGTTTAACAAATAGGTGTGGACAATATGCATGCATACTTAAAATCATACAAAATCTATGCATACTAAACAAATTAGTATTAAAAAGTAAATATGCATGACTAATTAAGTGCTCAAAATGCATGTGCATGCTTTAAAAGTGTGTGTGCAGTGGAAAAGCTAAATAAATTAGTTTGCAAAAGTAACAAACAGCTGGAAATTGCTTCATAAAAAAAAAACATGGTATGCATGAAGTCTGGGGAGGTGAACATGCAAAGTCTCAAAAAAAATCTGTTTTGTTAATGCATGCCTGTAAGTTTGGAAAAATATTTTGAAATTAAATTGTTTCACATTTCCATCACAGCAGTTGACAAAAATATATGTGTGTACTGTATGTGTAGGAGTGACAGAGAAGCAGAGCAGCTTTGCTACTGAAGGCTGGTTTATCGGGCTCATCAGCGCCCTCGTGCTGTTGTTGCTGCTTCTGCTCATTCTCTGCTTTGTCAAACGCAACAAAGGTGGAAAGTACTCAGGTAGGACAGCTGCCTCAGTGATCAAACATCAACGTGGACTTGAGTCTGTTAGGAAAGCATTGACTGATGTGAACGTTTTGCTTTCCGTCCCAGTGAAAGACAAGGAGGAGGGCCAGGTGGACTCAGAGTCTCGACCGATGAAGGATGAGACGTTCGGGGAGTACAGGTGTGCTGCCATGACCTATTCTCCATTGTTTTTCTGAAACACAAAGCTTGACTGAATTGCAGCCCTGTTTCTTTGCTTTGCTCACACTCTCCCTTTTTCCTGATGCTTTCCCTAAATGCTTTCCAGATCACTAGAGAGGTATGATTTGCAGTCTTTTTATAATGCATGTGCATGAGTGTTACTGTTGATGAGCTGAACGCTACCCAAAGCCACGCTATTCCTAAGCAGAACACCCCGAGCAGTATTAATATAAACACCTAATCAGATGTGGTTGCAGGTGGAACAGAAAGCTGAATATTTACATGTTTAAATGTTTTAAAATATATTGCATTGTGTGATATACACTGCCTGGGAAAAAAATAAAAGTCATACTTCAGAAGGGTGAAATTATTGGCCTGCATGAAGCAAAGAAAACAACTAAGGAAATTAATGCCATTTCTGTTGAAGAACTGTGCAAGACATTATTGAAACCTGGATGGATAGTGCAAGAAATGAGGTCAGGAACAAAAAAACAAACAAACACTTGATGAAGTTGCATCGTGAAAGAAAAAAAAATCAACATAAAAGCGCTTAAAAAAGTTTAATAGTGAAAGTAAGAGCATTTCCATGCACACACACACACACACACACACACACACACAGTGCGATGAGAACTCACAGTATTGAAACTTAACAGCTGTGTGGCCATAAGAAAACTTCAGATCAGAAAAATGGCTTCAATTTGTTAGAGAGCATAAAAGGTCAGATTTTGGAGTAATAGAAAAAAAAGTTATGTGGTCTGATGAGTTCAGACTGACCATATTCCAGAGTGGTGGGTGCGTCAGGGTAAAAAGGGAAGCACGTGAAGGGATGCACTCATCATGCATCATATTTCAGAACTCAGTTTGTACAAGAGTGGTTCTGGGAGCACGAGAAAGCATTTGCTGTAATCAAAGCTGATGGTCAGTGCACAAAATATTAGAGTGTGATTTTTCCTATTTTTTTTATTTTTTTTGGCCAGACAGTGTATGTTGTCAGTACTATTTTCATAAGTATTATTTTACAAATGCAAATACAAATATAAATCTCCCTCTTATTGTTTTTTTATTACCTTTTTAAATGTGATCGTAGTAATATTTTGAAATGTACAGTACCGACATCCTTCGAGCTGCTTTTGGATCATCATCTCTTAGTTAATTGTTTTGTAGAAAAAACGATTTCATTCAACTGTACTTTAAAAATCCCTCTTTTTCCTTCTCATTACGAAGTGACAACGAGGAGAAGCGTACGGCTAGTCAGCCGTCTCTGTGCGAGGACAGCAAGCTGTGTAGCGACGACGGTTTGGACGATTACGGCAGTCACAGCGCTCACACCAAGGTGACCATGGACGAGTCTCTAGCCAGCCAGTACAGCGGAGTCAGAGACGGGCTGGAGATCGAGAGGCATGACGGCTCTCCCCTCAAACCCGGCGTCACCAACCACGGCCTGCCCAACTCTGCTGCCGTCCTCGACTAGCGGCGCGGTGTTAGCAGAAGAATCGATCCTGGACCTGCAACTCGTATTTGAATGACTGACCAAACAATCAATAATTCACACAATGCAACGTCAGTGTGTACACTATAGCAAAAGCCAAGTAACGAAAACATGGGATACAATGCTGGGACTGACTTTAGACATAATCAGACCACTTCAGCCAGAAGTGATAAATTATTTCAAATAGATTAGATCACCCTTATGTGTAGGGACTGCCATTTTTGCAAACTGTTTACAGATATATCTCTGTTCTCTTGTAATACAGTACATACTTTCAGAGTACACCAACAAGAATTCAAGTTTCCTGCCAGATACAATGACTTATTATACACAGCAGACTTTATTAAAGGAAAAATCCACCGTAAACAGTTTACATAAAATTTTTTGGGAATTTAGCAACATCCAAGATTCATCCAAGGTATTCTTTTGGTGATAAAAATGCAACGAGACGTTTTTAGTTCCATCAAGAGTAACAGTTCACTACGTTACGCCCAATCTTTCATAATGATAATGTTTCATTTAAATAACACCAACACCATCAAGCTTGTCCCCTACTATCTCTCTGAGCTGATCCTCTGCCGCACCTCTGCCGTACCAAACCGTCTTTAACGTGATTTTATACTTCATTAGGAAATGGTGGGACCACTGTGGCCTCGAACCTCCAGGGTCGAGGGATTGATTTCTGCCTCGAGTCAGTGTGCGTGGAGTTTTCAAGTACTTCCTTGTTAGGTTTCGTCCGGGTACTCCAGTTTCGTCCCACAGTCCAAAGGCATGCAGGGCAAGTTCATTTCCAAACTGCCCGTAGTGTGTGAGTGAGTCAGTACAGTAAGTGTGTGTGGCTGTACCCTGCAATGTACTGGCTCTTTGTCCAGGGTGTATCCCATCTAGTGCCCAGAGTCCCCAAGGCTCCAGGCTTTCCATGTCCCTGTTCAGGATACAGTATGTAATATAGAGGACAATTTTTTTTTTCTTTTGTGGTTTAGTGGTTAGCACTGTGGACTTGCAAAATTATTTTCAGAATCTGGGTTCGATTCCCTCCTCGGGTCTGTGTGCATGGAGTTTGCATGTTTCTACCGTGCTTGGTGGGTTTCCTCCGGGTACTCTGGTTTTCTCCCACAGTCCAGAGAGCTAGGTTTGAACCACTTAATCACCGAAATCATTAAAAATACATGACAGACTTTTAAATACAAACACATTATTTTTGTGTTTCAGGGTGGAATTTTCCTTTAATGATGATATTGTTTTTTAAAAGTGACAATTTAACATGACAAGGACATATATATAGATGCCGCATGGTTAACGCCAAATACAGGACAGTGTGAGTAGCAGAGAAAGAGAAATGCAGGGAGTTTGAGGGCCTTACAATCCCGGTAAGTGCATCATGCAAGCATATGTACTGTATGACATGTTGCATATGGATTGCACTGATGTAGTTCATCATTATATCTATTTAAAAAATTGCCATGTGATTCACTGTTTTATTGTCTTGCCTCATTGTTTGAGCTCTATGCATTTTTTTTTTTTCCATTTTGGACAATTTTGTGAATAACGTTATTTTCAGTTTTATCTTTTTTTGGGGTGACTTTCTTCTTTTTGCATCTTTCTATAAAATACGCATCCAGAACTCCATAGCCAAGCTGCCGGCACTTAGAAATATATCCGATGCAATGATCCGCTGATATGAGGTGCTTTATATCAGGCTGTATGTAGTCACATCTAGCAGTTAGCCATGTCCAGTATTAGTGAGCTGTGGTTCCAGAACCCTGAACCCTGATCGTTTGAACTCCATTTTCAGCTCGAATGTTCTCATTCATTTGTATGTAGCTCTCCTCCTATATGTGTGTGTGTGTGTGTGTCTCGCTTTGTATTGTAGTCTGCATAGTGTATTAAATGATGTATACTGACAAATCCTCTCTTGCAGTCCTGTTGGTATAAAGCCATATGAATACACTTCCGAGGTGTAATCGGGTATGAGGTTGTATTGAGGTACTGTACATACCCACATACACTAATTTCAGCTTGGTTTAAACAATCATGTGTAATTAACCCAGTTTGTGTCTTACGCAGAGAATGTATGCGTTGTTCGGGTTGGGATTCTGATTCCTTACCTGTATACCAAATAGCATTTGTTCCTGGTTCGATGTGTGATGTGTGTGCCGTCTTGAAGTTTGGATACGCAGTGTTATGTGAAGAAAAGTGATCGAGAACAACATGAGATGCCTGTTAAAAACAAAAGAGTTCCGTTTTTTTCTTTTGTTCTTCTGGAGAAATTCAGATGAGGCTTAAAAGGAAAAAAAAAACTCTCGAATTTTGTTTGAATGTAAATAAGTCCCAAATGATTGTTTTGCTACGGCGTCTATTTGTAACCGTATCTTGTTGATTACCATGGGTTTTGGGGTTGTTAATGTTTTACTTCTGAATTTTTGACCCTTTGTCTAGGTAGTTGTGAGATAACTGTTTTAGATAAGTAGAGAATAGGTTTTTTTTCTTTTTAAACTTTGAATTGGAAAGTCCAAACAAGCTGGTGTTTCACTGCGATAAAATCCAATCAGAACTTTTTCTTTTTCTTTTCTTGTTTTTTTTTTATTTAGAAAAAGCTAAATAAATCTTCGCTAGCCGCTCACCTGAACAAAACCGGTTTCCTCAGAGAATTCATTTCCTGTTCTGTTTGCTTACGAGTTGCAGTATTGTGTGTATCTGTTGCAAAGCAATTCCTGCGCAAGCACTATGAGGAAGATACCCGTCTCGTTTGTATCTTGCACACGCACATCCACCCGCGCGGGGAGAATTACAATGTGCTGACTTAAGCTCGTTGGAAGCGCCACTGAAAGTCTGTTGCGGTGAAGTGTGCTCTACGGGGAAGTGTGTGATGCAGTATCCTGGACTCTACGTTGTTGCTATACAGACACACTCAGGACACAAAAAAAAAAAAGAAAAGAATTCTCCGAGATGTTTATTTTCATACAGGAGGAATAAGTGATGTGAATTGCGTCGATGTGCAACCGAACTGCTGCTAGACGTCCGCGCTCTGTTAATGTCTGAGATAATTTCTGCTTGCAGATATCCACTATACAGCTGTTTTTGCTTTGCAGAAGGATGTAGCTGCGACATCGCCTGTGGTCATATAATATGTCATACTATTGTGGCATTTTACTTATAAATATAATGTAGTTTCTGATTATTTGAAATCTACTCTAGGCTCAGTTCTAGCTCCAAGACTAGACATTGCTTGATTCGAAGTATTTCTCATATCATGTATATCCTACGTTTGTTTATGATCTAATGCAATCAAAATGTTAAAATCGATTTGATCTGAATGAGAGGGACCGTACTTGTAGCTGACTAATGAACAGCCAAGTCCGTGGGCTGAATAGAGAACTGGGCCAGTGACTGGAGTGGGCTTGTAATAGAAAACAATACTGTATGTGAATCATGAATCAGCCACTGTATGTAAATGCTTCAAGAATAAAAAAAAAAAAAAATCATGGAACATGCTACATCTCTTGTCATCATTTCAGTTTTTTTTTTTGGAGTCTCCAGTAAAGATTATTTTGGTCCTTGAATAATGAAATCCCAGTGAAAACCCTTCAGATATCACATGGTAAACAACATGGTGGTAAAAACAGTCTGTTTAAAGATTCACGATGCCTAAAATTTAACAGTGATTTCTTCACACAGTGAGTATTGCACTTTGATTATATTTCAGTTCAATTCTCTTTTATTTATATAGCCTTTTTTTAAACAATGGTCATTGATGCAAATACTCTTTTACAGAACCAAACAAATAGAAATAATTCAAAAAATGTGAGGAAATATGGATAAATGATAATTATCACTTTGTCTCTGATGAGCAAGCCTGGTCCAACTGTGGCAAGGAAAAACTCCCTGAGATGACAAAAGGAAGAAACCTCCAGACTCAACAGTAAACCCATCCTGATCTATACTATGTGTTATGAAGCTTAAAGTTCAGTATAATCAGAAAGGTTTAATGTTATGTCAACTTTCATTGTTGTAGGCTCCAGTACAAAACTGATTATACACTGCCTGGTCAAAATAAATATCTAAATAAAACGTCATACACTCTGTTTCTCATGTTTCGTTGGACTGACTTATTCTTTGATTACATCACGCATTCACCATCGCATCATTTTGATAAGCTTATGCAGTGTCACAACATTTATTTCTGTCCAGAGTCACATTAATTTCTCTCCAAGATCTTGTATTGATGATGGAACATTCGGACTGCTGTGTAAAACCTTCTCCAGAACATCTCAAAGATTCTCAATGGGATGAAGGTCTGGACTCTGTGGTGGCCAAACCATGTATGAAAATGATGTCTCATGCTCTCTAAACCACCCTCTCACAATTTGAGTCTGATGGATCCTGACTTTGTCATCTTGGAACATGCCCGTGTTATAAGGGAAGAAAAAATCCTTTGATGGGAAAACCTGGACATTCAGTATATTCAGCATATTCGTCACCTGTTCTCATTTTTGTGCACATAACAGTGCTGAACCTAGACTTGACCAACAGAAGTACCCCAGAACATAACACTGCCTCCACATTTTTTTATGGTAGGTACCAGGCATGATGGGTACATCATTTCATCCACCATTCTTTTTATCCTGTTGCGTCCATCACTTTTATCAGAGAACATGACCTTTTCCCGAAGCTCCACAGTCCATTCGTTATGCTTCCTCTCTTTCTTTGATCATAGATCTGTGCTCTACAAAAGGAGCTCATGTCACCTCCGTTACCGGATTTTATAGCACGGAAACATTTATGGAGATATTGTCTCTGATCTAGCATTTCTCTCTTTGATCATGAAACTGCTCTCTGCTCACAGATTGTATCTCTTTGGCTCCCATTATTTCAACACAAAACCTTTATCAACTAGGATCTTCAGTTTATGTGGGAAAGAAAATGTATCCCTATATGGACGACCTTTGGAAGTCTGTGCTTGGGTCCTGGCCACCCCGGCATCATTCCCTTATTTATGACAAAATAAACCAGACAGGAATGGACTAAGCAGACCTCAGCCATTTGAAGATGGTTTTGGGGAATCAGTGTACACTTCTTGGTTGGCATCAGATTAATCTCCAAACATTCAGCCAGACACTGGCATCTGTTGCTGAGTCTCTCACTAACCTTACGACTCAAATGCAGAAGCCCCAAGCTGTCGCTCTTGCAGTTTCTGTTGCAGCTCTGAAATGATAACCTCTGATAGCCTTGTGTTCCCCCACCACAGACATATAAGGTTAAGCCAGGCACCTGCCATTCCTTCTTCTGTGTTCTCCGATTCCAGAACTGCAGGTCTCGACCTTTCCCACTGAACATTTAAAAGTGGCTTACATCATTACCTTAGAGTGGGGAACAGTTTTGATGAATTCATTAAGGCGATGTAGAGAGTTTTTGACAGCTTGTCCACCAGTCATGAAGCTGCAGGAAAAAATATTTTGTCAGGGATTTTGTTCAGCCTGTGATTATGGTATTGAGTTTTACACCTTGGCGAACTAAATTTCTGAGTCCCCCAAGGAAGAATTACTGTCACAGGAACCTCACCAGTTACCTCAACGCCTGTATGTGCCTCAAGTGGGACAGGAACCAGCTATCCAGAAGTATAGAAGGACACTGGACACTACAAATATCATAACCAATATCCATGGTCCTTTCGGTCTGACCAACACTCCGCCAGTGTTTCAGGCCCTTATTAATGATGTCCTCAGGGATTTTCTAAACACATACATTTTTGGACAACTAATTTGGACATTTGAATTTTTTCACATTCCTTTAAAGAACACAAGAACTATGTGCACCTGGTGTTAGGTACAAAGACTACCAAAGCTGAAAAATATCAATTTCACAAGTACTAAATCTCCTTTCTACTGTAGGCTCCTCCTTCCTCCTTCATTTCACCATTCAAGATCCTCAGCTTAGATGGGCCCATCTAAGCTGATGGCTGTTGTTGACTGTCCAACCCCCACTTCCAGGCGTGATTTCCTGCACTTCTTTGGTTTTGTAATTTCTTTATAAGAAACCACAGTTCCATAGCAGCTCCCCTACAAAAGGAGTTTTACGTTCACCTCCACTTCCGGATTCTACAGCGCAGAATCAGTCTCAGGAATACTGACTCTGATATTCGCGTATCTTTCTTTGATCATGAATCTCCGCTCTACAAAGGAGTTCACATTCATCGCTGCTTCTGGATATTACAGCGCAGACATTTACATAGATACTGACTCTGATCTTCGTCTCTCTCTCTCTTTGATCACAAATCTGCAAAACGAGCTCATGTTCACCTCCCCTTCCGGAATTTAGAGCGTGGTAACATTGAAGGAGTTTCTGATCCAGCCTTTCTCTCTTCTATCACGAAACTGAGTTCTGCTTACTGTAGAGTACTTCTCTTTAGCTCAAACCACTTCAACAAAGAACCGTTACCAACTAGGATCTCCAGCTTATGAGGGAAAGAGAACTTCTATCCTTACCTCTGACAGTATGCACTAGGGTCCTGCCTTCTTCTCCTCCATTTGCCGCTTCGTGACATTCTGTCATGGTTGTTTAAAAATTAAATGAAAGTTTCTCACTGCATAAGTTAGGGTTAAATAACTGGTTGCCAGCTGAAACTTATCAATCACTACAGTTAGTATCCAAGGGAAGGATCTGACATATTTGCTTATTTAGATTCAGGTAGTGACTTTTTTTGTCCAAGCAGTGTACAAAATTACAAAATGTTACAGTTTACACATGTGATTTTTAGTTCCTGTTGTTTCTAGAAATGTAAGGTTACATGAAAAGGTGTTCTACTGTAGTTCTATAGTTCTGTAAAACTTCAACAGCCTGAGTTGACCTGATGATGGTAAGACCTTTAGCGAGTGGTGGTGTTGAACTGGCTGAAGTAGCGCACAGTGGGCCGGTTGGTGTAAAGTTCATTATTGAGGTACTCCTGGCTGCAACAGACAGAACACATGTTAATTAGGAAACATTACAATGATTTTTTGAGGCATGCTTAAAGAACAATGCACAAAACAGTGTCTAATTTTCACATTTATAATATTTTGAACCATAATTTGAAAGTTTGTAAATATTCCAAATTGAACTAAATATAATTTCTTAATAGTTAATAAAATATTATGACTTCATGACTTATTCGTTTTTAATTGAACATACAGTTAAATTATAACATTTTGATAAACAGTAATCTTAAAGTAATACTCGAGTATCCATATCCTTATTTAAATTTTGTCAAATAAAATTTTTACTCATATTTAAAACTGCAACCATTCCAAACTGCAACCTCAGCAGCGACCTCATTTCCCCTCTTTTCTGTTCCAACCACTCAGCATTCAGCATCACCAGTATACTAATCCATGACTACAGTATTCCTCAAGACTACATTTAAAAAATATCTGAAAAAGTCTGGTTCTTTGGAAGCAAAATCACAAACACAGGAGTGGTGGCTCAAGCACATTATGTATGCACATTACAGACGCAGTATACTAAGAGAAGATAAACTTCAGTCCTACTGTGCCTGCTGCTCTCTGGCCAGCTGCTGGTTGTACTGGTCCAGTCGTGTTCTCCTCTCTCTCTCCAGTTCCCTCACTCTTCTCTCCTCCTCCTCGTGCTGCCTTGCCTGCTTCAGCTGCTGCCAACCCCGCTCCAGGTTGTTCTGCTTCTCCTGCTGCCTTTGTCTCTGTAGGATGCACAAGCAAGCATTGAAAATCCATTGATTCACTAAAAGGCTTTAAACTGCACAGAAAGATCTTCACATACCTCTCTTTCAGCACACTGTTCTGCTCTCTGCCTGTAGATGGCTCCAAGCTGCTCAGAGCTCATTCCCTTCCAGCGATCAGGTAGCACTTGGGGAGCCTCAGGTGAACCCATGCCTTCCTTCACTGCAGCTTCTGGGCACTCAGTCAAAAGGTCAGAGGTCACCATCTGCAGAATCTCGGCCATGTTCAAGGCCTCATGTGTCTGCTTGTTTTGCCTTTCTTGCTCTTGTCTCTCTTCTGCCTATAAAATCAAGTTTTTATAGATATTCAGGAAATTAGAATTAAACATCATGCCTTAACATAAAGCATGTTTAAACAATCAAACTGATAACACACCACTTGATGGATTTACAATCCTTAGGTGAAGATTAATTCTACCCTCTATAACAGCAGCTCTGCCATTATGATTGAAAATACAGGTTAATATTAATGCACTCATTTTAATATAGATGCTGACAACTAATAATATATTACTTTAGAAAATGCACCGTTATTTACTGACATAGATAAGTTTTCTGTGATATTTAATATTTATGGAAAGATTCTCCAGCGTCAGCTCTTTGTAACACTCGGTAAGTAAGG
>JAOVVB010000018.1:4391566-4405046 GCA_028570985.1 Heterobranchus longifilis | reverse complement strand
CTGACAATCCCTAGTAAGTGTAGTCATACAGTAGCTTCAATATAATGAACTATTGCTATAAATCGAATTTAATCCAGAAAACACAGAAAAGTGATACAAATCATGAACGTTCTCAGTGATGTTATACTAAATATCGGCACTATTCACATTTGACCCTCTTCTTTGCGAGTCTTCAACGAAGATGGTGCCTCGTGAACATGGCAAGCTGGGTTTTCTTTTACTTTAAGTAAAAAAAGAGACACTGGTGAGGGAGTAGCTGTTTAGAACTGATAATACATATAAGGTGATTGATTCAGAAATGAACTCAATATTAAATGTAACTATATCCCAGTAAAAAGTATGATAAGTTGTTGTTTAATCTAATTGCTGTGGTATAACAGGGGTGCTAAGACAGTGGCATCACTGATGAATTTCCTTTAATAGTACACCTCTGAGTATTTGTTTCCTTACTTAATGCCTTTACCTACTTAGTATGGCAGGCTTATTGACTTGTGCCAGCCCACGCAAAAGAAGTATCAGATTGCTGTGACAAAAGTTCTGGGAAAGAACATGGATGCCATCATTGTGGACTCGGAGAAAACCGGTAGAGACTGCATCCAGTACATCAAAGAGCAAAGAGGAGAACCGGAGACTTTCCTGCCCCTGGACTACCTGGAGGTAAAGCCTGGAGTGGAAATTTCAAATCAGTTGTGTGATTTCAGTCATTTTTCAGTCATAATTGGTTTCTCTTGCATTGCTCCCTAAAGGTGAAACCCACAGATGAGAAATTGAGGGAGCTGCGAGGAGCCAAGCTGGTGATTGATGTGATCCGCTATGAGCCACCTCATATTAAGAAAGCTTTGCAATATGCCTGTGGAAATGCACTTGTGTGTGAGAATGTGGAGGACGCACGCAGGATCGCCTTCGGAGGCCCTTACAGGCATAAGGTGAACAAAACCAGCAGAATGTGTTTGGCATCCGTACAGAGGAACAGGTTTTTCATGTACTATACAGCTTACTCTTCTAACACTTTGGTTTTCTTTGTCAAGACTGTAGCCTTGGATGGCACACTTTTTCAAAAGTCTGGGGTGATCTCTGGAGGAGCAAGTGACCTCAAAGCCAAGGCTCGTCGCTGGGATGAAAAAGCTGTGGACAAGCTCAAGGACAAAAAAGAGAAGCTTACAGAGGAGCTCAAGGTGACACAGCAAGGATGATCCAGTTTAGATCCAAATATAAAACGAATACAGACAGTAAAAAATGGGTTTTACTGTTGTTTATTGATCTTTTGTAATTCTCTCTTTTTAGGAGCAGATGAAGGCGAAGAGGAAGGAAGCAGAGCTGAGACAGGTGCAGTCTCAGGCCCATGGCTTGCAAATGAGACTCAAGTACTCCCAGAGTGACCTGGAACAGACCAAAACACGCCACCTGTCCCTCAACATGCAGGTGCTCTTAGAAGAATTCTATTGTTTTGTAGGGTCTAAAAGACTTTATTCCATGTTGTCATACTTAGCTGACTGTCTTTGTAGGAGAAATCAAAGCTGGAGAGCGAACTGGCAAATTTTGGACCCCGAATCAATGATATCCGGAGAATTATCCAATCACGTGAGAGAGACATCACACAGTTGAGAGACCGCATGAACCTGGTAGGAGCATGGTTTGGGTGATATCCAACTACACCATTCACTAAGAGGTGTGTTTAGAATTTCCATTAATATTGAATATGCAGACTTTGATATTTCGACATAACAACAAGCTTAAAAGCTATTTAGAAGATCTACAAGAGTTGCAGGCTGGAGTTTTGCAGGCTGAAACAGACACAGTATGTACAATTCCAGCCCCACTGTTTGACAGTTTGAGGTGACCACATTATGCCATTCTGTAAATGATGTTTTGGACTTTAGTTCCCCTGAAAGAAACCTGGAAATGTCATATGAGCCTAATATTAAATGAATGAAGCACTGTCGCTTTGCACCTCCAGGGTCCAGGTTCGATTCCGACCTCAGGGTTTGTGAGGAGTTTGCATGTTCTCCCCATGCTTGGTGGGTTTCCTCCTACAGTTCAAAGACATGCAGATAATTTGTGTTCCCAAATTGCCCAAAGTGTGTGAATGTTGACCGTAGGCCCCACAATGGTCATGAAATGGGAATGAATGCAATGATAATCACCATTGGCCTTCACAGTCCATGGTTGGACTACAGAGGTTTCCAGATGGATTGATGGATGAAATACATGAAGAGGCCACTAATGATTTACGAATAGGGTTATTATTTATTAGCAACTTAATTAACTATAGTACTGTCCCTTTTTAGTCCAAGAAACAAAAGTCTTTTTTTTCCACAAGGAGCACATCCTAATCTCAGAACTTGCTTCATTTGTAGACCAAATTATTTATGAATAAAATTGTGAACTATACTTACTTTAAATTCCCTGAAGCAAGAAACGTTTGGCCAGTTTATCCTTTAAACCATAGACATTTTTTAGTAAACTTACAAAAAACATCATTACTATTTTATTAGCATGTCCACTCATAGTTGTTGTGTTGTGTTTTTTTCAGCCCATAAAATATACAGTACTGTGCAGAAGTCTTGAGCCACCCCTTATTTCTTCATATTTAACTTTACAAAGAGCCAGACCTTCTTGTATTTTTAATGCAGTCAGTCTTGAGGAATAATTCACTAGGCTAGGTTCACGTTTTTGGCTCTCATTTTTTACCTCATTTTCAGTCTAGTCCCTGTACCTGGATGTGTTGGACCTTTGTAAGCTGGAAGCCATGCAATTAAAGTGAACCAAATAAGTAAACAAACCTGGAACACTGATTTAAGCAGCTTTGTAACTTTTCTCCGAATACCAGTAACTTTTCCTGTGTTAAATCTCTGACCAATAATTAAAAGTTGTGAATCGGTTATTATTATTGATACTGTTTTCCAGGTGGAGGATGAGGTCTTTGTGGAATTCTGCAAAGAGATCGGAGTGAGAAATATCCGAGAGTTTGAAGAGGAGAAAGTCAAAAGACAGAATGAAATTGCCAAAAAACGGTGAGTGCTTGTGACATTTGGACTTTGACATTCACCTATTGACTACGTATTTACTATAATAAAATTACAGACTTGAATTCGAGACCCAGAAGACTCGCTTAGCCATTCAGCTGGATTATGAGAAGAACCAGCTGAAGGAGGACCAGGAGAAAGTGATGATGTGGGAGCAGACTGTAAAGAAGGATGAGAGTGAGATTGAAAGACTGAAGAAGGTAATGACAAAAAGAATCGGTACAGCTCCAGGGTACTGCTTTCGATCATGAGCTTGTGTGACTGTCCGTGTGAAGCTTTGCATGTTCTCCCTATGGGTTCTCTTGTTACGTGCTGGTAGATGGATTGGCTATGTTATACAGTATTGCCCCTAGTTATGAGTGTGTGTGTTTAGGGTGCCATGTACTGAACAGCTCTCCCATTCATGGTGTATTCCAGCCTCTCACCCTGTATAGATTCCAAATGCACCATGAGACAGACCAGGATAGAGCAGTTACTAATGACGATGCAGCTGATGATGATTTTTTGATTGTTTAATTAAGTTGGCATCAATGGGTTTTTTTGCCTCAATTTGTCCCTCAGGAGGAGCACAGACAGATGAAGATTATTGATGAGACTATGGCTCAGCTGCAAGACCTCAAAAACCAGCATCTCACTAAAAAGGGAGAGGTCAATGACAAGAACCGAGAAATGGAGGATATACGGAAGAAACTAGGGTCTGCCAACAAGTAAGATAATATAATTACTATCATCTAAATTTTACCCAAAGTATGGTCTAGTTTGTGTAGAATGCAGGCCAAGCATACTGCTATTAAGGAAATGGATGGTGCAGATTGTATTGGGATTTGTCATATGTGATCTTTGTGCTTGACACTTTGTGCTTTGTTAACATGACACTTCTAGAGAGCTCACTCAGCTCCAAAAAGAAGTGACGGCTATTGAGACGAAGCTGGAGCAGAAGCGAAGTGACAGACACAATCTTCTGCAAGCCTGCAAGATGCAGGACATCAAACTGCCTCTCAAATCTGGAACCATGGATGACATCAGTCAGGAAGAGGTAGAGTGCTAGATAGAGTTAAAAAAAAAACAAAAAAACTCTCAGTCTAAACTTATCAATCTAGCAGTTGGAAAGGTTTCTAGTAGGAGCCTGACAACCATGACCATGACAACCCTCTGCTGGTGAGTTTCTTGGTGGGTTCTCTAAAAGGACTCGTAAAAAAAACCTTCAACCCTATAACCAAGAACACTTAATCTTGTTTTGTTTTTTGTTTTTTTGTAAAACTTGGCTTAGGGAGGCTCTCAAGTTGATGACTCCATCAGCAGCCACAAAACCTCCAGCTCTGTGCATGCCAAAGAAGCCCTCATTGAAATTGACTACAGCAACTTACATGAAGACCTCAAAGTATTTCAAAAGCTTGCACACACACCAAAGTCCAAATTCATCCTAATGTAATTTCCATGATGAATGCTACATTTATATTTATGAAAACCACACAAAAGTAGGTCATATTCTTTCTGAACAGGATGCTTTATCTGAGGAAGAGATCAAGATTGAAATGAACACTTTGCAGCAGAGGCTGAACGAGCAGCAGAGCATCCTCCAGCGCATCAGTGCTCCCAACATGAAAGCCATGGAGAAGCTGGAGAGCGTCAGGGACAAGTTCCAGGAGACCAGTGATGGTAAGGCCAGACAGTCAGGAAACTAATGTACCAGTATAGTTTTGAAGGTGTCTTTGTCCAGGGAGCAGAATTAAAGTGACAATAACCTGTGGGCAGACCTTCTCAAAAACCTACAGTTAAACATCAAGTTTAAAAAACTTTAAATAGCTGACATACTAGTATAATTTTATTTTCCCAGCAAAATATTTGACTTCTTGCAAGCTAAATATTACAAATGTAAAATCTAGTATTAGTTTACCATTAACTGATCAACCACTGCCCGTCTGTGTGTGTATATATTGTCTTCATAAATCGTCTTCTTGAAAAAACAAGTCTCTGTACAGTATGTCCTCCAAAGTATTCCTAGGTCTTCTTCTTCCATCAGCAAGTGTTTGTAACCCTTTGTTTTTAAATATGAATTCTTCATAAGTGGTATCACTTTGAAATTGATTGAAATCGAAGACCTAGGAAGACTTGATGATTGAAGGCAAAGCAATTAGAAGACTTATGGAGAATTGTTTGATCCATCATGCCGTTTGTTTTAAGTTGAGTGACCTTATGAACTGCAGCAGTCAAGGACTTAGCTGTTTCCTTTCTGACTTTTTCCCCCTACAGTCCCTTGCCCAGTGACCTTGTCTTTCACAATTAAAGCATTCGTTGTGGTCATTTTTTATCACATGTCTAGGTTCTTTCATTTTTTGCACAGCTGTAATGTGTGACCCTGTGGCAATGATGTTTTCCTTCAAGTAAGGTGTAACCACATTGCCATAAGTACCCATGAATTACCAGTTGGAATTAGTGAGTTTATGGGCATTTATCAGATCTGTCATGGGCCCATTCAGATCATGCTTGCTTCAATGGCCCAACTGACATTCTCAATGCTTTCATTTCTAATGTACTCAACAACTGACTAATTGCACCAAGTCTCTCTCAATCAGGTAAGATCTTTAACTCGGGGCGCACCACAGACACACAGATAAGAGGCGAGGTCTCCCGAGAAAAGGATAGTTTTATTTTGAAAATTCGGAAAAGAGGGGAGTTTAATGAGGGAGGAAGGGAGAAAAAGGGAGGAAAAGAGTAAGGTTGTGCATGTGCAGGTCAGAAGCAGTGAACAATTGGCATATAGGCATTCAGCTGGATAGCGATGATGGCAGCAGAGTGGCGAAGTGGACCCATGTGGAGAGCAGCTCTCACAGGCTCCCCAGCGACACACTGACAGTCGTGCCCAGCCAGCACTGCCAGCCCTGCCCCTCCTTTGGTGCAGTTGCAGGCAGGAGTCAAATGTGACTTTGGTCAGTGTGGCTTTTCCTTTTGGCAGCTGGGTTGTGAGGTCCTTCAGCGGCCGTGCCTCAGCAGGCAGTTGAACAGCGTTGTATGATCCACACACCTTTGAAGTCCCTGGGGCGCATGGCATCACCCTTCTCACATGCCACTCTCACTCTGTTGATTATGAGTTCTCCTAACTTCCGAACCTTCCGAGCTAAGCACCATGCCTCCCTTTTAAAGAGCGGATCAAGCCCTAGTTCCTTAGGTGATAATCTCCCGCCAGCCGTGCCAGATTTAGCTCCCTTCACACACCTGCTGATGGGGAGGCTGCCTACCAAGTAAGCTTCTAGAAGTAGGTGAGGAGCGAGAAAAATATTTGGGTACATGGGCTTCATGGGAAGGTCCGCGACAACAAGAAAAGGATCATTTTGACCTTGAGCACAGCATGTGATTTTTTCCCCCTAGTTGACATGTGTCTGGTTTCAGATCCAGTGCTCTATGGCAGTCCATGCTGCTTCCAGGTTTCGCTTATCTTTCCCAATAGCTCCGTTGAGTTCAGTTTGCTCTCTTGCTGTTGTTGATGCACTAGAGATCATTACAGCAATATACAGATGTCGATTATAACTGGTTTTCAGCTAATAAAAATCTTTCCAAGTTTTCATTTCAACTGGGTTGTTTCATGTCTTTTAGTCCATCCAGTTATCAATGTTCACCGGTGCGAGTACTTGATGTTGATGAATGAATGCTCTTGCTTTCTGTCTAGTTTTGCGAGGTTTCACTGGAATTTCATCATCCATTAAAGTTTTAAAGGATGCAGAGCTTCCACACTTCTGTTCTGTCTGCTTTGGTCTGCTGTAAATTGCCATTTCAGACAGTAGGTGGTGATGATTCATTTTGCTCTCCTCAGCAGAGTTATTGCAGTTTGTTGCTTCAGCCTTCTGAGAGCCAGTGATGTCCACTTTTGGGTTTTATTTTCTTTGGGCTCGTCCACATTTGGGAACAGGGTGCAGTGCTAGCGCTTCCGAAATCGAACGTTTCTGTGAGCTGATTCTTTGCCTTCACTTCATTCTTTCCTAAAACAACCGTAGGGCATTCAATCCTTCAATCTAGTTTTTTAAGATGTTCAAACCTCCTGTTTATCTCTTTGTCTGAATCCGAATCTGCTATAGTTTTCCTCTAAGCTCTGTTTCCATGCAGAGCAAGTCTTCCAAACGTTTTCCTGTAGACTTTCACTTTCTTTAAGAGCCTCTTCGGATTTAAGAGCTTCATACATTGTGGATAAACATCTTTCAAGGACTTCAATTCTTTCATCTATCTCAGTCTTAGTCTGAAAGTTTTTTGCTGAATATGCAACAGAAAAACTTGTAGCCTCTTCATCTTCTTATCTCCCACAGATTTTTCTTGCCTCAGTTCTGTGTGCATGGTGGGTTTCCTTCGGGTACTCTGGTTTCCAAAGACATGCAGATCAGGCTAATTGGCATATTCAAATATTCAGTAATAATGATTTGTGCATCAGGAGAAATATAACACATGTTGTCTTATTACTTTTGGCCTCCACTGCAGACATAAAAAGGAAGGGTTTGAATGATGGGGGAAAATGAGCAAAATCTAATATTCTAGACTACCAAAGAGCACGCCGATCCAATTCACTAGATAGATTTGTAAAAGTAACTTTAAAGCTCTGACTGTGTAATCGCAGACATTTTCTTTTTGCTCCAAGGTAAAGATGCACTCAGAACTATTTTTCATTTGAAGTTTTGCACATGAGCTCATTCTCTTAAAAGCCGTTCAGATTTGCCTGTACTTTTTTTGTGTATTTTTCAGAGTTTGAAGCAGCACGAAAGAGAGCTAAGAAGGCCAAGCAGGCATTTGAGCAGATTAAGAAGGAGAGGTTCGATCGATTTAATAACTGCTTCGAGTCTGTCGCCACCAATATTGATGAAATCTACAAAGCCCTCTCACGTAACAGCAGCGCACAGGTCTGGAATAAAAACATCATTTTCAAGATGTCTCAGAGGAATCCCTCTGCTTTTTTTTTTAGCCTGATTACTGTGATCTGCATCTTTAGGGTATAGCCGGTTATACCAAACAATCATTTCAATGCTGTACAGAACAAACTCAAACCTGATGTATAATGCACGCTATGTGTATGGCTTTATCAATCTAAAGTGACTAAAATCTGATTTTTTTCCCTACCCTACTGTGACACAGATCTGATTTCTAGCGCAGTCTGAATGCACAAATCGGATATTTTCCGATTGGATGCGAGTCATTTCCGTATGTGGTCCTAGATTGGATATATATCCAATATTTACTGAATTAATGACAATGTACAGAAAATAATTTGAGACTTTTTGCCTTTGCACACGGCACCGTCAGCACAGGGATTTCTTAGCAGTGCTAGCAAGAGCTGCTAAAACAGCTAAAGCGAGGCATCAGCTTTCTTTCTTCTCTGCTTGCTGTACTCCAGAACAAAATCCAAGCATACTGTATTTTTGCTTGAGTGCTGCCACAAATATGAATCGTAGTCTGGTGCCGCCCGAATGTCAGCCTGTTACAACGGCTTCCATTAAGTTTGAACCTTTTTTTTTTTAACTTATTTTGAAGTTTTTCCGGCACTTTGTGTTATTGTTTTATTTTTTCTTTTGTATTTATACGCTGTACTGTTCATACTTTCTATTTGCACATTTTCATATACTGCTGTGACAAATAAATTTCCCCAATAACGGTATATCTCATCTTACTCTATGACTTATCCTGCTTTAACCCAGATGAAGCGAGCGAAGACATAGAGGTGTGCACATGTGTGCCGATTCAGGGACAGATGCATTCACATTAGAGTCAGATAAAAGTCACTTGTTATGCCAGGCAAATCAGATCTGACCAAAATATTAATAAATAAATGTAAAAAAAAAAATCTGAATTGAACAATGTGGCTTTTAATATGAATGTCACAGAGTTCCCGTCTCAGTGCAGGTCATAGTTCTAAAAGCACCAAGCAGTGCATTCCTGTTATTAAATCATGCTGTGCTTTTTGTTTATCTCTTTCATTTCAGACCCTGCTTTATCGTTGGTCTGTTCCATAATGTGTGCACTTTTTTCAATTCTGCCCCATGATTAATGTAGCCCATTTAATTGTCTCCTGCCATAATCCTGTTCATTGTTAGTTTGCATTTCTATACCTTAGTTTGACATCACGTTTAGACCTGTGCCTGAGATTTTTTTAATGATAATGGCTTATCCCTGCTTGATGCCAACTGTGTAAGTATGAATACTTAATGCATCGCCGTAAATATGTTTATATATTCCACCCAGGCATTCCTAGGCCCTGAGAACCCTGAAGAACCATACTTGGATGGGATCAATTACAACTGTGTGGCTCCAGGAAAGAGATTCAGACCGATGGACAACCTGTCTGGAGGGGAGAAGACAGTGGCAGCCCTTGCTCTGCTTTTCGCCATTCACAGGTAAAATATAAAAGTACAGAAATAAATTATTTATTTTACAAAATCCTTGAGAATTATTGGCACCCATTATAAAAATAAGCCAAAATGATTGTATGAAATAAATATTACACATGATACAGTAAATCCATCATTTAGTAATCCAACAATTTTTATTCAAACAATCCATTTCCCCTTTGTTTTTATCTTTAAAAACTAAATGTTCCAACTTCTGTGGGTATACATGTCAAACTGGGACTTTTGATTGTGTAAAATAACAAAACATTTAGGAGAGTAAACACTACAGTACCTTTATTTTTCTCTATATAACCGCCCGCTACACTAATACACTTATACAAGCATTTCACTAGTGCTTGGATACAATCACCTTGGAAAAGTTTCTCGGTACGCTGAAGCCGTGATTGGACTGTTTGCTTCATATCTGAAATGATGGCCTCCCAGGAACTCCTTTAATGACCCAAATATATGGAAATGGCTTGGCGTGAGGTCAGGACTACAGTCTGTGGTCGTCATACGCAAATGAACACACTTGGGTCTTTTGACTCTCTCCAGTGCTAGTTAATTTCATTAATATGTAGTGGTAATATGTATTGGTCTACTTAGGTCCTCCTGATATCAACATTAAGAGATAGATTTTTGTCTATATATCATTCTGTTAGCTGCTTCCCCACCTCCTCTCTGTATAAAGTGATCAGCCAACTTGATTTAACCTGTACTTTGTCAGCAGGGTAAACAACAGTGGACTGAGTACACAGCCCTGGGGAGCGCCAGTGTTCGGTATAGCGGTGTTGGCGGTTGTGTTAGTGATACTGGAAGCTCTCAAAAAAGTTCAGGATCCAGAGTGGACCAGCAGTTAGATGTTAGTCTTTCCTGTTAGCAGCTTAAACTATATAATTGACTTTTTGTCCATTTGAGTGATTAGGACAGAACATGAACTGAGTTTCAAACTTAATAAGAATTTAGTAATGGTAGAGTCAATAATGTTACAGTATATATAAGCTACAAGTTCATCATAAGCATTATCTCAGTGTTGGCAGAAAGCAGAAATCAGTTAGGATTGATCCACCGTTGATGATAGTCGTTGAGTGCAATACAATACAATCTATTGTCTCCAATAATCAGCCAGCCACAGAGGACAGACTCCGACTATATAAATATATAGTCACAACTTCACTCAAATATAGTATAGCATGTACAGTATAATTTATAGACAGTTATCATTACCTGTTAGTGTCCTAGTAATTATGAAATCAGTATTTTTCAGAAAACTTCAACTAGCAATATTTCATTCAACTAAAACTGTTCAGTCTCTACATACGTTTAAGCTCCAAAATATCAGAATGGGTTAAGTTTTTTTTTTATGCATTCATTTTTGCTCATTTTAATATAGTCTCAATATTCCCTCTGGACAGCACATACATTATACTGTTCTACTTTTTTTTTTTTTTACATGTGAATTTTCATTAGCTACAAACCTGCTCCATTTTTTGTCCTCGATGAGATCGATGCTGCGCTTGATAACACCAACATTGGCAAGGTGTGTGTATGTTGTTTTTTACTATATAGAAATAATTACAAATCCATTAAAATGGCATTCCGTTCAATTTGCAACTTTTTTATTTAAGATTTTTGCTGTTTATTTCCTGCAGGTGGCCAATTATATAAAAGACCAGTCACTCCAAAACTTTCAGGCAGTGGTCATTTCACTGAAAGAAGAGTTTTACACCAAGGCTGATTCTCTCATAGGAGTTTACCCTGAGGTGTGTGTGTGTGTGTGTGTTTTCTAAACCATAAATACCTAAAACAGACAGACAGCCAGGTTTACATAATTAATACACTCATTCACATGACTTTTGAAATACATACAGTTTTAATAAGGATTTACCCTTGGGGAGTGCTGTTATGGAAGAATAATTAACAATGGAGTTATTCTAATGAAGAAGACTTATTGTTATAATCCAAAAGTTTTTTATTTTTCATCAACAGCATGTCTCACAAATTATTTATTCCAATTATACGACTGTAATATCCTACAGATTACAAATTTAAATGTATTAATAAATCACAAATCTTGAAATTCCAGAATTCAGCAGCACTGTGTTGTAAGTCCTAAGTATTTTAATGTGCATAAATACTAAAAGCTGATTTCTTTTTTCTTCCCCGCAGCAAGGAGACTGTGTCATCAGTAAAGTGCTGACCTTTGACCTCTCCCAGTATCCTGATGCCAATCCGAATCCCAACGACTGAGTTCACTTTGATTTAATTAATTAACGGTGGTGAATATTAAAACACCAATAATGTGAGTTTAGTGCGTGCGAAATCCTCTGCAGTGTGTAGAAGAGATTTGTGCACTGTGTTGTGTGTGCATGATCTCACACCATCGTCGAATTACCGTATTTCCGACCCATATTAAATGTGGTTACGAACTGTGAATGCTAACATTTCATTGTTAATACAATGTCTGATGCCTATGAAAATCACAGTGAAAGAATGAGCTTGTGCTGCATTTGTGATCATGAGTGTACATGTTTGAGATCTGTAATCTTTGTCCACAAACTAGTGGCTTGTTAATGCTATTATTTCTTTTGTCCTTTTATGGTAATGTCTGAAATGAAAGAGGAAAAGAAACCATCTGCCACTGAAATATCTACAGTGTGCAGTGTAAAGCAAATCCAGTGTTAATGTAGCACTTGTTAGATGCAAATTTAATAAATAACTAAATAAATAACTTAGTGGATATATATTAACCCGGCATGTAGCTATGTAAAAAATATCATTACCTGGAACTGATTAAAACAATATTTGTCTGTCTGTCTGTCTATCTATCCAAACTTTGCAAAAAACCTTTTCAAAAATTAAATTAAATTCAATTAAGCTAACTGTACTGATTAACAATATTCGTTGCTCTGTCCATGATGGGAACAGTCAGATCTTGTTCCTGAAATATTGCTATAACCCCTCTGTCCTACAGTATCTATGGTTAGGTATTCTGTACTCTATAGCAGGGGTTCACAAACATTTTGCGGCCAGGTTCCTATCAGCTGTAAGATAAATTCTGCATTCCATATAATTTTAATTCAACTACAGTATATAGAGTAAATACCAGGGTTATTATTTAAATGCAATATTAAAGTGGTTATGTGTTGATTCTATAGAGCTTTTTGTTCCTGAACTTTTCACAAGCAGAACACATTAGATTGAAGTTGACATTATTTATAGAATAAGTTGAGGTTTGAGTTTAAACTCACTCACTCATCGTCTATACTGATTTATTCTGTATACAGGAGGCCTGGAGCCTATCCCAAGAAGTCCATGAGGTGGGGTACATCCTGGACGGGGTGCCAATCCATAGCAGGGCGCGAACACACATACACGCACTCATTTACACACTACAGGCAATTTGGGAACGGCAATTAGCCTGATCTGCATGTCTTTGGACTGTGGGAAGAAAACTGGAGTAACCGGAGGGAACCCACCAAGCACAGAGAGAACATGCAAACTTCATGCACACAGAGACGGGAATTGAACTTGGCTGGGTTTAAACCATTTGATTCAAATGACAAGTAAAAGGCTAACAATTATAAAAACACATGGGTAAAATATTACTTTGGTAATAGCAGGATTGTTATTTCCATGACTGTTGCATGGGTCCCCTATTTATACAGTGTAGATAATTAACACAGGACACTAATCCTGAGCAGTGCATCCATGGCCTCCAAGGAGTCTAGATCACAATCCATGTGATTTTTTTTTCCTCTGGGGCTACACATAGGAGGAGGTGTACAGAACAAAGCCTTGCACACTGGAGGACTTGGAGGCATGGATTCAGTAGGTTCTCAGTAATATTCCAAATGACTTCCTTTTTTTAGAAGACCATTTGATGTTGGTTCATGCCACCGGTGTCTATATTGAAACTTTAAGATTTGCTTTCATTTTGCCTATGTAATAAAGTACATGTACAATTTGTTTCTATAAATTTGTATTATAAATATGGACTTTAATACCAATATTTAATGATTAGGTACTTTTTCACCCACCATACTACACACACAGAAAAAAACTTGCCACCCTTCACGTCACTGTTAT
>JAOVVB010000018.1:4378994-4389201 GCA_028570985.1 Heterobranchus longifilis | reverse complement strand
AAAAAAAAAAAAAAAAAAAAAGAAAAATTCAGTGCTTATTTTGAACTGCAATTCAAAAGCAATGTCTGATTTTCACAAGTTAAATTTCATAAAGTTTTCATTTATTATTATTATTATTATTGTCAGTTTCAAGTTATTTCGGTGACCAATGTGGGTTTTTCTTTCTTTAAAGTACCACACTCATCTTACACTTCCTAGTTATTTGGATTTGCTGCTCATCTTTTACAATCATTTCGTGAAGAAGGTCTCAAATTCATTTTCAAAAAACGCGTCGAATACAGATTCAACCTTCACGTGGTGCAACTGCCTCAATCCCAAATGCTCCTTAACCCCTACGTAGGGGCGCTACACAGGGTAACATAATGACTCCTACGCCCTGACTAGTGCACTACATAATCAATGAGAAGCCGTTAGCATTCAGCCACGGGCCCCCTCTGTAAAGCCGAACTAGCTTGTACGGACGTGTGACGTTACAATCGCTGATTGGCTGTTCACACAACGGGATCTGCCCCAAAGCGTGCTCCTATTGGTCAGTTCCTTTCTGCGAGAGGATACCCGCGTGTCAGATTTGCTTAGACTACTCACTCATACAGTTAGCTAGTAGTTTCAAAGCAGCACGCTAGATCACTGAGAGAGGGAGAGAGAGAGAGAGAGAGAGAGCAGGTTAGTTCGTCATGGATAATATTAAAGACGGCTGGTTCACTGAGACGTGCACGTTATGGCCTGGTCAAGCGATGAGTCTCCAGGTGGAGGAGGTTCTGTATCAGAAAAAATCCAAATTTCAGGATGTGATGGTGTTTAAAAGGTGAGGCTGAGATTAAGATCAAGATCAGGATCCGGTTGGCGGACATGATCAGTGTAGTAGCTTTCTTCTCGGAATGTTAATGTGTTCTTAGTGATTTCTTTTCTTCCTAAATGAGTTTTTTTTTTTTTTTAAATAACTGTGTGTGAGAGAGAGAGAGTGTCTGTGTGTCTGTCTCCTCGTGTGCTGGTTCATGAAACGTGGCTTGCACTGATCTAAATGTACTCATGTTTCTAATATTTTGTCCTTTCAGTCCTCTCAGTGAGACAGGTCATTACAGATTTTCCAGATTGTCTCCAGGAGTTGCCCCAGGTTGCCCCAGGTGGTCAGCAAACTGCTAGAACCAGAGCCAAGTTCTCACATGTTCTCACATGTGCACTGAGTTCTCATTACTGATCAACTCTAATAACCTCAAGTATATCAAAGATCCTTAAACCTTTTAATAATAATAATAATAATAATAATATGCAATCATTTGCCACATGTACGTTACAGCACAATAAGATTATTTTTTTCCCCCGCATATCCTAGTTACTGTAGGAAGCTATGGTCAGAGCGAAGGGTCAGTCGGCTTACAGCGCCCCCGGAGCAGATAGGGTTAAGGGCCTTACTCAACAGGGGCAACTTGGCGGTGCTGGGACTCGAACCCCCGACCTCCCGGAAAAAAAAATCAGCAACCCACAGCCTTAACGGTTTGAGCCACCACTGCCCATTTTACTGTAAACGTGTGCATTATGATAGTATCTGGATATATATATATATATATATATAAAAATCAGTTTCTATTGTTGGGTGTCATGGTGGCTTAGTGGTTATGACTATTGTTCCTGGTTCGATTCCCACCTCAGGGTCTGTGTGCATGCATTTTGCATGTTCTCCCCATGCCTCCTAAAGACATGCAAATTGGGCTAATTGGCATTCCCAAATTGCCCATAGTGGATAAAGTGGTATAGATGATTGGTGAGTAAGTGAGTGAGCGTTTGCATTTTTCTAAACTTCCCACCTACGGATGGATCATACAGTCACATTGGTTTCTTGTTGAGTTTCTTGATTGATTGGATTTCCTGCACTGTAACAACCTTAAAAAATGAAAATCTGTCCCACATAGGCTACAGTAACGCTGTAACTCCAATAAGCACTCTTTACAATCGTGGTGAGTGGAAAAGCATCACCGAATGCACGTCAAACCTTGATGCGGAAGACCTGAGGAAGACGCCGCCAGATTCCACTTCATGTGACCTATTTTTTCCTTCTAGTTTAAAAACTCCTGTACCCCGTTGTCACTTCATATTCCTGGTCTTGCCTGGAAGGACTGGAAGCCGATGGAGTTTGCTGCTCTTCTAACTCATTCACGATTGCGTTTCCAAGCATTTCGAGTTGCTTTTCAGCTCACTGTAGAATGTGAAAAGTGATTATCGAAGTTACCAGAGCCTTCCTGCCAAAACAAAGTAGTCAGGCTGGTTTTTTTGTCCTCTCTCATCAACAAAGCATTTCCATCAGCAGAATTTTTGGATGTTTTTTTGTTTTCTGCACTTTCCTGAGAATACACACTTTTCGAGAACGCTACCGACTGATGTGCTTTACTTGAACGTTGGGGTTACAAATCTTCTCCAGAAAGGGCAGGTGTTTAATTATTCAGCTTTAAATAGACTGACAGGTGTGGCATTTGTTTGGTCGGAATGAAAACCAACGCCCACGCCATCCGTTTTGAAATAAGAATCGACGTCAGAGCTATAATTCATTCAGCAACTGGAACATGACATTCAGCAGTGAATGTTTAAATAATTCATTTTTCATTTTTAAACTAGTTTTGTTAGTAGACAAATCCATATATATTTTTTTTATGGACGGGGAAGAAAAGATGATTGAAGTCTATGCAAAATGCCTGGCTTAAATAGAAGGAGTTTGTGTCTTAAATGTCTTGAAGCCATTTTTATGTCTTTTTCTAGCCAAAACCAGCAGCAGTTTGTTCTGAAACCATGCAGCATTAAATTCAAGTCTTTCTGTGGATCTTTAAAACTCCATTTTTGCTTTTACACGTTACAGCCCTTACCGACCGTGCTTGCTTGTCCATTCACAGTAAGACCTACGGTAACGTCCTGGTGTTGGATGGCGTGATCCAGTGCACGGAGCGAGACGAATTTTCCTACCAAGAAATGATCGCCAACCTCCCGCTGTGCAGCCACCCTTGCCCCAAGAAGGTAATGACTGTGTAATTTTATCCTGGCTCCTCATTTTGTGTAACGTAATTGTTATGGTTGAAGGTTGATGGCTTGATCCTGGGATCGTGTTACTGTCTGTGCGGCGCTTCGCATGTTCTCTCAGTGTCTCTGTCGGTTTCCTGTGGGCGGATAGACTCGTGATCCGACATGACCCTGACCTGGGTAAAGCCCGTACTGGAGATGAATGTGTAATAGAATATATTGCAACTAAAGAACGTACATTGTAATGTCTTTTTTTTTTTCTCTCTCTCTTCTCTCTAATGACAGTATTTATCGCGCAGCAGTCTTTAGCATTAGTGTAGTTTTTATCGAAAGTAGGACAGATTTAGGTCACAATGGTTCACATTTGTTTTAACATGGTTGAATATGTAACATTTCCTCGTCACAGATACTATTTCTTAAGTATTGGCATCTCGGCTTCATTCAAGTTTGTAAGTGCCACACCCTTGTTTTGTTGTTTTTAATTAAATTGATAAACCAGGTTCCCACAGTGCCACTTCACAGATTCAGGGTTCAGTCTTAAGGCTTAAGATCACGTTTTCAGCTTCTCAATGGCCTTCCCATCTTCCAAAAACATGGTAATAGGTGGTTTAGTAACTCCATAATGGTCCTAAGGTGTACAGTAAATAAGTGTGTGGATGGTGATACAATGGTGTCTGGATAGCAGGGTTAGAACAGGGTTAGAACAGTATGCTTCCAGTACAGGAAATTTGCTTTGGTGCTTTAACTAGCTTTTAACTGGGTGATTTTAAACGAATATATAGTGAGTATATAAAATAATTACAGTGGTTATATAAGATAACCCCCCCCCCCTTTTTTTAAATAATCGCATTTTGTTGCTTTGCTGCTTGAAATAAAGAAATTTTTTTACAGCTTTATCCAGCTGT
The DNA here is from genome assembly GCA_028570985.1 of Heterobranchus longifilis. Lineage (NCBI taxonomy): Eukaryota > Metazoa > Chordata > Actinopteri > Siluriformes > Clariidae > Heterobranchus > Heterobranchus longifilis. The sequence goes on along the minus strand of JAOVVB010000018.1, from coordinate 4,385,290 downwards.
ATTTATTAATTTATTAATTTATGCAACTTTTAACATTCAAGTGAAGGATACATTGCCAACATGTCAGGGGAAAAAAAAACAGAATCACTGAGTTGGAAAAGGATCACCCCTCCGAAAAATGACTTTCAGGTGAAGCTAATTACTGCTTTAAAAAACTGTCAGTCAAAACATGGTATTGGTGCTAAAAAGTCTCACCTAGGTGTAGTGTCTGTAACTTTTTAAAAAAAGTTACAATCTTTCAATGTTCTTTATTGTCATTCAGGTGAAACTTGGCCAGTTTAGATGTTACATGACAAGACATTAATCTGAAAAAGTATATTATCTTAAAATACAACATTAAAATATCGCAACATGAATTTGATATGGTTACGGACACTACATATTTTTTATAATTTTTTAAAAATCCTCAATTTTGCACGGAATGGTTTAATTTAAGCAACAAGTTTTACAGGTCACATGCTTCCAGAAATTTACACCAATTTTAGTATCAATACTCAAGGAAATATGAATAATTCGCATTTAAAATTTTTATTGTTTGATGCAAGACAGTATAACGCAGAAAAATGACCAATTTTTGGGGCACATATAAAATTGTCCCTCCAAAATGGCTGAAGTTAGCAACTTTAACTTTTTAGGGATGCGAGACTGGACACTTCCATGTTGCAAATAAAGTAAGAAATAATTTATTGTTGTAAATTTATCTGTTATTTAAAAGACTCATTGTTTGCATTATTTGCTATAGATAATGCTGTTACTATTCTTAAGTAACGTAGCATCTACAGTAGATCGGTATGTATTTGTGTATTTTTATTTTATTTTTTTTTATTTAAAGAGAAAACATGTGGGCGGCTTAGTGGTCGCCTTGCACCTCCAGGGTCCGGGTTCGATTCCCACCTCGGGGCCTGTGTGCATGGTGGGTTTCCTCTGGGTACTCTAGTTTCCTCCCACAGTTCAAAGACATGCAGATTACACTCATTGGCGGTCCCAAATTGCCCGTAGTGTGTGACTGCGCATGAGAGTGTGTGTTTGTGTGCCCTGTGATTGGCTCCAGGCCCCCGAGACTCTGAATACAGGATAAAGGGGTATAGATGATGAGTGGGAAGGCATGTGACTTTGTGCATTCCTCATGTGTTCAAGCAACGATGGCCAGTTTGCCACTGTTTACAAGTTTGCATGTTTAAAAGTTAAATCCATAATAAATAAATAAGAAACTTTCAAAAATTTTATTTATTTATTTATTTTTGCTTCATTGTACCAATTGTTTTGTAAAAAACTAGCCAAACCATGTCTTCAAAACGGAGGCACATACCGAACTGTGACTTTTGCGTACTGTTACTCCCTTACTGGACCAGGCTAATGGCTTACTGTAAATATACCTCACACGTTCATCTGTCCCGATCAGGTTCTGATCATCGGCGGAGGAGACGGAGGGGTGCTCAGGGAAGTCGTGAAGCATCCGATGGTGGAGTCTGTAGTCCAGTGTGAGATCGATGAGGTTCGTATCAGGTTTCCACCCGCCTTCAACTTTCTGTAGCTATAGAGGTATATTCTCATCTGTTTCGCTTTCAGTTCTCTCATTTAGCTTTGCGGTATGTTGCAAACAGGATGTCATTAACGTTTCGAAGAAGTACCTCCCGGGAATGGCGAAGGGATTTTTCAGCCCCAAGCTGACTCTGAATGTAGGAGACGGTTTCGAGTTCATGAAGAAGAATCAGGACGCTTTCGACATCATCATTACCGATTCCTCCGACCCTGTCGGTGAGAACTGGGGGAGGGGGGGGGAGACAAGCAAACATATTTCCTTGCTCTGCTGTGATAATTAGATTTTAATCTAGGATTTAATCCTTAGTTTTTCCTTTGTAAATGTAAAGGATCTGTTTAACAGTTTAATCTTGGTTTCCAGGTCCAGCAGAAAGCCTGTTCAAGGAATCTTACTACCAGCTCATGAAAACGGCGCTGCGCGAGGGCGGAATACTTTGTTGCCAAGGTTAATACACACACAAGGTCTCACACACTTTTGAAGCCTGGATTGTGTATTGGCAGATCGACATCCAGATGTGAACCAAAATAAAGTGTATTATAGCTGTAAACTATCAATTGAAACATTAAATCGGGCGACACGATGGCTTAATGGTTAGCGCTGTCACCTTGCACCTCCAGGGTCTGGGTTCGATTGACGCCCCGATGTCTTGTGTGGGTGAAGTTTACATGTTCTTCCTGTACTTGGTGGGTTTCCTCCAGGTACTCTGGTTTCCTCCCAGTCCAAAGACCTGTAGATTGGCACCCCATCCAGGGTGTACCCCGTCTTGTGCCCCAAGTGTCCTAGGATAGGCTTCAGGCCCCCCGTGGCCCCGTACACAGGATAAAGCAGTGCAGACGATAATGTGTGAGCGAGTAAAATATTAAATCATGAGTTGGTTATCTGGATTTTAGAAAGGCAGGAATTTCATGCAACTCTACCAATACAGATTTTATATTAAGTTCTAAGGTTATGTGATAAACGTGTGATCAGAAGTTCTTGCCTTTTGGCTTTCCAGGAGAGTGTCAGTGGCTTCACTTGGAGCTGATCAAAGAAATGCGCACCTTCTGCAAGTCACTCTTCCCTGTAGTGGACTACGCTTACTGCACCATCCCCACGTACCCCAGCGGCCAGATCGGCTTCATGCTCTGCAGTAAAAACCCGGTGAACACCCTTTCCCACCAGATCTGCCTGTGTGTGTGTATTTTTAGAGCTTTCTTATGCTTTTTGTGCTTTTACAATGTGCAGGACACGGATTTCCGTGAGCCGGCACGGGAGTTGGCGAGAGATGAGATAGAGAGCATGGACCTCAGATATTATAACCCTGAAATCCACCGAGCTGCTTTTATTCTACCTGAATTTGCCAGAAAGGTAAATATATACACATTTTTTTTTTTCTGTCTTTTTTTTTATTTTATTTTTTTACTGAACTGTATGGCACACTGGAGGGTATAGAACAACCCATCTAAAATATTTCTGCATTAGAGATTAAAAATCAAAAGGCAAAAAAGGCTTTTCTTTCCCTCCACTGCCTACTGCTTTGACTATGGTGCACAATGTGATGTCCAGTTCGTGTATAAAAATGATTCCTCATGCTCCCAAAAACACTTGAGTCCTGGAATATGTCTGTGCCATCTAAGAAGAAAAGCTTTATAGATATGATAACCTGGTCATTCAGTACATTCAGGTCGTCAGCTGACTTCATTTTATTGCCACATAACATTGCAGAGTCTTGACCTAATAACACTGCCTGGCTTGTACAGTGCATCGCTTCATGCGCTTCCGTTCTTACCCTGACGCACCCATCATCTGGAACAGGGTCCGTCTGGATTCATCAGATCACATGACTTGCTTCCATCACTCCAAAGTCTGATCTTTATGCTCCCTAACATGGAAGAACGGATCATTTTTATTGCGATGAACAGTGAAGAAAATAATGAGTTTGTTTTCCAAATGAAATCATGGATGATTACTTAAAGCCTGAAAGATGAGAACATCTGCACTTTTCTGCACAAACCAAAAAATACAGTATGCTACACCATTGTTTAAATTTATTGAATTATTCATTTTTCTTTTTAAATGCCTAATGGGTTATATGTAGACACGAGCATTCAGTGCTGTTGTGGAAATCCCTGAAGCCGTAATAACCTGTATTTATCAGGCTTTTCTCTCCCTCTCCTCCCAGGTCCTAAGTGAAGTGTAACTGGATTCTCGGCTGCCATCTTGTCTTGACGCTGCTTTGTGAAATCAGGGCGAAGCCGTTAGTGCAACTGCTGTGTGTTTGTGTTTGAAAGAGTGTGTGTGCACGAGTGTGTACCAGCGCACGCTCTCTCTCTCTCTCTCTCTCTTTGTCAAGAAAAGGGAATTGATGTGCTTTTTTGCACTGCTTTCACTCCAGTCTCCTGAAAACTAACTTTTTTTTTTTTTTTGTTTCGTTCCTTTCTGTACATGATTTAGTGTTCAGTGTCCCACATAACGTACAAGCAAGTGCCAGAAATCTCTCATCATACATGTTATGCGACATAGGATGCGACAGTCCTGACGAGGTCAATGCAAACGTTGTCTTATTTTGTGTTACATTCCACTACGGCTCTGTCCTGTGTGTTTTGTCTCCTTCCTCTGAAACATCGATCAAACTGAAGATGCAGCGTTCGAGTTCGGTGACTGTGCTTTGTTTAAGGGTTTTGAGTAAAAAATGAGAGATTTTGGGTTGATGCTTAATTACAATTAAATACAATTAAAGTCAAGTAACAAATAAATAACCGATAGTGATGTTTTCTAAACAGTTTAAACCTCATCTGTAATCCCTCTCCTTGTCCTAAAACGCTAAATACGCTGCCGTGTTTTACTTCTCTACTCTAACGGTGCAGTCGACTTGGATAGGAAGAAAATATTTTATATAAAACTTTGACTTGTGCTGTATCGATATGGGCGGCGTGCTCGAAATGTAATCGCCGTGTAACTTCTCGGATTTAGGTTACGATTTCAGAAAGAACGTTTACTCTGTGGGCTAAAAATCGTGACTCGTGTTCTGTTGTGCTGATGCGACATGTGGTTTTAGGTTCCAAACCGTGTCCGCTGAGAGGTCCGATCACCCCCATCAAGTTATATCATTATGATCGTTTTTTAAATGTTCATCAATTAGCCGTTTAAATGAAAGGCCATCTTCACGTTCCAGGTGTTTTGCTAAGAGCAGGGACGTAACTGTTCTTTGTCCATAAGCTTGTATCTATAAACTCAATGTAATTTTGCAAAATCTGTAACTTGATTTAAAATAAAAGATACACAACACCATAACTGCTTTGTCTTTTTTTTTTTTTTGCTGGGAAGAGTTGTACTGCTCTTGATTTACTATAATGTTTTATTAGGGCCCAAGCACTATGACTATGATGTCATAACCGCCCTGCTGGTTTTTTTTTTAAGGATTCTTCTTCTTTTTCTTCTTCTTATAATTATTATTTATTAACTTTTTTTTTTTCAATTATCCTGGCCTTTTGGGGCTCTTAATATGCTCAAAAAGTCAGGGAAATCAGCACACAAGTTGGAATCTGTTGTCATTAGGATGCCTGAGGGTTTGGCCTTCACGGGATTTTGTTGCATAGTTCATACTGTACACACTTGCATGTATACTGTACACTGTACATGTCAAACACATTTCGATCTCAGTGAGCTGAATGTTCACTATGCAGCTATGCATGCCTTGGGCTTACCTCAACAGGAAGTGGGTAATTTTGGGTTGTTTGCAGCAAGCAATGATGACCGCCCGATTGTAATGGCACCTGCGGCATTACAATCGCCAACAAACCCGGCCCATGATCCTAACACTCAAGGGATTTTTTAAATATTTCGAACGGTTCAGCCATGTCGATGCCTTAAACTTCTGTTGAAAAGTGGCTAATAATTTCCTGGGTGACATCATATTGAGTGACATCAGCATCCAGGGCTTTTTGAAGGTCTTGACGTGCTCAAAAGGCACACAGGTTATATGTATGTGTGAGGAAACCCACCAAGCACGGGGAGAACATGCAAACTCCATGCACACAGATCATGATGTGGGAATTGAACCCGGACCATGGAGGTGCAAGGCCACAGTGCTAAACACTGAGCCACTGTCCTGCCTTAATCTTTACCATATCAATAGTAAAAAAAAATAATGTAATATAAAAGTGCTGTACTTTTTCTGAAGGGTCAAATTGTTGGACGAAATATGGTATGAAAGTACAATTTCGGCTTCTGGCAGATGTCCTTATCTGGAGTGACTCACATTTTACCTCATTGCTCAAGGGCCCAACAGTAGCAACAGTGGTGTTGGGGTTTGAACTTGGGACCTTCTGATCAGTAGACCAACAGCCTACATCTGATCTCCCCTACCCCACATCCCAAAGTAAATCAGGCGTGTTAGGGTAGGAAGCAAAGCACATGTGGTATGATTGCAGATATACATATTTTGCTAGAAATAAATATACATAACAGACTAAATATTAGGCGTGTAAAAATTGGACAATCTTAATCGACAAAATGATTTAAATGTCAACAACCATGAATGGATAAAAAAAAACAAAAAACTGGTGGGTAAAAATAATGAATGTTTTTAAAAGTGAATTGTAAACAGGATATCAATTTGATTTGCCGTTATCTCTGATATATAAAATAATCCTTCTCTGAATGTCATCATTCAAAAATTATAAGAAAAAAAGTTTCATATATATACTCAGCAAAAAAAGAAACGTCCTCTGACTTTCAACTGTTTTTACTTTCAGTAAACTTAATGTGTAAA
>JAOVVB010000018.1:4333691-4361890 GCA_028570985.1 Heterobranchus longifilis | reverse complement strand
GGGAGAGAAAGAGAAAGAGAGAGAGAGAGAGAGAGCACGCAGGAGGAGCCCACCCACGACTGTCTTTCGCTGAACCCCCTGAAGCGCGAGGGGGTGGGAAAAATGAAGACAAAGTAAACCAGAAAAAAAAGAAGAAACAGAAATAAGAAAGTAATCTAGCCTAAGAATTAGATTAAGGGGAAATTTAATTCAAGCAGTGCACTATTTTCTCCTCCTTCTCTTATCGTCCACATTTTAAACAGATTTTGCAGCTTCAGCCGGATTGCTTGTGTTATTTCACATACCCCCCACCTCATACCACTCAGCCCCCCACAGCACCCCCCAGTCTGGTATCTCACCCTGCTTCTGCTTAAATAATTGATCACTAACACTTTTTTCCCTTCTAGCATGGAACAGATGAAGCATGGAGGCTGTTTCTATTAAAGCCAATTATTAAATTACAAAGAATACTATGCTCACGCCCAGTGATCATATCTAAACAAAACATTTTTTTTCTTTTTTCTTTTTTTTTTCTTAAAAAAAAAAACCAAAACACGCAGACCAAATTACGCCAAGCTTCACTTCTGGCAACTCTTGCTGATGTTGGCAGTCTCCATAATGCATCTATTTTGGAATTCTCAGTAGGATCTAATGATGATGATGCTCATAAACAGATGTGTTCACCTGATCACATGCACAATCCCAGTAGCTCTTTGTTCTATATTCTTGTATACACATAATACATATTATAATATATAATACATTATATTATACCACTACATACAAACTATAGGACTGTATCATAACCATAAATTCTGGTGGGACAGGAAAACATGAAGGTTTAAGCTAAATTAAATCAAGACTAACTAAACCTATTTAAAACGTGTGCATTGGAAAAGCATTTACAGTATGCCAGAAATCGGGTCACTGCGATGCACAAGAAGGTCGGATTCAGACTGAAAGCAAAGATTAAGAAGGTCTCTGAGATTAAAGAGAATAGATAAGAGAAGGTTGAAATAAAATAAAGGCATTTTCAGAGAGATACTGTAATAGAATCTAGAGAGCTGTGTTTTGAGGTCTGGTTGGGGCTCTGGATGCTTCATTACAGGACAGGACTGTGAAATGGTGATCAGAGAGATGATAACAAGCAATAATGAGACTCGAGCAGACCTAAGAGGTCATCATCAGGGCAAACACTGAAGCACACAGGATCAGATTTGATACTGGAAACAACTGAACCTGGAATCAAGGAGAGGGTGAAAATGTGCCTCGTTCTAGTACAACCCAGTATTATCACAGATATGGCTAATTCTGATGATACTGATTTAATATATTGTGCATCATTTACAGTACTGTTGTATATTGTTTATATAAATACAGTAAGATACATTTTGAATGAAAGAATTTAACAAACACAGGTTTAGAAGCGGTATAGAAGATGAGTGAGTAAGTAAGTGAGAATTTCACAAACATGTGTACTGTACATAATTCAACAGCACAGTAAAGATGATCTCCACTTTATTTTCCGGTCTACTGATGTACACGGTGTGTTTCGTACTTCCAGTCAGCTATTGTCAGGTGTAAACAGAAAACTTCATCATATCAACAATTATACAATTATAGAACAGTATCAATTTTATTATACAGTACCTAGCCAGGCAGCTAAGCTGGAAACATTTACATTAGCTACTGTATGTTGCTAGCCACACTATATGGACAAAACTATTTGGCCAAACCTGCAATGACATTGTATCCCATTCATGCCTATTCATTCTGTAGAGCATTAATAAGGTCAGGCACTGATTCCAATCTCTGTTCCAGGTCATCCCAAAAGTGCCTGATGGGGTTGAGGTCAGGTCTTAAGTTCTTCCACACAACGTCTTCATAGTCTGTGCAGTCATGTTGGAATAGAAAAGGGCCTTCCCCAAGCTGTTGCCACAAAGTTAGGATACGGAGCCTGATTGAAATACCTGAATTCAATAATTAACAGGTTTGGCCAAATACTTTTGTCCATATAGTGTATGTTATTTGATTATTTAGCTTCACCAGTAAACTGTCTCAATAAGAAGACTGGAAATTGATACAATTGCAGTGAAAATATTTTAATAAGAAAGACCAGGCAAATTATTCCAAATCAGTATTTGAAATCATAACTGGGCATTGTACAAACAACAATCCTAGCATGACTCCTAATGTTCGATGCGCTTTGTACTGTAATATAGTTGTAACAACGTTGCGATGACATCGACCTTCAAGAAGACGCTGGACATGATTGTTTTCGAAAGTTAGAAGGATGACCTTACAAATACAATCTTGTAAATTGAAAGGTTTAAATTTACTAAACTGTAACCTTTATTTGGAGTCTTTTTGCTGATTAATATTCAGTAACTTGTCACATGTACGACAGGGTCAGCCGGGATACAGCACGCACTGGAGCAAATAGGGTTAAGGGCCTGCTCGAGGGCCTAACAGTGGCAGCTCCTGGGGCTCGAACCACCAACCTTCTAAGCAACAACCTGGCGCATTAACTGATTGGGCCAACACTGCCTCATCTTAACATCCGTTTGCACAATGTTCGACTACATCCATGGTCCCTTGGATGTTTAGAATTCAGATTTGGAGACTTTCGGAGATTTGGACAGATAGAACAGCATCTCTTAATGTCGCCACGCTACCTCTTTGTGCTTAATAATATTACCATGAGGTGCATCTTAGCCCCCAGATTACTCCAATTACTGTAATATGGTGTAAAACGACATCACGTCTGGTCTCACAGAACAGAATTCACTCACACGTTAAGTGAATTTTTTGTTAACCCATTTGGCTGCTTTCCAATTTAATATTTCGGTAAATTGTTGTTGTCCTGTGTTTTTTGTGGTGCCCATTGTTATGTTGTTATGTACTTACTAGCATCAACAGAAGCTCCCTAGTGGTCTAGCGGTAATTCACGCTGTGCTCTCTCTGTACTGACAAGCTTTCAAATCCCATTTAGATCGTAGGTTGGGTGTTAATATTGTTTTGAAGTTGTTTTAGCACCACTGTGTTAGGGGCATTTGCTTAGTGTTGTTCCAACGTCATGCAGTTCTGATTTCTGTCATTTCATCAAAGTCATTCTAACTTCCAAAAAAAACAAAAAAAACAAAAAAAAAAACCTAATACTAGCATTGTCCCAATGTCTGTAACATTGCCAAATTAACATCACCATGACATTTTGACTCCTGCTGGAATATGTGGCGAAAGATATGTGTGTGTTCTCTCATTATGACTCTGACCATAAGAATAAAGAAACATGAGAACTTGAATACTCGGACTAATCAGGGGAAAAAAACTTACAATAGGTGAAAGTAATGGTGATACACTAGGGTGACAACCAGTGACAAGACAAGGGAGGAGACAAGACATGACTCAAAACAAAAGGCACATGGCAACAAAAAAACAAACGCTAGACAATGTGGAAAGTGTTTGTTACGGCAATCTATGCGATTGGGACTGGGAAATACGTGACATTACAGTAACTCTGGAGCACCGCACACAACTGTTACCGTCTTAATAATTCTAGTTAGCAAAAATTAGTTATGCTTTTTATAATAAATCGTTCATTGACTGAAATGATGCATCAATCTGAAATTATATGTGATTTAAACTCCTTTCTCACTTGCTTCCTCCCTGATCTTGGTGCACAGCTGGTGCTGGTACCGACTTGCTTGGAATGAATGAGGAGATAAAGCCTGCCTTGTTAGCGTTGTTCCTTTGCTGTATGTATCAGAGAGTCAGAGCATGCGCTCCTTCTGTTCTTACACAATGGCTCCTTTTAGCTCTGGGCTTTGGATGACCCAAACACAGTGGAGAGTGTGTACGAATTTGGCTCAAGCGTGTAAAGCCCTTAGGCAGTTTTTCTTATTCTGGCTTCCCGAGACCCTTTTTACTCCAATGTTCCTTGTATCATAATATAGGATAGAACAACAGAGGATAAAACCAAGCTTAAGAATTTTTTGTGCTGCGTATGCAGGATGCTTGATACCGCACTGCACCACGTTCCCTCTGATCATTCGGCATTGCTTGACTGGTCCCACTATCTCTCAGGGATCGAGGAAGACATGCATCAAGACTGTTTTCTGTCCTGGCTCCTAGGTGGTGGAATTATCTTCCTCTACATACAGCCAAATCACCGGCAATCTTTAACTTTAACTTATGTACATATGGAACATTCGATGGGAAGATTTTACTACATCGTGAGGCCAGGGCTGAGTGCAGACAGTTCTTCCATGCCAAACCTGGCAAACCATTTGTTCATGGAGCTCGCTTTGTCATTCTGGAACACATGTGGACGTCTTAGTGCCAGTGAAGGGAATTCTTTAAACTCCAGCAGACAAAGACATTGTATACAATTGTTTGTTTCCAACAGTTTTGGGAAGAAGCACTCATTGGTGTGATGGTCATTTGTCCAAATACTTTTGCCATATTATGTAGATAACTTTACATACATAAATTACAACCTTTCCAGACAGACTAGTGTTTTGTGTGTTTGTGTGTTTTTAACCATCAATATTTATAGATTTGCAATTACCCCCACCTGTATGATTTATCTTTACCATTGCACAGTGACAAATACGCATTGTGGGAAATAAGAACTATTTTTAATGTCGACATGGAAACTAAGCTCCTCGGTTTGTTTACTTCATGCAAAACTGTCTGATTGAATTCTCTGGAGCGCCCCCTACTGGGTTCCTCCGGTAACATGCGCAGTATCTAGGTAAGTATTTGAACAAAATACGCTTACAATATCTTAAAAATACTTTAGCTACTACCAGAAATTCAGTTAGGCTAGTTATTTTAAGGGTTTTTTCTCTCTCTTGGCTTAGGATACAAAATAAATAAATAAATAATTAAATAAATATAAGTCATGTGATCAACAGACTGTTGTAGTACATTTGGTTGTTGCCCCAATTTTTCTCCCTGTTGCAGCCAAATCAAATGACTCTCGTCTCCACAAAACTGGGGACTAATCTAACTTAACAAGCATGGTTAATTCACTGAAATCTGGAATTTCAGAATAAAAAAAACAACAAAAAAATAAAGAAAGAAAGAACAAAAGAAAGAAAGAAACTCCCAACTTCCCGCAAATTACCCCGAAACTCACGCCGTCTGTCGGTGACATGCAGAAGACTTGGGGTGTGTCCAGGAATGACCCTGTCCTCCTCGCCCTGGGAATGATGGGAAGGCTCCTTCGATATTTCTCCTGATGTTGAGGGCTTCAGCAGCTTCTGGCCTGTTTTAGTCTCATCTAAAAGTGAAGTGATGTAAAGGTTTCTTAAGGCACTTCTTGTGGGAATAAACTGATTTAAAGCATATAGGCCTATTTAATATGTAGACAGATGATAATTTTTGCAAATATCTGCAAAACCATTTCTGGTTTTCCACAAATGTAAAACCTGCCTTTAAGGTGTATTAGTTTAACCACACAAGGCCTCCTCCTAAAGAGGCAGCAGTAAGTCACAATGTTGGTGGAACTGTGATTTGTTTTAACTCTGTATTTGCAACACACCATATGGACAAGATGTCCAGACATTAACATTAATTATAAATTATATAACAGCAGACTGGTGACAGGATCATCGGCACCCAAGGCTCACCCATGCCCGTGAGGACCAAAGGCCAGTTTGATCCCATAGAACAGCCAATGCAATACAAATTGCTAAAAAAAAAAGTCAATGCTGGCCACAACAGAAAGTTACAGTATCCCAACACCAGATGCACCACGTACCAAAAGTCAAAAGTCTCATCAGACCAACAGGCAAATTGCCCAAGACCATCTACCTGGCCTCCAAACTCCCTAGATCCCAATCAGATCAAGCAAACAAACAAGCAAACTTCTTTGGACAAACAAGTCTGATCCACAAAAGCCTCTGGTTAAATTAACAAATGAAACTGAATTGAATTGAACTACTTAATCTTTCATAGAGTTCCTTGCACGTTGGTATCAATTCCACTTTCGCAAATGTTCAGTAAATCAGGATTTTTGTGAATTAAAGCACAAAACTGATTGACATTTACAGAAGACTTCAACCACAGTAAGATGATGAGACTTTTAGGGAGCAAAACCAATCACTTGGTGTGTAGCTTGTGCACATCCTCAAAAATTTGTGGGAAATGCCCGCAAGATGTGATATGCATGGAAGTGGTATGGGTGGTTTAGTCAAAAATGCCATAATACTTCAAGGTTCGCAATTACCCCCACCTGTATTAACTATATTTACTGGTGCACAGTGACAAATATGCATGGAGATAAATACCATCTTAAATGTTGACATGGAAACTAAGCTCTTCAAGTTTGTTTATTTCATGCAAAACAGTCTGAATTCTCCTATGTGGCCCCTACTGGAATCCTCTGACAATGTGAAAAAATAACGGCATTGCCAGGTGACCAAGTAAATGCATCTTTAACAGTATATTTCTGCTCTAAGTTGCAGTAAAGCATTTGATTGGTGCAAATGTTTTTAAAAAGGCCATATGTTCGTGCATGACAGTCCCTGCTGAATCCCGGCTTCAGAATCGATGGATAACTTCTCCAAGACGCCAACTTACAGAAGCGACGTGTCCATCTGTGGGAACTGTACACTCAATTGTTCACCAACACCACTTGCACAATACTTATACAATTATACTTATTGCCACATCCAAGCCATTTCCACATGTTTGGGTTGTTAAAGGAGTTCCTGGGAGGCCAGGGTTTCAGTTGTGAAGCAGGCAGTCCGATCATGTCTTCGGCGTACTGAGAAAACTTTCTACCTTGATGGTCCCCACACATAGTGCAACGCTGGGATAAGTGCATTAGTGTAGCAGGGGATTAAGGAAGTTTTTACTCATACCAGTGTTCTGTTACGCTGCACAATTAAAAGTCCTGCTTTGACTTGAACGCCCCTCATAGAAATTCAAGTTAAAAAAGAATTCAAATGTACTCATGCTATCTGGGAAAAAGTGCAAACAAACCACTTTTTTCCTGCACACATTCTGCAGTAACAGAGAGATCACAGGCTGTGGTGTGTGTATTGTGTTTCTCTGTAAGTTACGATAAATGGCTGAGACAGTTTGCTGTTTTAAACAAAAGCAAACGCTGGCATGAGTTGCAGTGTTCACGAATGACTGAACCTGAATCAGACCTCCCAGTGGCCGCCGTCAGCTGTGTCAATGCATCCAAAACAGCATTCTACACAAGCTTACCATCCGCGCTATATAAACAGAGATTCTCCCATAATAACTTTTTCAGCCCCGTTTTTGGATCATTTAATCAAATCAGTATGTGATTCATAAATAACTACAAGAAACAAAGTCAAACATTGTTTAAATATCAGGATAAAGGGGTGGTTTAAAGATGAGACATTTTTGAAAGCTTTTTAAAGGGATTAAAACACATGGGGGGAGTGCAGTTACAGGAAAATAATCAATGGAATGGTGGTTTGATGCATTTTACCCATTTATAGTTATATTTAAGAGTGTGCTACAATATGTTAGTTCATTTTATCTTTTATGTTACACCAGCTCTGAACAATCATTTTCACTTTAAGTTGCAGGGACAAAAAAAGTTGCATCATTTTTACATGGCAAAAGAAGCACATTGGCTAAAGTAATTATACCCCTCGAACTTTTTCACATTTTGTCATGTTACAACCACAAAATGGTCTAAATGTATTTTATTAGGATATTTTTTATTTTTTTTAATAAATAAGAATCTGAAAAGTGTGGCGTGCATTTCTATTCAGACCCCTTTATTCTGATACCCCGAACAAAAATCCAGTGGAACGAACTGCGCTCAGAAGTCACCTAATTAGTAAATAGAGTCCACCTGTGTGTAATTTAATCTCAGTTTAAATACAGCTGTTCTGTGAAGCCCTCAGAGGTTTGTTAGATAACATTAGTGATCATACAGCAGCATGAAGCCAGTTGTACGTGACTTTTCACAAACTGTAGACTGTAGACAATGGAGACTCATTCACAAAATGATAAATAAATGTCTCCCCACTGAAAGCTTCACCATATCAATTATAATAATATTAGTCTTTTGGCTCCTCCCATCGAGGGGTCGGCACAGCGGATCATCCAATCCACACAGAACTTGGCACAGGTTTTACACCGGATTACCACCCTGACCGAACCTTTCCATTTTATCCAGGCTTGGGACCAGCACTGTATCCAGTGACTGGGGTTTGGGCATTGGGTGAGAATCGAACCTGAGCCTTCCACATGGCAGGAGAGAAACCTACCCACTGAGCCACCAATGCCCTACTAATATCTATATTGCAATGACTTCATAAAATACATTTCTAAAGTGTCATCCAGAATATCCTAAATAAAATAATTAATACAATTAAAAAGAAAATGTCCAAATATTCTTGCCATAAAATGACTGACTAATTTATGTGTTTGAGAAAAATCCAACATTGAGGTCGTGGTTGAAAAGACATTTAAAGACCTTATTTTTAGCTGAGGGAAGTAGTTAGCTGAGTTAGTGAAATATTTCCCCACAGGTAATTTGCCCTGGAAACCTATTTACTAGAAAATGGTTTCTAAAATAACTTTAAAAATGTTTTTTAAACGTGACATACGGTATTTAAATATTACAGAAACAATCACCCACTGTTATGCATTATAATGTACATTTTTCCATTTTAATAAGTTAACTAAATATTACTCGCTGTTTAGATTTTATTTTATTTTTGTTATAATAATCATGTTGCCATTTTGAAGAATACTGAAGACACCTTTCATGATACCACATAATACAAATCTTTGATTTTGTGCTCTTGATTTTGAATTACTGTTTAAAATTTAGCTAAGACACATTAACATGAACATACAGGAGTTCTTGCTATATTTAAATTTAAATTTATTATAAGGCGCAGAAGGATGGAGAAAAGGTCCAAATGCACAATGACTCTTTGCACAAATATTTCAGTTTGAGTTAACACCTTAGACTCATGCTCTATAAGGCTAAATGTGTGTCTCTATCCTTTTCTTTATAACTTGTACAGATATCTGGAAGAAACAGACACAGGACCAACTTGAGCAAAAATCTAGAAAGGAGAAATGTCCCTTACCTGGGCTACCTGCCCCTCCCTGTGCCTCCATCCAGTACACCAAGAGTCCGAAGCTGCCGTCTACAGCAGCCACATGTGTGTACGTGTGTGTGAACACCAGAGCAAACAAGAGGTGGTGGAAATGAGCATCAACACCCACTGGATTATTACAGTGAAACACTCGTCTCTGTTTTCTCCACCTTCTGCACGCCTACTGGTTCTCTTCTCACTCTCTGCTCCCAACCATTCAGCACAGAGCAAGTGAGAGAGAGAGAGAGAGAGAGAGAGAGAGGTTCAGAGTTAAAGCTGGATAAATCACAGCAGTTCATTGTGAAAGATGCTGTGAAAGATGCTGTCTCTGATGCAGAGCAATTTGGAAAAAAAGAGAATGACAAACACACAGATGGTAATATTCACATGGAACATGCTACAAGGGCCAAAACATGATCTCAGTGACTTTAACCATGGCATGGTTGAATTGCTGACCTCCTGAGATTTTCACACACAGTGTGTTTACACTGAATGGTGTGGGGAAAGAAACACATAGTGATGAAAAACGCTGAGAGAGGAGAGATGAGAAAGGACAGCCTGGTTAGGCTACTCAAATGACCACTCTTTACAACCAAACGCAAAGCATCTTAGAATGCACGGCAAGTCACAGCATGGATGTGGTCTACATAAAGTTTTGAGTTAGCTCTTTTTACAAGCTCTGTTTATCCACCGTACGTCCTCCCTCAGACGCCTTAAAACCTGGCAGCAGAATTCGCTATTGATGGTCTGGCCTCTAGCGAAGTATTCTTGAGGCACAATTTTGATACCACCTTGTATGACCAGATGACCAGAACAGAACAAAGAACAGAAATCTGTGTGAGAGCCAGCAATGCTTTTTTTAAAATCTTTATTAGCTAGAGTACATTTCATCATCAATGAATGAATGCAATGAAAACTCAATATCAATTAAATAAACAAACAAATTCATTGATTTCTCAATGATAGGTAAGCAAATACATATTTTGTGAAGATTCACATTAATTTATTTCCACTTTTCTAATTAAAATTAATGAAATTTTATTTCTATAGGGCTTATAATGGATGTATCAATGCATAAATGTACAGTAGCTGCTCTACATTCCCTACTACTGTTTTAATTAAATTTACATCACATATGAATGAATTTGCAAGGTATGTACAACTCATTTTATTTTGTTAAAAACTATAAAGTTACAGTTCAATTACCTCGACCAGCAGTTTAATAAAAAGAAAAGGAACGAAACAGCGCCATCTAGTGCTCTACGCTTCACATTAAGGCAATGCTGATTTCTCTTCTCGCGAGATTTCGAGCTCGCGTTGCCATGACGCCGTGTTGTTGTATGCCGACTCTGAGCTACTTGGCTATCTTCATACACAGTGCCTTATAAAGATATTTAGCTAATTAAAACAACATCATGGTAAGTATTAATGCACTTTGAACAAATGAAAGCATGAAAAGCATTAAATGCTTTGTTTTTCTATAGCTAACGGGTTAGATTTCGATAACCAGCTAATAAATTAGCTACTTCTAGTTAGCCAAACGGTATTAGACTCGAGTCTTTTGTTTTCAAATGTATGTGCAAAGTTTGTCTATGGAGTGAGGGTTAATGTAATATAACTTATTCATGTTTTAGCCTCCGAAAAAGAAAGGCACAAAGTCTCCAAAGGTAAAGCGCGGGGCTGTGGTTGATGGACTTTCCACAGAGGACATGTCCAAGGAGCAGGTAAAGTTTAATGAATGTGCACATTTTTTTATGGATGGCTGGGTGGATAGATGGATGGATAGATGGATGAATGTATAGCTAGATGGGTGGTGGATGGATGGATGGATGGATGTATGGATAGCTGGATGGATGGATGGATAGCTGGATAGCTGGATGGATGGATGGATGGATGAGTGGATGGATGGATGGATGGGTAGCTGGCTGGCTGGATGGATAGCTGGCTGGATGAATGGATGAGTGGATAGCTGGATGGATGGATGGATAGCTGGATGGATGGATGGATGGGTAGCTGGCTGGATGAATGGATGAGTGGATAGCTGGATGGATGAATGAATGGATGGATAGCTGGATGGATGGATAGCTGGATGAGTGGATAGCTGGATGAGTGGATAGCTGGATGGATGGATAGCTGGATGGATGGATAGCTGGATGGATGGATAGCTGGATGGATGGATGGATAGCTGGATGGATGGATGGATAGCTGGATGGATAGCTGGCTGGATGGATGGATAGCTGTATGGATAGCTGGCTGGATGGATGGATAGGTGTATGGATAGCTGTATGAATAGCTGGCTGGATGGATGGATAGGTGTATGGATAGCTGTATGAATAGCTGGCTGGATGGATGGATGGATGGATGGATGGATGGATGGATGAACAGATGAACAGACAGACATATGTGAACACACCAGGTGTCCTACACAGCATTATTTAAGTTGTTCCCAAATGCATTGTAGCATGTTAATATAGAGAGTGATTGTTCAGTCTTCCTCAGAGTACTGGCTTCTCTCTCTCTCTCTCTCTCTCGCTCTCTCTCTTTTTTTATTATTTAAAAATCATAGTAAATTTGCCTAATTGTAACTTAAACTTGAACAGGATATAAGGTACATTTCTATTTAAAACTTTTCTGTAGCTTGTTAAATACAATTGCAGTTCCACTATTTTTTCTAGAAAATATAGCGAGGGATGTGATTATTTTTTTGATTGCACTGTAGACAAGCATTAACCAAAGCACATTTTTTTGGTAATGGATTTCCTGGTTTATGGAGCGCAGTATTTCATCGCTATTGTTGATTCTTTATCAGCTGGAAGAACACATTATCCGGCTGCGTGAGGAGCTGGACCGGGAGAGAGAAGAGCGTAATTACTTTCAGCTCGAAAGAGATAAAATACACACCTTCTGGGAGATCACCAAACGACAACTGGAGGAGAAAAAAGCTGATTTAAGGAACAGAGACAGGGAAATGGAAGAAGCTGAGGAGAGCCATCAAACTGAAATCAGGGTATACTTAATAATTAATTGTGTTATTCAGTTCCTCAGAAGTTATGTAGAAGGATGTGTCTAACAGGATGCATTTTGTCATTAGGTGTACAAGCAGAAGGTGAAACACCTGCTGTATGAACAGCAAAACAGCATTACCGAGCTTAAGACAGAGGGAGTGGTTGCCACCAAACTCATGGAGAAGGAGCAGGCAGAGGTGGAAAGTGAGCTGCAGCGAGCCAAGCGCAACCTGAAAGTAGATCTGAAAGAACAGGAACTCTCAACCGAGAACTACGTCAAGAACCTAAAACTGGTGAGTGCAAGCTGAGATTTGCTCTATGACACATGATGGTTAAACAGTAACACAAATGAACATACAGTACAGTTTCATTTTGTCCAGGTTTTAATCTGATGATTTGAGGTTCTGGGAAATAATTCTGAAGTAGTCTTCCTCCTCCTTCATTATTATTAGATCCACTTTGTACAGTGCACCAGTTCCACTGGCCCCAAAGCATGATGTCTAACAGTCGGTACAGTGTCTTTGGAGTTGATGTTTAACATTCGGTACAGTGTCTTTGGAGTTGAATACGTCACTGTCAACCCTTATACCACTGGTCAAAACTTTCCTCCAAAAGGCTTTTTCTTTCTTTCGTTAAGACTAAAGATGTGGATTTTAGAGTGTTTTTCTTGGACGACAGCCTTTTGGTCCATAGTGATGTAAAACTCTTGACTGTAGACAGTGACACTAGTGTTCCAACAGCTTCGAGTTCATGCCTTGTTGGTTCCTGAGTTGTTCCTAATCATGTGAACAAATTTCCTCTCAGATGAGATAATGTACTTATGTGTGATTGTTAATCCTGAATCTGGAGCTGTTTAGAAATGGCTACAAGAGACATTCCAGACATTCTACCATCCACAATCTCTTATCTGCACTGGGCAACTTGGATTTTGCCACTGTACTGTGTCAAAATCCAAGTTGTGGATCCAACGAGTGATGTCAAACTCTTTTTATGTTGCACAGAGAAGCCACAAGCTGGAATCAATAATCACTAACAGGAGGTTTAGAGGCCTCAATAAGCCGTGTGTTTCAAATTCTTGATGCATGTCAATGCAATAATTCTGCTCCAGAAAAAATGATCAGTTAAAAGAAATCAGTGACAGTGACAATATTGGCATGAAATTCATTTTCATGATGAGTGTATGACCACAACTGTACAAATACATCCATTACTGCCATTGCAAAGAACCAACTATTACAACATGAAAAAGGAATAAAAATAGCTGTAGAAGTGTTATAAATCTTAGCACCTAGTCCTAAATACATAAGAAGTTAATTAATAGCATAGTTTATTTGTTAAATGAAAAGCTTTAGATTTATGACTCTTCAGGTCCTGCTTCTGCTTCTACCTGAGTGGAGTTAAGTCCAAGAGGTGGTGTCAGACCTGATCCAGCTCATTGCATTAATATAAAGATAAACCATATGACTGTCAGATTATTCATTATGATTGTTCTGTTAACAGGCACTCGTTTGTTTCCACAGAGTCACGATAAGGAGATCACCAAGCTGAGAAGTGAATTTGAGGACAAAGTTCGAGGTACTGTATTGATTGTTTTTGACTGTAACTGTACAGTGAACACTAGAGCACAACTCAACCTGCTGATGTTTATCTACAGAAATCGAGGCTACTTATGAGAAGAAGATGCAAAAACAGCGAGAGGAGCAAGACCTCAGGCGCAAGACTGAAATCCATGAGATTGAGCAAAGGAAGAGCTTCCACATTAACACGCTGATAAAGAACCACGAGAAAGCGTTCAGTGACATTAAGAACTATTACAGTGATATCACTCTTGGGAGCTTCAACCAAATCAACTCACTTAAGGTACGCTGAGGAGGCTCATCATCTTCTGCTGGTTAGAATTACATCAGATGTATGCCTAGAAGCTATCCAGAATTGCTTAAGCAGTAGATCTGTTCTTTGTAAAAATACTACAAGAGTGAGTTTAATAAAAAAAAAAAAAATTGTATTGTTGACCACAAATAGGTTTTTGCATAATCTTCATTTTGTTTGAAGCAAGTGTTCCAACCCTTAACGACTTTCTTCTAAAAGCAAATTCTCCTGGTTGCTTATATTTTGTTGTAGTTTTTAATGTGAAGAACATACATTTAATTCTGTTACATTTCTGTCGGTTCTGTTTTATGTGCTACATTTTGTCTTTTTATTCATTGTTATAATTGAGGGATTTTCATACACATGGCTGCTTCAAGTGCTGTAGAACCAGTTGGTAAATTTAAATCCTAAAAGCTTATCTAATCTAAAATAATGCATGAAGTGAAACTTGGTCTCCAACATGCACAGATCAGCCATGGGACCACTGCACTGAAGTGAGGTGAGTAACGTTATCTTGAATGTTGAACAGTTCGTTCTCAAAGTCGATATGTTGGAAGTAGGAAAAATGGGCAAGCATATGGACTTGAATGACTTTAACAAGGACCAAATTGTGATCTCCAAAACCGCAGATTTTTGTCTGAGTTCCTGGTATGCAGATTTTAGATTTTACCAAAAATTAATCTAACAAAAATAAGTGGTGGCCATGAGCATCCAAGGTGCACTGATGCACATTGGGAGCGAAGACTAGCCAGTCTAGTCTGATCCCATATAAGTGCTACGGTAGCACAATTGCAGAAAAAGTTCCTGCTGGCGCTGATAGAAAGGTGTCGGATCTAACAGTGCATCATAGCTTGCTGCATATGGGGCTGAGAAGTCACAGACCAGTCGGAGTTCAAGTGCTGACTTATTTTCACTGCAGAAAGCACTTACAATGGTCACAGGAGCATCAGAACAATGAAAGAAGATGGAGGTGGATGAACTATGGGATGAAGGCAAAAGTGGGCAGATGAAGTATGATGCGCTGGGCAATGTTCTTCTGGGAAAACCTTGGCCACCTTGACCACTGACCTAAACATACCACGCTCACAACGAATTCCCCAGATCCGAGTGCAGTCAAGCAGGATCTGCCAGATACCACACCATAACTTCAGAGGTCTTTTCGAGTCCATGCCTCTGGAGGTTCAAGCAGTTTTGGCAGCATAAATTGGTCTTCAACAATATTAGTCCAGTGGTTTTAATATTACACTGTAGCTGATCTCAGTGTCATCTCAGGCTTATTCTGTTTCCTGCATAGCTTTATAACTGTTTGTTCTTTTTTCTGGGTGTGTATGTGCAGGAGCAAGTAGTTGAAATGAAGAAGAAGGAGGAGAGGATGGAGAAGGAAGTGGCCGATATCCGGCAGGAGAACAAGCGTTTGACTGAGCCACTGCAGAAAGCCACGCACGAAGTGTCGGAGCTGCAGAAACAGCTCGCCAACTACCAGAAGGACAAAGCCTTACTGGCGGTACGTCTCTTTTTTTGTGTTGAAGTTACATCATCTCTTTCACGGTTTAATTATCCTTCTATTATTGCAGACTACATTCACATTTAATAAGCTTCTATGATGTAAGTTGTAACATCTTTGTGGAGGTGTGACCGAGTGGTGTACTCGAGTTACTGATACTACTAGAAAGATGATTATTTCCCAATAACAGCATGAACTGATGCGTTTTGTAAGATTTTTGCAGGAGAACAATGCAAGATGTTTCTATTTATCAAAACCTATATATTATATTCTGTAACCCTGGTTAATAGTTACATGGAACATCAGCACAACAACTCCATGTATAAGAATAGTGTGTGGATGTATACTAAATAGACCACCGTTTCAGTAATATTGTTTCATTCCTCTGTCAGGGAGTTAAGGCGCGTCTCAAAGTGTCAGATAAAGAGCTGAAAGACCTGAAATGGGAGCATGAAGTGCTGGAGCAGAGATTCAGTAAGGTGAGAAAGTAAGCACCAAGTCATAAAAAGGCAAAAAAAAAGAAAACTTTTGCCAAAAAACTGCTCGCTCTCTCTTTTCTTGGTTTTCAGGTGCAGCAGGAGCGTGATGACCTGTACCAGAGATTCACCAAGGCTATCCTTGAGGTACAGCAGAAAAGCGGCTTTAAGAACCTTCTTCTGGAGAGGAAACTGGGTGCTCTCACCGACACCCTGGAGAAGAAGGAGGCACAGCTTAACGAGGTCCTCGCTGCCTCCAACTTAGAGCCCAGTGCCCTAAACGTGGTCACTCGCAAGCTGGAGGTACTGCAGATTATTAAACCTTGGGTTGTCCTGTGCAAATTTGATAAAAATAATTATTAATGTTAATTTTATAGTATAATTTAATACCGGGCGACTGGAATAAAAAGTGTTTAGCTTTCAAAGTTACAATTACACCAAATCATTTAGAAATCACAAATCAAGCTGCCTGTCTGTCATTAACATGTGTATGAACTGCCTTTAGTGTTTCTAAAGTGTATCTAAAAAAAAAACCAGCTAATTCTTACCATGTGCTAATAATCCATTTTATCTCATATCTAATCTGAATCTCTGCACGTTGTAATTCTGACAAAATCTTTAGTTAAGGAGTTAAGCCTTTTTGTTATTTGGTTTCTGATTAATTTTTTAATTTTATTTATAGGAAGTTTTGGATTCGAAAAACGTTGCAATTAAAGACCTGCAGTATGAACTAGCTCGTACATGTAAGGTAGGTTCATCAACAACCCTATGGCTTGATATTACTTTATTTTATTATTATTATTTTTTTTTAAAGAAGTCCTTCACTGATGTCCTTCGGCTCACTGTAGTATTCCGTGCTGTTGACCTCAACTCCAAACGTAGTGCGTGGAGCTGCTCTATTGGCCTCACTCTAGTGCTGGCTGGTATTTCCTGTGGCTGTAGACCTGAACTTGGAGCCTGGTGCAGAGAGCAGTTCTGTCGGAGAACACAGAGCACACAGAGAGCAGTGTTAGCCTGTGCCTCTAGAATTTCAAAAAACATCTAGGTGTGGCTCAGACTATGGGGAACACTTGCTGGTAAAATCGTAAAGTTTCTTCTGCCATGGTAAATCTGCGATGCACTTTCTCCTCTTGCCTGCTACATCTTATTGCATGTCTGGTGTTTTGTCACGGGGACACCATGACAATATTTAACTTTCCAATATTTAAAGTCTCTCCGTCATTTCAGCAAATTTCACAATTGTGATCACTTTTAGCTTATTAGTTATAATAAATGCACAGTTACAGGTTAGATTTACAGAGTAAAGCACAGTTCACACACAAGAGGGACAATGTGACACAAAACTATTCACATATTGTGCCTGTCTGCAGCATGGATCAAAAAGCAGCATTCTATTCAATAATTAATTCATTGTAAAAGAGTTAGGAAATAGTTAGCACCATGGCCTCGCTCCTCCAGCTTGTGGGTTCAATTCCCACTTCAAGGTCTGTTTGTGGCGTTTGCATGTTCTCCCCGTGCTTGGTGGGTTTCCACCGGCTACTCCAGTTTCCTCCCACAATCCAAAGACATGCAGGCTAGGCTAATTGCCGTTACCAGATTGGCCATAGTGTGTAAGTGTGTGTGCTTGTGTGCCCTGTGATGGATTGACACCTCATCCCGGGTGTACCCTGCCGTGTGGCAAGAGTTCCTTGGGATAGGCTCCAGGCCCCCACGACCCTGAACAGGATATGAGGGATAGAGAATAAGTGAGCGAATGAGTTAGGAAAGTATACTCAGAACCCAGGAATGTTTTTTTTTTTTTTCTTCTGGATCCCAGGACGTTTAGGTGCATTCCCATGAGAGAAAACATTTTCTCAAAACCTAGAAAGTTTACGCACTAGAAATAAAGGTATGGGATTGTACTTTTTATTTGCTGTTGTTGTGGTTGTGTTTTACCTGAAAATGTAAATATAATCTTTATTTTAAAATAATTTAAGGTATGGTATTGAACCCTTGGTAGAGTTTTTGCTTATAAATGTGAAAAAAAAAACCCTAGTTGCAGGATTTGAAATTTTTTTTAAACACCTTCGTCTTAATAGCATGTTTTCTTCCTCCAGGCGCATAATGACCTGCTGAGGACGTATGAAGCAAAACTCAAGGCTTTCGGCATTCCAGTGGATGAACTGAGCTTTAAACCCCTCGAGAGCAGTTTACTGAAGCAGACCTTAGGCCAGGGACCAGCCGGCCTGGTGTCTGCCCCTCTCTAGCATCGTTGCCTTAAACATGTACTTTCACATCAGACATAGAATATCCTGAGACTCATCTTACACTCACAGCTCATAATCATGCTACAACAAAAGTGCTGATATTTTTCTCTCACTTTCTCTTTTATGAAATAATTTTAAATTTTTCCTAATAAATATTTTAAAAAGAATTTACTGTCCTACCACTAATTTACCACTTCATCAGGAACACCAAACGAAGGAACACACGTAGTCAGTACCAGTGCTCGGATGCACTGGCATTTGAGCTGTAAGCTGTGGCATTCACATGGTGCGTGATCTGTAATAAGTGCCTTGGTGTTTGTTACAAAAACGTTCCCTACCCCATTACACCACTTCTACCAGCCTGAACTGTTGGCACAGGGCAGGTTGGGTCCGGGGATTCATCCTGACCCATTTTTTTATTTTTATTTTTTCTGAAGTTACTTGAAAGTTAAAGTACTCTCTTATATAACATGTTTCAATATAATATAAAGCTGAAATCATGTATGGATATATATACTATTTGTAAAGAATTTTACTTTGCATCTGTGTCATCGGTGGACTAATTTAAGGCAAAAATTTTACATTATCTGGAGCAAGGTATTAAGGTATTTTCGACATCAAATCTGTTATATCTAAACTTTCTGCTAAAACACAAACGCATTATTGTAATGGATGTATACAATATAATATAAAGCATATTGTTATATTTAGGTGTGGCCACTGCTCATGGATGTAGCTTGTATTATTGTATATTACACTATCGCAACATTTAGTCATACAACTTCCAAATTTATCTTATTTTTCTGCCCTTAATTTCATCTCCAACTTAGACTTGGACTTTAATATCCTTCTTCAGATTGTATTTAATCAACAACGCAGTGATGTAAAGTGGAGTTACTCTTTTGACCCAAGAGTTAATTATTTTCCAAGAACATCACATCCTAAATTATTCAGTCACCACAGCATTTATTTCAAAAGATGACTATTAAATATTATAAAATTTATATTTTTTATAATTTTTTTCAAGAAAATTTTAATAGATTAAATATTTGTATTTTTTATTCATTATACTTTTTAATGACTTATTACATCAAAAGCTGTGCTCTGTCCATGGACATGTTATTAGGCCTATACAGTATGAAGATCAAATAAGATTTGTAATAAAACAGATTTTGTGAAATAAAGCAACATGTTACAGTTTATTTGGATGTAAAAAATGACTATTATTATTATTATTGTTGTTATCTGGATTTTTGTATCATTAATCAATAGTATGCAATTTTGACCTTAAATTTGTTAAGTAATTTACTATGCAAAAAAATATTTTTGAGATTTATAATATAAATACTTTTCTAAACTTCTAAATGACTTTAGTTTCCGCCTATTATTAAGAACCACTCTTTCAGAAATCACTTTCAGATTTTTGCCTCATTTATAGTAAGACTGCATTGAACAGACAGTCAGGTTAACAGTGCACGTGCGGTGTGTCTGTGGATCTACACGTGTACGACTGTCTTACGTCAGCTCTCTCGACTGCTTTTCCAAACTGATGGAGATGAAATGAGAATAAAGTTCCTTCCTGGTCAGTCAGAGTGAACGTGCTCCGTCTCCCGCGCTTCTGTAACGTCACGGATCTTTCGCTTTTATTACGTCACGATCAAAGCGCTCGATTAAACGGAGCAGACAGCTTCAAACGACACGGACTCCTTAGATTCTGTCATTTGTTTTTCTTCAGATATTTTGCGAATTAAAACGCATAATGGTCAGTACAGATGCACTTTAAACAAATGTATCATTTTAACTTTTTATCATTTAAAGTTTTTCATAGACTTTTTTTTTTTTTTTAATGTTTACTGTTTAAATTTAGAAGGTAAGTCTAAATATACACCTTATTAATGTTTCAGGGTCCGAAAAAGAAATCAGCCGATAAGAAGACTTCTGGAAAGAAATCTGGGAAGAAGAAGGGCAAGTCTGGCTCTGGACTTCCCAATGAGGAGATGACGAAGGAGCAGGTAAAGTTTCATTAATGTGTAGATTGTCTTATCCTTATTAAATCATCATGTATATACACTGCCTGGCCAAAAAAGAAAAAGGCACCCTTTAAGGAGAATCAAATTATTACAAGCAAAGAAAACAACTAAGGAGATTTGAAATGACTGGACATGGGGTAAGAACCTTTCAACACATTATCGAAACTTGGAATGATAGAGCTAAAGCATCAACTGTGTGGAAGAAATGTAGTCTGGGAGAAAATGATGAACAGAGATCACTTAAACACTTGAAGTTGCATGGTAAAAAAAAAAAACAGCTATTTTTAAAAGTGAAAATAAGAGCATTTTCATACACACACACACACAATGTGATGAGAACCATCAGGATTGGGACTGAACCAAAAAGTTCATGTGACCTGATGAGTCCAGACTGACTCTATTCCAGAGTGATGGGCGTGTCAGGGTAAGAAAGGGAAGTGCATAAATCGATGCTCCCATCATGCACAGTGTCCACTGTACAAGCCTCTGGAGGCAGCGCTATGATCTGGGGTTGCTCAGGTCTAGACTCAGCAACGTTATGTGGAAATAAAATGAAGTCAGCTGACGACCTGAAGCATAAACACTGATCAGCCATAACATTATGACCACCTGCCTTATATTGAGTAGGGCCCCCTTTTTACCAACATAACAGTGATGCACACAAACAGTTCTGACATTTTTCTATTGTAATCAGCAGTAACCTTTTCCTCAGTTTGATCTACATTAGCACTTCTATTGGATCAGACTACACGGGCCAGCATTCACTCCCCATGTGGATCAGTGAGCCTTGGCCACCCATAACCCTGCTGCCAGTACACCGGTTTCCCTCCCTGGAAAGAAAAAATAGACAGCAAGTTAACATTTTGTTCCTGATGTTGGTGTGGGAAAAAAATGGGCAAGCATAAGGAGTTTAGCCACTGTGATATGGGTGATATTGCAATAGCTAGACAATCGGGTCATAGCAACTTCAAAAATGCCGCTCTTAAGGGATTTTCCAAGGCTACAGTGGTCAGGTCCTACCGAAAGTGGCACAAGAAAGAAAAACCAGTAATCCTGAGGCAGGGTAATGGGTGGCCAAGGTATATTGATGTGCGTGGTGAGTGAAAGCTGGCCTGTGTATTCCGATCCAATAGACCCAGTAGCTCAAACTGCTAAAAGGTTAATGCTGGTTCCCTTAATTGGCACTATGGTAGAAATAGGCCTACTATAGTAAAGAAAATCAGCAGTCGCCATACTTTGAGCAGTAAGACATTTTGTTTTGGCACAAGTAAATTCTTGTTTGATGGATTTATGAACGATTCACTAAAACAATGGAACAAGTTTGCCTTTTAACACTATTGTGCTGTAATTCACCACTTGTGTTGATTGTCTATTGTCCATCAGCTGGAAGAAAAGATAAAGCAGATGCATGCTCAGATGGAACAGGAGATCAAGGATCGCAATTACTTCCAGCTTGAAAAAGACAAGATCCAAAGCTTCTGCGAGATGACCAAAAAACAGCTAGAGGAGAAGAAAACAGATCTGAGAAACAGAGACAAGGACCTGGAAGCTGCTGCTGAGAGGCATCAAGCTGAAACACTGGTATCAGTAACTCTTCATTTATTTAGGAGACACTCACGTGTCAGAGGAAATGTCTTCTTACACAGTTTTTTTTGTGTGTGTGTGTCTTTAGATGTACGATCAGAAGTTGAGACACCTGCTGCAGGAACAGCAAACTGCAATTGGCGAGCTGAAGACAGAGAGAGTGGTGATCACCAAGGTGATGGAGGACGAACATACAGAGGTGGAAAGAAAGCTGCAGAGAGACAGACTCAAACTAAAAGCGAATATAAATGAACAGGAGCTCTCCTACCAGAACCTAATCAAGAACCTAAAGCTGGTGAGTGAAAGCTAAGGATGTTCATATGTGTGAAATCTGTTTTTCAGAATTTAGATGCAGATAACTGCAATCAGATAAACATTGCACCTTATATAGTACATCCCTTATATGTTACAAATGAATAGCCTTAGATTTATGGCTCTTAAAGAACCCCCATGCTGTGCAACCAGAAGTTTAAGATGTAGTGGAGTTGTACCTGATCAGGCTTATTGCGCAACTACTACTGGCTGTGTATCAAGGTTTCGGCAATAAGATTAGGTCCAGCTCCACCCCTGGACTTTTGTTTCTGAAGCTAAGACAATCCTTTTTAAGCTCTCACACACATACTGATGTGGCCTGAACAGAATTTTGAGGTGACGTTCCGGCCTTAGATTAACATTTAAGTTAATTAAAGATCATGTGCTCGGATCCAAACAACAACCTAGAGCATTAGCCACCTGAGCCACCACTCCCATGTCTTACATTTAATGTATTCTTGTACAAAGTTTTATCCGTGCTAAACAACCCATTAACAGACACAGCCAGGTAACACGGCTGCAATTATGGGAAGCTATTAGGGCTGAACTTGGTCATATAATTAATTCGTGTCGAAAAAATAGTAATGTGTTAAAATTCCTAGATTAATCACATGCGTTGACGCATTAATCTTGACAGACGCAATTTTTAGACATTTTACTTTCTCTAAAACGAAATCAAAATTTACTATAAATGTCTGTAACCAAGAGTATAGAGAAGCATGGAGCTTCATTTCTTTGTTTTCTTTCTATAAGTTAGTAAATATGATCCAGTTATCTGCACTGGACTGCCAGATCATTGACCTTCACCATCGTGTTAATAGGCACTGGTTTGTTTCCACAGAACCACAATAAGGAGACCACCAAGCTGAGAACGAAATTTGAGGACAAGGTTCGAGGTACTCTATTAATAGTGTGCTTTAATTTGACTGTGACTGTACATGGAGCATTGGAGCACAACTCACCCTTCTGATGTTTATCTACAGAAATCGAAGCTACTTATGAGAAGAAGATGCAAATACAGCGAGAGGAGCAAGACCTCAGGCGCAAGATTGAACTCCATGAGACTGAGCAAAAGAAGAACTTTCACATCAGCATGCTGATAAAGAACCACGAGAAGGCGTTCAGCGATTTTAAGAGCTATTACAGTGAGATCACTCTCGGAAGCTTCAACCAAATCAACTTGCTTAAGGTACACTGAGAAGACTTACAGTCTCCTGCCGGTTAGCTTTACATCAGGTGTACAGTATGCTTAGAATCTTTCCAGAATATACCGTGTGTGCAATGGAAGCCTTGCCAGTGTGTGTTAATGGGAAGGCTTCAGACTTCAAAATCAGTCAGCTTGTGTCAGTCTTAACTCCTCACCTTTTTGGATATCTGTATGAGCTCTGTGCAGGTCATTATAACGCTCTTCTATGGCTGTGTATGTACAGGACCAAAGAGCTGAAATGAAGATGAAGGAAGAGGCGGCAGACAAGGAGATGACCACGGTCCTGAAGGAGAACCAGCATTTGATTGAGACGCTGCAGGAAGTCACACAGGAAGTGACAGATTTGCAGAAAGAGCTCACCGACTACCACAAGGACAAAGCCTTACTTAAGGTAAGGTTTTTTTATTTTTGCTTTGAAGTTGCATCATCACTTTGATGGTAAAATGATCTTTCCATTATTGCAGATTGTATTCGCATTTAATAAGTGTATGACGTGAGGAATAACACCGTTGGCGGCGTACTGTTAGAGCAGAATAGTGAATGTCAGGGTGGAATGCTGAAGTCGAGTTACTGTCACCACCATGAAGACATGAAGATGATAGTTTTCCAATAACAGCATGTCCTGAACTCTTTTATTCCTTTTAGGCCACAACAACTTGCAATTATTTTTTCTATTTATCAAAGATCTACATTTTCTACTCTTTAAATTCCTGTTAATAGTTACATGTAATATTGTGGACCATAAAGTACCACAAGTTAGCGTATTAAACCAAGTGCTTTAATATAAACAGGTTACTTACCAATCAGAATTGAGAATTAAACAGTGCTGTGGTCTAAAAGTCATTGAGATATTGTTACGTGTTGTGTGTTTGTGTGTATGAATATTAAACAGACCATCATTTTAAGGTGATTGTGTTTCTTTCCTTTATCAGGAAAAGAAAGCAGATCTGAAAGCAAGAGATGCAGAGCTGAAAGATCAGAAATTGGAGAATGAAGTTATGAAGCAGAGAATCATTATGGTAAGAGAGAAAACACTAAGTTATTTAAAGCTTAATTCTGTTTAAAATCTCCACTCTCTCATTGCTTGGTTGTCAGATGCAGCAGAAGCACGATGACCTGCACCAGAAGTTCAGCAAGGCCATCCAGGAGGTGCACCAGAAGAACAGCTTTAAGAAACTTCTTCTGGAGAGGAAATTGACCACTCTTACAGACACCGTGGAGAAGAAAGGGGAACAGAATAATACCTCCCTGGAATGGAAATGGTGATTTTCACAAGGGCTCAGTGGCAACTTGGCGGTGCTGGGGCTCAAACCTCCAACATTCCGATCAGGAACTCAGTTACCTACACCCTGAACCATTTGAGCCACCACTTCCTAATATTGCTGGTTACTGAACCGGTTTTCTGATGAAACAAACTCAACCTTGAGTTATGGGTACTGGGTGTGCCAATTTGTAAAAAGGCATAATTTTATTCCATTTTATGTCAGTATTCATTTATAATAAGAATGTAATTAAAGGTTTTGATTACCAAAGCAAATCTCTGTCTATACTCACACAGGACAAAGTGACCTACAATTATTTATTTACTGTGCCTGTGATTGCAATGTGGAGCTTCTGATCTGGCAATAAGCAGCATTTTATGTCAGGTTATTTCTCTATTTATTTATTGTAAATGAGTTAGGAAACTATATTAGGAAGCCAGGAGCTTCCTCCTCATCAATATGATCAATTCTTCCCCTTTGTATGCAATTTGATATATGTATTCTGCCCTCTTGTGGATCATCATTGCATTGCATCCAGTGGCTTGCTTTTAACAGCTGCATCCAACTTGTGCTCAACATTTTGGAAGGGAAATCTTAAAAGTTTTTTTTTAAGGTTACGGAAAGAATTAAATGTATATTATTACTAATATGTTTTTATATGAATCTTTACTGTATTAAAGCTACTTATAACTACTCATAGCTACGTTTCATGCTTTATTTCTGTAGCATAAGACCATGTGGTTGAATGCTTGGGCTGGGACTGGGGAGGAAGTTAAGGTGCGTTGTCATGTTGGAAGCCAGGGGCATTTTTGTACCCTTTTCCAGTTGCTAGGGTGGATAGCGCACATTTTGGCGCATCCATCATTTATTTACTGGTGAGGCGGTTCTGCATTTCATTCCTCCAGTCTAGAGGCAAATGTGGAAAAGTTACTCCTCACTGGGACTTCTGGAAAAAGCCTTCAAAAACGGCAGTATATTTAAAACTGTGCTGCTAGGATCCTGATGCAAGCACGAAGATATGACCATATTACGCCCATCCTTAAATCTTTTCATTGGCTCCCTGTTTCATTCAGAATTGAATACAAGGTTGCCATTCTTACCCACCAGTGCATCTATGGGGATGCCCCTCCCTATCTCAAAGAAGTTATTACTTCACATACATCTACACATAACCTCCGCTCTGTCTCAGTACATCTTTTGAATCCTCCGAAGACAAGCTTCATACTATGGGAGATCGGGCTTTTTGCTCAGTGGTTTTGTGGAGGACCGTGCCGTACTATCAACTGGGGGTTACCACTGGCCAGTAGGCCCCTTGGTGGAATCCAGCAGCCATGCTGGTTGTATAACACAATATTATGCATATGGTTTTAATGATCAGTGTGTACATATAGATTAGGATGAATGCTGATCAGTGTATACATACATATTAGAATGCATGTCCTGGGACTTTGACTGTTTTAATTATTAAGAAAAAAAGCATTTTTGTCCTTCCATGTATTTAATTATAACTTTATTAGGAACAATACTCAAAGGGGTGCACACATGTTCAGTAACAATATTTTACAGACATCCACCATGGTTACTGGCCTGAAACTGATGGTTGCCACAAGGCGGGTTGGGTTCATGAATGCTTGACCCTTTTTCTTTGCAGAAGAACATCTTTCTTACAGTCACTGCTGTACTGACTTTTCGACACTGAGTAGTATAAAGCTGAATTATTTAACATATGTATGGTATTTGTAGATAAAAGTTGCCTGGTGGACCAGTGGTTAGCTTCTGGTGCTCTCACCCCATGTTCTGGGTTCAGTCGGGGTGGATGTTGCAGTCTCAACGCCGGTCCCTCTGCCAAATCAAATATGCAGAGCTGGCAACCCACTCTGGTGACCCTTAAGGGAATGAAGAAGAATGACAGTATTTGTAGGTCTTTTTCCTTTGTGTAGATATCATCTGACCATAACATGTGAATTAGACTATAGACTATTTAAGATAGTCTTAGATATTATAGTTATTAAAAAAGTGTTAGCATTGGGAATTTTTTTTATTTTTTATTAAAGATCTCAAAGCTGCTTAATTTCCCAATTGCTACTCACCCTGGCTGTGTACGGAGCAAAAGACTGACTAAACCACATTTGACTTTTTGTTAACTAATTTGTTTAGTTTTTATCCAAAAGGCACAGTTAATTAATCATTGACTAATTTATAATTTTGATCAAAATATTAATTACAAAATGCTAATAGGAATAAGAGGTGGGAAGCTAGAGGGTAGATTTGTTTCTTATTTAGTTATAATGTTGAATTTATAGATCTTTATATATATTTTTTATATGAGAGCAGCTTTATTACTTTATATACATGTATTGTAAAGAAGAAAATAATATATAAAAATATAAAAAATAAGGTTTTAGATCTCTTAAAGCTACTATAAAGATGAATTTGCTTTTTAGTGTATTCTATTTATAAATAAAGATTTCTAAGTGAGAGTATTTATTTATAAGATACTCAGGTTCACCTTCAGGTAGTGACATTAAAAAATAATATTATTAACCATTAGTGCGATTGAATCGAATGGACCAGAAAATCGCAAAAAGCACCATACAAACTCCATGTACACAGACCCTGAGGGTTGAACAGAACCCTTGATACTAGAGGTGTGAGGCGATTTCGAATTTTAAAAAAATGTTTCTCATAACAGTAGTAATAGGAGAGGGTGAGGAGTTTATTTATTTATTATTTAAAAATAAATGTATTTGGTCTCATACGTTTCTCCTTGATTGAAAATTTCGACGTTATTTAATTTCAGAATTGCTAACCCCATGAGCAGCTAACATTTTATCCCCCCCCAAAAATGTATAAATCTCCGTTGAGAACAAAAATAAAACCAGAATTGATCTTTACAGGACACCGTAGCTAACCCGGAAGTGTGCTTTATGATGCCAGGCGGCAGCTGTTGTTGTCAGTGTGCGGTTTTGGTTAGGATCCAGTGCGTGCTGCGTTCACGGTCACCGCAATTTAAAGCGTTTCAAACTCCATAAACTATGAAAAGCGCTGTAATTATTCCTAAAAGTATGTGGTCTTTTGTGCTTGATTTTATTGGCGAATCCTCGGCAATATGAGTGTTTTAATATATGTCTTGTCTTTTAAGATGCGACTAAATGGGACATTCGCCATAAAGTTTGGGATTACATGGAGAGTAAGGAGCTGGCGAGTTTCCCCCGACCTGTGCACCACAGAATCCCAAACTTCAAGGTAAATAAGCAGATTTCTGTTGTTTTGCTGTTATTATGCTGTTCTAATGTAGATAATTAAAGGTATCTGTGTGTATGTCTACTAAAAAAAAAAAAAATTCACTACATCTTTAATTCTTTGGGAGCAAGAATGAATATTAACAATATAACATTTAGTGTTACATGTAATGTCTTTCTCTGAAACTGGAGACTCCTTCCAATAATGCTAGATCTAATAATAGATAAATTGCTACAACTGACAGAAAAAATTTCACCTTATCGTTGTGTTTTTTTTTTTAAATTTGATTTCTGCTGAAATTATAACTTAGAATGAGTTTGTTTATACACTGATCAGCCATAACATTATGACCACCTGTCTAATATTGAGTAGGTCCCC
>JAOVVB010000018.1:4279482-4297083 GCA_028570985.1 Heterobranchus longifilis | reverse complement strand
GGAGACTAGTCAGGATAAAGGGAAAGATGACTGCAGCAATGTACAGAGACATCCTGGATGAAAACCTGCTCCAGAGCACTCTTGACCTCAGACTGGGGTAAGGGTTCATCTTTCAGCAGGACAACGACCCTAAGCACACAGCCAAGATATCAAAGGAGTGACTTCAGGACAACTCTTGAGTGAATGTCCTTGAGTGGCTCAGCCAGAGCTCAGATTTGAATCCCATTGAACATCTCTGGAGAGATCTTAAAATCTTCCCATCCAACCTGAAGGAGCTTGAGAGGTGCTGTAAAAAGGAATAGGCAAAACTGGCCAAGGATAGGTGTGCCAAGCTTGTGGCATCATATTCAAAAGGAGGCTGTAATTGCTGCCAAACGTGGACAAAGTATTGAGCAAAGGCTGTGAATACTTATGTACACGTGATTTCTCAGTTTTTTAATTTTTAAACAATTAGCAAAAACCTCAAGTAAACTTTTTCCACGTTGTCATTATGGAGTGTTGTGTGTAGAATTCTGAGGAAAAAAAATGAATTTAATCCATTTTGGAATAAGGCTGTAACATAAAATGTGTAAAAGGTGATGAATGTGCACTGTGAATACTTTCCGGATGCACTGTATGTCAGGAAAGGTGGCCGTAGGATGCATTTTGGGAAGAAAGCAAGCCAGTGTAGGCAGTGTGATGCTCTGGCCAATCTTCTTCTTGGAACCCATTGGTCCTGGATATTACTTTGAGACTTATCACCTACACTACCGTTCAAATGTTTGGGATGACTTGCAGATTTCTTTGTTTTTGTTTAGTGATTTATTTTTACATTCTACAACAATACTGGGGATTTCAAAACTATGAAATAACACATATGGAATTTTTTAACAACAACAACAACGGTCAGTTGTTATTTTAAGACATGGAGGTCAGCCTTTCTAGAACAGTTCTTGCAAGAACAGTATTGTCGAGTGTATTTGCAAAACCCATCAAGCACCATGGTCTCATGAAGACCTTCCCAGGAAAGCAAGACCAAAACTTACCTCTGCTGCAGAGAAGAAGTTCAGTTAGAGCCTCAAAATTAACAAACAGCACCTCAGATTAGAGCCGTTATGAAGGCTTTACAGAACATGAGTAGCAGATACGTCTCAATATCAATTGTTCAAGGGAGATTATATATTTTGGATATTTTGGACGCCTTCAGCATTGCTTTACAATGTAAAAGGTACATCCCTTACTAAAAAAATAGCAACTGTATTTTCTAATGACAAAGCCCTCTTTCAGGAGGATAATGTGCCCTACAGTATCATACTGCAAAAGGAACTGCTTAAGCAACATGACAAAATGTTCAAGATGTTGACTTGGCCTCCACATTCCCCAGATCTCAATCCAATCAAGCCCTGTGGCATGCGCTGGACAAACATGCAGACAAGCACGCTGACCCATGCAGGCCAAACTTTACAACTTACACAACTTAGAGGATCTGCTGCAAATGGCTTGGTGCCAGATACTACAGCACACCTTCAGAGGTCCTGTGGAGTCCATGTCTTTAAGAGTCAAGGCTGTTTTAACAGCACAAGAGAGAAAAAACTTAAACTTCATACAATACAAACAGAAAAGAAGAAGAGCTCAGAGTTTTATGATATTAGATATGTAGTTTTAATTTATATCTCTTTAGCTGGGTTGCGTATGTATATTACTAGACACACCTTTGTTGATATGGACTGTACATCGTGTCCTTTGCGAAGCTTTGATTCTAAGTAAATCTCCGGACGTAAAAATAAAAGTGAAGTCAGGCGTCTGTGAGCTGCACTTAACTCTGACATCTTATTTAAAACTAATTACTCATCTGTGATAATAACTGCAGCTCCTGAGAGACGTCATGCACTATTGAATAAATGTGTTGAAATAAGTGGTAGGAAAATTGTTCTTTAATTCAATTAAAATCACTATTTAGGCAGAGAAGGCCAAGCGAGAGTAATAACTTCCTTTCATCAGGGAGCTGTACCAAAATACAATAAGAAGGCCAAGTAAGATTATATTTAAAGTGATGTGAATAATTTCATAGTAAATGTTAATGAAAATATTAAACACAAAAATTATTCGTCCATAATAATCATATGCGTGTACCGTGTTGAAATACATATTTATACATGGAATGTTATTATTTTTTTTCATTTACTAAATCTTTGAAAAAAAAAAAAAATGACATGTTCAATTAACATTACGCACATGTCTATCCACATGACGCTAAAGAAAGAAAACATCATTCATCAGACCATTTACCATTCTGAGCTGGTAAAAGTAGCCGTTTGAACCTGAATGACCCTTTATTCTGGGTATTATTGTGAATGCACAAACTGAACAACATCAAGTGAAAAATCTGATGAGTCACATTAAACAATCAGTTTTGATGGATCCAGGCATTATTATTCAAAGTGATGTAACTATGTACTTTCACAAATATTAATTACAGGTTCATTTAAAATAATTCGCAGTCTGTCAATTTCCAGCGTGTTTTGGCTTATTTCACTTTTATAACCAACTACGCAGTGCTTATCTCTTTATATTCTTTATATTCTGTCTTTACATTCATTTCATTTTGCCTCTTCCTCAGGCTTCTGTCGCCGCTTTAAAATAACCGCAGGCTCATCACGCATGACAACAGCCATTAAAGTGCTCCCCAAGCCCCACTGATCAATGACCCAAAGGCCCATGAATAAACTATATATGCTCTCTCATGCCTCTTTAAACTGCCCGTCTTTATTTCACCCAACGAATGTGTAGATGCACTTTCCTCTGCATTTATCCTCTAAAACAGGTATGTTCTGCTTGCTAAAACAACGTCTGCTTTATGTCTAAACAAAAGATCGCTGCAGGATTGAGGGAGCACGGGCCGTTCTGTGGAACCAGGCCTCCGGCTAGAATCGAAACAGGCACTCACGAAGTGCGTGTGACTTTCCGCTCAGATGGCTCAGGAAGAAACAGAGGCTGGAAGATAAAGTACTCCAGTACAGGTAGCCTCCGAGTCACTGGGACACTGATGATGCATTCAATGTTTTTCAGCCTAACTTACATATCGTTGCACTGTTTAAATTGTTAAATCTAATTGGGCACAGTTTTTTTTTTGTTGGCTAAATGTAACAGTTATACTGCTGCAAGGCAAATTACTGATTTATGTTAATATGTTAATAATACTTTATTATTTATTAATTAATGCTTACATTGGAACAGATTTAAATGTGTATAATCATTGTGTTTATATTGTGTTAATTTAGCATTATGGAAGGAGTCTCCAGTCACACTGCTTTTTACCAGTCAGAGACAAAGCTGTAACTTTAGTTTTTATAACAAAGTCAACAAGAGAAAGTTTTTAGGCACTATTGCAGTAAAAAAAAGGGGATGTAAGGGAGTGAGTGTTTATTATTGTACATTATTTAAGTAATAGCAAGAACTAACTTATGATAACGGCAGCATGGTGGCGTAGTGATAAGCACTGTGGCTTCGTACTTTCAGGGTCAGAGGTTCGAGTGTTGCCTTCAGATCTGTGTAGCTCAGTGGTTAAGCCATTGGACTACGGTTCGGAAGGTCCCAGGTTTACATCCCACCAACACCAAGTTGTCCGTGTTGGGCCCTTGAGCAAGGCCCTTAACCCTCAAATGCCTCAAAAGCTCAGATGTATAATGAGATAAAAATTGAAGTCGCTCTGGATAAGGGCATCTGCCAAATGCCTAAATATAAATGTGGAGTTTGCATGTTCTCCCTGTGCTTGGTGGGTTGCCACTGGGTGCTCCGGTTTCCCCCCACAATCCAAAGACTTGCGGAGTAGGCTGACTGTTGTTTCCAAATTGCCCATAGTATATGAATCCTTTGGATTGGTGCCAGGTACAGAATAAAAATATAGAAAATGAGTGAGAGAAATTATCACACATATACACTATTAAAAGGTACATGTGTCATTCTTTAATTAATACAAAATGCAAGTGTTGGCAAATTGCTGGGGCATACAAAGAATAAAACACTCCAGGAAGTGCAGTTATAGGCAAATAATAAACTTTAAGATGGTATTTTATTACTAAAATGGCAGATCAGTAACCCCTGAATAGGTTTTGTTATTATGAAAGCTGTAGCACCAAACCATTTTGCATCCTACATCGTCTTCTGGGACTGCAATGGTTCGGCAGAAAGACATTCAAGCAAACATTAGCACTTAGAACGCAGACAATAACAGTTTGGCTTCCTCAGTATCCATCTAATTCCATAATACTATTTGCAGCTATGTTTGATGACATTGTTTTTTGTTCCTCTCTCTCACAGCCCAACCTTGCCCAAACCCAGTAGCTCCTCGCCATGGCCGCATTCACCCGCAGCAGGACCACTACATCTTAACTGACACTTTTAATGTTACATGTGATCTCGGTTATGAGTTAACTCTGGTACAAAAACTTTCACTTTCGGAGTTTGTAATGTGAGTACATGAATTCATATTTTTTCCTCTTTTGGAGGTTAAAGTAACTTTCATATCTTTAGGGTGATGAGGGTGTACCCTCTTATCAAGCCACATGCCTGAAGGGTGGATTTTGGGATGGTCCAATGCCTCTCTGTACATGTAAGCAGACTGAATTTAAAAAAGCATGAAGTATATAATAAATCTGTTAGCAGGCCTTTACCTTTATACCTTAAATGCTGCATAATCAAGCAGATTCAAGCAAGACATTAAATACCATGAAAATACTAATATGTGATACTAAAGTAAGCTATTATTTGTATAAAATTCTATTTAACCTAACGTATGTGTAATAAGCATCTTTCTCTGGCAGTGGTTAACTGTGGCCCCCCTGATGACATTAACAATGGAAGTGTCAAATTCACCACAACTACATATAAATCTAACATCGAGTACAGCTGCGAACAATTCTACACTTTGAAGGACAGCACCAGTGGTGAGAGCTGATCATGCAACACAATGACTACAAAATGTCCATCAAGGTGTCCATCAAACACTGGTTTAAACCAGGACTTTTGATTGTGCAGAATAACACAACACAGTTACGAGAGTAAAAACCTTTATTTTTCTATATAATCCCCTGCTACACTAATGCATGTATCACAGTATTTCACTAGTGCTCGGATCCCATCAAGGTACCAAGTTTTCTCACTATGCCAAGGCCAAGATCGGACCACCTGCTTCACGTCTGAAACGCTGGCCTCACAGGAACTCTTTTAATGGCCTAAACATGTGGAAATGGCTTTAAAGCGAGTTCAGGATTGTAAAAGGGATGTGGCAATAATTCCCAGCAGACTTCCTGTAATGTGCGATTGGTGTTGGTGAATTATTTTGTGTACAGTTCCCAGACAAATGTGTCTCTTTTCCCCAAGTTGGCGTCAAGTTATCTGCCGATTTTCAATAATTACACACTGCACACATTCCGGGAATGCCAACAGTGGACTCTGAGCCAACTCAGCTGGGATCATCTTTCATTGATGTATGGCCTTCTTTAAAAAGTTTGCACCATTCATATGTTTTACTGATAAGAGCCTCATCACCATACTGTGCTTGAAGTCTTCTGTAAATATCAATCTACCTTCATTCATGAGAAATTTCATCACAAGTCCCAGTTTGCCCAATAAACTTATAGCAGCCTGAGAAAACCTTCAGAGAGCAAAATTTTCATTAAGATATAGTTTGGAAACCTACAACGTGTTATTTGCCATTCACATTACAGGAATTTAAAGTATACTGATGATCGGCCATCTATGACTCCTTCTGACGAGGCACCAGGCGGGGGAGGAGGAAGAGACTTAGCGCTTCCCCTTCGGTATAGAGGCGAATCCACAAGGCAGGGAGGAACTACCATCCGCACAGCAGCCAGGCGCTTACCCCTGGCGGGTCTCGTGTTCTGATCTACCAGATCGAGGCATGAAGGGCACCACACTGAGAGCGCAGGAGTAATCTGCATCTTCCACCCCGAAGACGAGAGCCCCCAGGGCGGCCTTAAAGCCGTACGGGGGCTGGCAGTTTGTTTCTGAAACACTGGAGTGCTTGGACCCCGTCTATCGCTACCGTCTCCTGAAATCCTGACCATACCTGCAGTTACCTCCAAATGTGAAGAATGGAAAATGTTATTTTATAAAATTTGGAAGGGC
Source organism: Heterobranchus longifilis (assembly GCA_028570985.1). Classification (NCBI taxonomy): domain Eukaryota; kingdom Metazoa; phylum Chordata; class Actinopteri; order Siluriformes; family Clariidae; genus Heterobranchus; species Heterobranchus longifilis. Next base: position 4,290,954 of record JAOVVB010000018.1, on the reverse strand, counting down.
AGCCTCAAGGACATTTTGACAGCCAGTATCTTCACTAATGACTCATAGCTAACCGACAACTTGTGTGTGGAAAATCACACTTACTGTAGCTAGCAAGGCTTTGGGCAATTTTCAGGTAGACTGACTAAAATGCTGAGCTGATATATATATATATATATATATATATACACTGTATATACCCCAGACCACTTTGAGAACCAGAACACATATCATTACATTCCAGAAAACACTAATTGTGACAGCTGGGAATAATCTAAAACAATTTTCAGATTCTTTTTAGCTGCTAATGAGAATTCTGTGCCAGCACAGTTCAAACTGTTTTCCAACACCACCTAACATTTGTGAACAGGTGTTTAAGCTTGTTCCCTCACTGTTTAGGAGTCTACACCTGTGCTCATGATGGCTACTGGAGAGACACGCTGGGTAAAAGAAGTCCTCCTGGCTGTGTTCCAAGTAAGTAAGCTAAGTAAGTTATACTGCATACGTGAATTAAAATGAACTGTTTTTTAATATTACCTGTTCTACCATGTGTGAAAGTCTGCGGGAAGCCTACAGGGAGACTGGCTAAAGTGATTGGAGGAGAGAACGCAGAGAAGAACGAGATACCCTGGCAGGTAATGATCCTGAAGGGAGGTCGTTTAAAGGGTGGCGGTGCTCTCCTCAGAGATGACTGGGTCCTGACTGCAGCTCATGTCCTGTATGACTATGGTGATGTGTCCAGCCTGGCAGTGAAACTAGGCTTGGTCACACGCTCTGATCCTGAAGCAGTGGTGGGCATTCCGGAGGAGATCTTCATACACCCAAGATACCATCATGATGGACTGAACTTCAACAACGACATTGCTTTGATCAAACTGGCGCACAAGGTTCCTATTAGTTTAGCTATTATGCCGGTGTGTTTACCAGGGAAAGAGGGACGATTTGAGTTGAAAACTAATGACTATGGCACAGTAAGTGGGTGGGGTGTATGGCAAAAGTCTGGTTTACGGGGCTCTCATACTCTAAAGTTTGCAGAATTACCTGTGGTTAATTCTGCAGAATGTAAAGCCAAGTATGATGCCTTGGATACACCACAAGGGAAGCTATTAGTAACAGACAATATGGTGTGCGCAGGATTGGCAGAGGGAGGTGTGGATTCATGTCAAGGGGACAGTGGAGGGCCGTATGTTTTCGTAGACAAGCAAAGCCGTAGCTGGTATATTGGTGGCATTGTGTCATGGGGGTACAATTGCGCTGAAGCAGGGTATTATGGGGTGTACACAAAAGTGGGCAATTATCGTAATTGGATAGAAAACATCATGTCAAAAAACAGTTAAATAAACAGTCACGCCTATTGTCTACAATCTATTCTTTTTAAGCATTACATCTTTATTAATTCATTCCAATCAGGCATTGTCCTCAGGGGAAACCTCTGGTTCTGAAAAATGAAGCCAATGTGGAAATGCCAAAATGTGCAGTTCTTGAAATATCAACTGAGAGCTGGCTCCAAAAGTGAGTCAATGATCATAGACATCCCAAGTTGAATTGCTTAACTTTATAACATATATATAATATAATGCCTGGTACAAAAACAGTGTTAGCCTCCATAGCTGGATTTCCCATTCATAACAACTACGTATATGAAGTACATGGGTGATTTGAATGAACGCTGTAATGAAGGTGTCAAACAGCTATGCATCAATTTAGCTAATCAGCTAACTTTAATCGTTGAAGATTAAATTAGCACTAAAGCGAAACCGGCTAGCTTGTGGTTCTTGAGGTAAGTAGGCGTGATCCAACAGACAGCTAGCCGCTGTTTGCTCCATACATTTGCTCATTTATGGCTTAACTGGCGTTTCAGCTTCTGCCAACACGGAGATGACCAGATCGCCCACAGTTGAGCTTCAAAACCGCTCTTAAGATAACCTACGGGTGATGTCACAGAGTTTGTTTGTCTGGTTCTTTTTTATCGCTATTATTAGACACTTAAATAAAATATTTCCAGATACATTGTTTGAAAACCATCACTGCTCTTGGTGAACTTGTTGCGACTGAGCAGATCTCAGTAAGATATCATGCAGAGATGTTGTTTAAAAGGCAAATGAGCTGCTTGTGGATTCCAGCTTCGACATCATTTCCACTCATTTAACTCTTATGCATAATGCATTTGATGGTAGGTTTGCAACATGCGCTTTCCCGATGCAACCCATTCAGACCCCTTGACTTGGGTGCAATTGCTTCTCTAATGGCCTCTAGCCTTGTAGAGACACGGTCTTTCTCCACTTATACTGTCTGTCATCGGAATTTCAGCAGTGTATGATAGTGTTAAACTACAATGTTATGACAGGATGATGTATGGTGTATGAAGCAAAGATGGTGTATGATACTGGGTACACGATTTGTTGGAAGTGGGCGGGAGATGACACGAAGTTGATTTGTTTGCCTTGGGCAAAATCAGACATCTGTGATGTGCAGATCGATGTTGCTTCAGTGTCGAGCTACAGCATGCTAAAGAACTACAGTATAACAGATAAATAATAAAATCATTATCATAAGAAGGCACACAAGCACTACAATGAATAATAATAATAATAATAATAATAATAATAATGCACAGGTGTACTAAAAAAATAACAGAATTTCTAGAAGCGTTTAAAAAATGAATGAATACCAAAAGACTTATTGAGAGCTAAAGGTAGCATTGGTAGTATAACTCAATGGCAGAGGGTTTGTCTACATGCTCTGAGTTCCAGACAGCTATTAAAGCTTTCAAGACAGGAAGACTTATGCCCCGAGACCTACACCCTGTTTACAGCCCCCCATTCACGGCTGTGATGCTGCATACAGAATACCCATACATTGACTCCTTAATCAATATAACAGTGTGTTGCATTTCGCACGTAGACTCATGATTAATAAGAGGCAAAGCATGTCAAGAGATTGTGTCCGTTTCAGGGTCACTGGACTGTTTTCATGCGTGTCGTCAGGCGAACTGGTCAAGCTCTTCTCCGTCACTGCTCTGTGCTCATTACGTCGTAAGGCGGAGCTCCATCCTCGGGAGTGACCTCAATGCTTTTAACAAGACTGTTCCGCTCAAGCGGTGTAGCTGTCCATGAAACAAAACCTTTCCTTCATTACACTCAAAGTGTTCTCTCAGCATTATTAGCATCCAAGATGTTATGATAAATCCACACACGTGAGCTATTCTCCAGGAGTCCGGACGCTCTAACAAGCCAAGTCTGGCTTAGTATAAATTCTTGTTAAATCTTTTGATTGTATAAATCAAAGTGACGTCCTCAGATGGAGATATGAAAAGAAACATGAGGATTGAGATGTGAAATCAACAGAAAGCAGAGGCAAAGACTTTGTTGATAGTTTAGTGAGGGGTTAAATTTTTTTTACGTCTATCTAGGTTTCAGTTCATTAGCAGAATGAGAGATGTGTCTGATATCTTTTGTTTATTTCAGTTATGATTGGAATTGGATTTCAAGTGTTAAGAAAAGGTAGAAGAGGAGATTAAGCTCATTTTGCATTTAAGTGAAGAGTCAGCTGCTGTGAAAGTGAACATTTTTTGCTGTGTTTTTCCAATGCATTTGGGGCTTGGGGGAGAGAAACCAAAACCGGTGAAAATGTCATACTTTGACACTTAAACACATATCACGGCAATGATGTCAAAATACAGTCATACTTTTTAACCTTGTCTAGGTGATCATTCTTCACAGACGATGTTCAGTGAAAACAGTCAGCCTCCTTACAAACATCAGACACCTTGCTAGCTAGGTGTGATTTCCACACAGTGAATGTCAGGTTTTGATTGTGCAAGTTGTTGCATAGCTAAGTGCTAAAGTGAAATGGAAATAAGCTTAATCAATTCAGTTTTGTAATCAGATATCGGCTGTCAATGTCTGTAGTGCCTCTCCTCCAGTCTGGAAAAATCTGAAAAGCAATTTTCTCCTTTTTCACTTGTGGATGAATTTAAAATGCTAAACATATGGTTGAGATGCATGCAAAACAAAAACATATTTCAGCTCATGAATGTCTGTAATTTGCAAAAGTATCTAATTAGAAAAGAACTAAATGTCATTACGTAAAGGGTTCTCACAGGCTGCTAGACAAAGTACAAGACTCCAGCTACAGTATATTAAAAAAAAAAGGAATTCAGTAATTTAATTATAATTCTTGAGCCCCTATTTAAATACATAAAACAACTCATAAGTTAAGTTCCTTTATAAAAAAACATTTGCATTTTTTAACTTCATGATTAGCAGTAAAGCTTGTCACAGTAAAGCACTGCCAATATACTGCCCTGATGCATTATATATTGCAATAAACAATGGGTCAGGGCAGTATATATTGCAATATCGGAAACCATGCAAAAATGTAATTTAGTACAGTAACTAATTAGCTACATTTAATTATTTAGTGATTTAGTACAATAACTAATTATTAAATCAATACTTAATTAGGTCACCTTTAATACTTGGTATTTTTGCATCTAAATGTCTTATATTGTTTTTTGGTGTAATTAGGAGAAAACTTTTCCAGCTGTTTTAAAGAAAAAAGTTTGCACTATGTACAATGGTATTGAAGAATTCACATCAAACTCTTTAAAAAAGAGAAATGTTTTAATTTTTTAAAAGTCAACCTATTAACTGTTACAGTACAGCTACGTCTAGTGTCTATATTATGGATCATTATATAAAAACTGTAAACAGTACAGCAAATCTAAAAAAAAAATGTCACAGTTGTAAATATAAAACATTTCCTGCTTGATTAGAAATCTTAGTCATAAATGGTATTTATCATTTACACCAGCATTGAGACGCACGCATACACACACACAACCACACACACAAAGTCAGTCAAAAAATGTAGACTTCAGGAAAATAAAAATTGTATGAGGTATATTATATTAATATATTATCATATTATTATCATGAAATTATATATAACATAGTATTACATTTAGTTTTTAAATATTTATAAAATAGTTTTTCTTTTCCTGAAGTATGCATACATTTTTTGCCTGACTTTGTATCTACTGTATAACTAAATATAAGAAATGAGCAGTTTTTGAACTAGCTTGTTAAACACAAGATAATAAGAACATTTTTATACAAATAAAAAAATTATACACAATCAATTCAGTGTCAGAACTTTAAGAGAATCAAAATAAATGGAACCCCAAGACCCAAAACACCATAACTCTGAGAGTAAAATGCATCGCTGGCGAGTCTAAACACTGCTTGGCCTATTTTCTGCGTTTGCCAACAGCAAGATTGCTGTTCTGTGAGTGAGCTCTTAGTGACTGTATAGCTTGGACCTGCTGCAGACGTTTATTCAGCTCGTTCTCGCAGGCCTGGAGTAACACCGTAGTCCTGTTTCTGTCCCAGCCCAGCTCGCCCATCATCGTGTCCACTCCCTGCTTCAGCAACATCTACACACACACACATAGGTTTAGCACAACAAAAAATAAAATAAAAATCAAGGCACTGTTCATCCAAAACACACTCGAGGAAAGATGCATCACGTGCTGCTACACAAATCAATCTTCATTTCCATGCTTTAATGCAGAGTTTAGAATCAGATCGATTGTGTGAATTAAAAAAGGAATAACTGAAGAATGGTGTAAACAGGAACAGTCTGCATTCTTGTTACTAAAAGATGAAGTGGGCTAGTGCCCCCATGTGGAAAGCAAGAGAATGCAAGAGAAAATCTCAAAAGTACACACTACACTAATGTAATTATCCCAGTGTTTCACTAGTGCTTTGATACCATCATGGTAGAAAGTTTTCTCAGTACACCAGAGCCATGATTGGACTCCCTGCTTCAACTCATGGTCAGCGCTAAAATGCTGCCCATTCCAGAAACTCCTTTAATGAAAAAACGAACACCAAAGACATTCTATGTTCGTCATATTGCCCACATTACCACTTGCACATTATATGAACTTGGCTGGGAGTTATTGACACATCTCCTGTACCATCCTGACCTCTCTCCTAGCCATGTCCACATGTTTGGCCCATTAAAGGTGTTCCTGGGAGGCCAGCATTTCAGACATGACATGATAAGGCTCCGGCATTCTAAGAACACTTTCTATCTTGATGTTATCCAAGCACTACTGAAAGACTGGAATAAGTGCCTTATTGTAGCAGGGGATTATATAGAGGAATAAAGGAAGTTTTAACTCTCATGACTGTGTTATTCTGCACAATCAAAAGTCCCCTAATATTTTATTATAAATGTCACCCATCATAACTGCAAATGGCCCCTATAACTACACGGTTATATTTACAACAACTCTTGTCCATTTTTTGCTCCATTTATTTTATTCTCATCTTTCTATAGCAGACTTCATACAATTAACACAAGGGTGTTCTGTTTAACCCGTGAAAAAAATAGACTTTTCTATGTTGTTTTCTGAAATGTTTCAATCCTAAATGACTTTATCTTTTCCAGAAACCTACATTCCAGATATGGAAATGAGCGTCTAAAAAAAAAAAAAAAAAAAATGCAGCTTCACGTCCCTCCTGTAATCTGTTCAAGATGTTGCTTTTTACCTATAGTGTAAAAAAATGTCTATAAAGAGACAGCAGACTGTACCTGCAGCTCCTCATTGGAGAGTCTTGTTTCAGGACTCGTTTTCCCTTTCAGAACCACCAGCATCCTGGGGTTAAAACCTACAGCCGAGGTCATCTCAATGCCATCTGCCTCATCCCCTGCAACAGACAAAGTCTATTAAAAAAACTGATCATGGATCATACACTGCCCAGCTAAAAAGGTCAAGGTCATGTGGTGTGATGAGCCCAGATCAAGCCTTTTCCAGAGTGATGGGTGTGTCAGGGTCAGAAGGGAAGCACATGAAGCGTGCCTCAGTACTCAGTGTTATGATCTGCATTTGCTTCAGTTGCTCAGGTCAAGACTCAGGAATGTTATGTGGCAATAAAATGAGAGTCAGGAGACCTGAATGAACTAGATGACCAGGTGATCACATTTATGGAGTTTTTCGTGTCATCACGCAGGCATATTTCATTATATTATATAATATTATATTATTATAAAATTATATAATAATAATAATAATAATAATAATAATAATAATAATAATAATGAACACATAGTGCAAGTGGGGTTTAAACTGTGATATTTACCTATTAAATTTACCATTCTAGTCAAACATATTTATCCAGGTTAGCAACAAATAATGGAACAAATGATAACTTTAAGAGGATGTTTGCCAATATTTATTTACCACCTCAAAAAAAAAAAAAAAAAAAAACACACAAGAAGTTAAATTATTAACAAATTCTACACAAATTCCTGACTACATGTATATTCCCAATAATAAATAATTAATAAATAAATAATTCAACAGGTCCATATCTCGATTCCGATGTTTATGTGATTAATTGTGCACTGTGAGAATAAACAGCTCGCACACTGCAACCACCACCTGCTGTTTAGTCCCTGAATGGCAGTACTGTACATCTCATTTGTTACTGAATGGTTTTATCTTCCACAGAACAATGGCACCACCTTTTGGCTGCAGGATTTCTATGGGACTTCTTTTGTCTGTGTATAATAATAATAATAATAATAATATAGGATCCATGCAATCAGTTTCCTACCTTGTTGCAAATCCTCGCTGCGCTCTTTCTCCACAACCTTGAGATAGAGCTGCAGCAGCTCTTTGGACTGCCGCTCCTCTTCTCTGCGGTCCAGCACTCTCTGCACGGTGTCTTGTAAATCCTGAGTTTTTTTCTCTGAGAAGGTGAGCGCTGAGGCCAAGATGGTGCGAGGTACAGAAACCAGACTCTGTAGTGGACACACACACAAGCACACATTAATATGGATCGCGTTAACAGCCATTAAACTACATGCTGCTGAACTCTCAACTCTGATTGGTCAGAAGGTGTTGATGAATTTTCTACTTAAAATTAGAAACTAAAAGTAGTTCTGGCTACATGGTAAATCGCAGGTGCTCATTTTATATAGGTTTATTTCCATGATAACTCACTCGCAGCTACTGTCCCTGGCACGGTCACTACGAGAAGTGATGAAATATCTCATGAATGAAGGTGTAAAACCGATTTACAGAGGACTTCAAGCACAGCACGATCTGCAGTAAAAGATTTTAATCGTACAAATGTTTTACAAAGATTGTAGGTCCTTGAATGAAGATCCTGGCCGAGGTATCTCGGAGCTCACTGCAGACGTTCCTGTGAACATTTAGTGAGTGGAACGCATTTAGTGAGTGGAGCCTTGAAAATCTATGGATGATTTGTCGACAACATGGGGAAGAGATGCATCCGTCTGTGGAAACTGTACACACAATCATTCACCACCGAACATCACTTGCATATTACATGAACTCGGCTGGAAGATATCACCACATCCCCTCGTACAGTCCTGACCTCGCTCCAAGCTATTTCCACTCGTCTGGACCATTAAAGGAGTTCCTGGGAGGCCAGCGTTTCAGATGTGAAGCAGGCGCTCTGATCATGGCTTCTGAAAACTTACTACCTTGATAGTATCCAAGCACTAGTGAAAACTAGTGTAGCAGAGGATTATATACAGAAATAAAGGGAGCGTTTAAGGTCATAACTGTGTTGTCATTCCGTAAAAGCAAAAGTCCTGGTTTGACTTGAACGCATTGTCATGTTCCTATAGAGGGTTATGTAAGGAATAAAATGTGACTGTGTACCCATCGTGTTTTATGTTTGTTATAATTGCAACAAGTCTGAAGTGAGGAAAGGTTTTAACACACCTGTAGGTCTGCCTCAGACATGAGAATGATGCTGGCTAGATCCCGTCTTAGCTGCTCGGCTAAACCGCGCCAGGGTTCTATGCCACCATGCGTGCTGTCTACTACATCAAAGCCCACGTCAAAAGACTGTGTTAGCCACGCCGTGCCTCCATCATCTACGGAGTACAACAATCACGATCAGAGAGCAAGATTGGCACAAGGGAAAGATTTTTCACACACACACACACACACAATCATACATCGCTTGGCAGGCTTCCACGTCTCTTCATCTCGCAACAACATGAATTTAGTGTTTGGTGGCAGACACAAGTAGTAGGCGTCATCTTCCACGATGGTTCCATCATCATCGAGCACCACGGACACCGATCTGGAAGCACTGTAGCCCAACGTTTCTCTACCTACAGGACCAACACAAAAAGATTTTTATATTTAAAATTGGAACGAATTTTCTGTCTTTACAGAAAATGACATAAAGAACATTTAAAGCAGGCAAGTGTCTACTTGCATTAACGGAGACGGTGACTGAGACATGTTGTAACTAGTCATGGAACTTACAGCTGTTTTTTTCCAGAGAGTCAGATCATTTGGCTCGTATCAAAGTCAAAACCGACTCTTTGGGATTCACGATAGACAAAAACTTTCAACTTTTCTTCTACATTTGTGTACGGATAATCAAATATCACTGACATTTAATACAGGTTTAAAACATCAGAAAAACAAGATTATTTTAAATACACTGTCTGAACCAGTAAAGTCACACATTTGAAAACATATAGAAAATAGAGAACAATGTTAATCAGACGTAATGTACATCAAAAAGAAAGTGATTATATTAAGCATGGATGCCACCAGCAAACAAATTTCTCTCCAAATCTAATTGAATATTAGAAAATTAACTTCTCCTTATGCAGCAGGAAGTTCCAGTTCTGGCACAGATGGTCAAACTAACTTCCTCTTAGTACAGAGATTGTGTGTATACATTTTACAACAAAAATCAGTGTCAGGCATGAAAATAATTATTTATCAGAATCGGTTATCATAATAACAGGTGAGATGGGATTAAGGTTGATCAGGATCAGTAGAATAAGTTGGGCTGTTAGACTGAACCATCTGCCAGAGTCAGAGAATGTAATAGCATGAGCATATACAGTGATAAGGGGCATAATAGAATATAATGATGTTTAATCTATTAACCTTGATGGTTAAATATGCAATATACTATAACAATATAATATCACTATAACAGTTTTCAGTAACTACGTGGACCATGTGGACAATTTAAACTTTGATTGGCTTGTATTTATATTTCTTTGTATTTGTACAGAATACAAACAACAATCGTTAATGAATCTTCATTTGCATGCTGCTTGGCTCTAAATCCATGTTGCCCCGGTTGCTCTGTCATACTGGGCTCTCAGTTCGGGTATTTTACACACCCTCTCCTCGGGCTGCTATACGATATGTTTGCTCTAACGACCCGTGTTTTTTTTCGCCCCTCATAATGGCGCTTCACCTTACTGCTTTTTATTAGCGCCACATTCAAGTCAAGTCAAGAGGTTTCAGAACATATGAGATAAACTGGTATTAAACTTCTCGCAGGAAGAATAAACATATATTTATCTGTCCATTTATCTTTGAACGTTTGCTTTTCTTAGTTTACTTTCCTTTTTTGGTGTAAACCAAAAGTTTCTTCCGCACACTCCGTCTATACACGTAAACTCTCGCATTGATTGGCTCTGTTCAGTGACGCGTATAACTGCACTCATCTTGAGGAAAAAGGTGCTACTGTAGATTACTGCATAATAATCAACACATAATCGGTTTTAGAGGACAAAATGTCATATTCATGTTGATTAGTGTCGATTAGTAGACTTGGTTAGACATGCCTAAAATATGCTGTAGAAGGTTCGAAGAAAATTTTGAGTGACATGAAGTGATCGGTTGGAATGTCAGAGAGAATCTGGTCTTAGAATCTTAGTTAGTAGTTTAGTTAGTAACCTAGTAACCCAGTGTAAGTATCTATCCAATGACGGAAACTTCAAAGCACTTTTTGTTCTAAGGATTAAGGACGAAACATTGGAGCAGCTTGATAACATACTCCATTCGCAGGTAATAGTAGCACGCAGACGTCAGGATCTGACTGTGGGTGGTACCACGGGTAAACCTCTAGTAATTAATAAAACGTGGCTCAGAAAAAGAAAAAAAGAGGAGAAGCAACACAGTGGTTTTAAGGTAAATAAATTAGAAATAAAAATAGATACAGTTACAGTTATTCTGTGTGGTGATTCACATATCGTCACACTGACTCCAAAATCGGTTTAAAAATATATATATTTTACATTTATAATAGAGATGAAGTGGTCGATCGTCCAGTGACCAGAATTAGCTGGTATTCAGTTTGACTGGCCGTGACCCAGTGATCGGCCGATCAGCTTCAGATATAAACAATTCTGCACCGAGAGCAGAGCCTTCCGAACGGCGCAACATAAACACATTTTTATGGCGTTACATTTTTAAAAAATCGCACATATTAAAAGCCTCTGATTGGTCTTTTTCTCTGTGAGCGAATTAGTCTTAAACTCATTTACACCAGTCTCAAAACACCACAAATTTGAATTAGTCGAAAACCACACGCTTTTTTTTTGGACAAACTTTTGTATTTGAAGTTAGTTTGTATCATTTAAATGCAGCATTTGGTTTTTACGTGAGAAAATGGGAGTTTAATT
>JAOVVB010000018.1:4244921-4254989 GCA_028570985.1 Heterobranchus longifilis | reverse complement strand
GAGACCATTTAATGCTTTATATGTCAAGAGTAGTATTTTAAAATCAATGCGAAATTTCACAGGGAGCCAATGCAGTGTGGATAAGATAGGGGTGATGTGCTCATATCTTCTGGTTCTAGTGAGGACTCTCACTGCTGCATTCTGAACTAGTTTTTCTGCATCGTTTAGTGACAATATTTTCCTTATCTTGGCAATATTTCTGAGGTGAAAGAATGCTATCCTGGTAATGTTATCTACATGTGCTTCAAATGAAAGGCTGGAACCTATAATCATACTGAGGTCTTTTACTGTTGCACTCGATGGAATATAAAGGCCATTTAAAGTTACAGTGTGATTAAAAAGCTTGCCTCTAACTACTTGTGGTCCTATGGCTAGAACTTTTGTCCTATCAGGATAAAACAGAAGGAAGTTAACTCACATCCAGTGTTTTATGTCCTGCACACATTGCTCAACTTTAGTAAGCTGGTTTATCTCATCTGGTTTTGATGAGACATATACTGTAACTATCAGCATAACAATGAAAACTAATACCATGCTTACGAATTATGTTGCCTAGAGGAAGCATGTAAAAAGAAAAAAAGCAGTTGGCCTAAAACTGAACCCTGTGGAACACCAAACTCCACTTGAGAATATACAGAATAGTCACCATTTAAATCTACAAACTGATAACGATCAGTCAAAAAGGATCTAAGCCACGAGAGGGCTGATCCTTTAATTCCTACTACATTTTCTATTCTGTGAAGGAGAATACTATGGTCAATGGTGTCAAAAGCTGCACTGAGGTCGAGTAACACCAGTATAGTGACACAACCCTGATCAAAGGCCAATAGGAGTTCATTTACTACTTTAACAAGTGCTGTCTCTGTGCTGTGGGGTTTCCTAAATCCTTACTGATACAGATAGACTATGCTATCTAGTATGCTATACTAGACTATTATGCTATTTCTATGTAGATATAAACATAGCTGCTGCGCTACTACCTTTTCTAGAATCTTAGAGATAAAGGGGAGGTTTGATAGGAGCCTGTAATTGGACAGCTGACAAGGGTTAAGGTCAGGTTTCTTAATTAGCAGTTTAATAACTGCTAATTTAAAGGATTTTGGAACATACCCACTGCTAAGTGAAGAGATAATTATTTTTAACAGGGATTCTGTTATTGCTGGTACTATCTGCTTGAGAAAATGTGTCAGTATAGGATATAATTCACAGGTTGATGATTTTGAAGAAGAGATGAGTGAAATTAGTTTATTCTCCTCAAGGTAATTAAAGTATTCTAGGTTTTGATGTGATATGGTTAGTTTATCATCTGTATCACTTGAATTGTCTGGTTTCAAAGCCTGAATATTTTGTCTAATATTTACAATTTTGTTATTGAAAAAGTTCATGAAGTCCTCACTATTGTGTATTGTTGTTTTGGAGATAAGTTAAATATTTGAATGGCGCAAGTGTTTTAAAGAAGGCTCTACGTCTGTGAAAAAGATCCTGCCAGATGTGGCTCAGAGCCCACTGCATTCATCCAGCAAGTGCCTGATGCCTGATCCTTAAAAATCTATGCATAACTTGTCACCAACATGTGGAAGAAATGCATCTGTCTGTGTGAACTGTGCACATATCATTTAACACCGCTTGCACATTACAGGAACTTCACTAGGAATTATAGCCACATCGTCAAGGGGAAGTGTGTGAGTACGAGCGTTCTACCACAGTGAATTTCAAACTTTCTTAACTGACGTTGATGCTGAATAAGGGGACCTCCTCTACCATTCAGAAGTGCACTGGCTAAGTCGCGGCTCCGTGGTTCGGCGGCTTTATTCTCTGAGATCAGAGATCGACCAGTTTTTGAAAGAAAAGGACCGACCTCTTCACGAGCTGAGTGACCCTCTATGGTTGGCAGACCTGGTGGTTTTAGTTGATCTCACTGAACACCTCAAAACACTCAACAAAAACCTACAAGGCAAAGACCAACTCATACTGAAGCTTCACACACACATGAAACCATTCTGCGTGAAGTTCCGACTGTTTGAGGCACAGTTGCGCACTTTCAATGTCGCACACTTCTCCACGCTGTCCGAAATCAGATCTGCATTTCCAAAGGCCGATCCCCCTCATAAAAAGGGGAAATATGTGTCTGTGATCACATCTCTCATGACAGAATTTTCTCAGTGCTTACAAGATTTTACTACCATTGAGAACAATATTAAGCTGTTCATGACTCCCTTCATGATAAATGCAGAAGAAGTGGAAGAGAGTCTGCAATTGGAACTTATAGAAATGCAATGTGATTATTTTCTGAAGAATCTACAGGAGCTTGGAAGAAGCCAAGTTTCCTCTAATGAGACGCCACACAAAAAGAATTTTCTCTGATGACGCTGAACAAAAGCAGATTGAGAACCAAAATGATCAACGACCATCTCTGTGATGTCCTTTGCATCTCAACCACAAAACTGACTCCGGACCTGCCAGCAATCCTGCAGGTCAAAGCGCAACTTTATTCTTCCCACTGAGCGCAACTGTGTTCCCATAAGTTCAAAATATATTACACGGCCCATGTGTTATTAAGCCCTATTACTTAATAAATGTAATCATTTTATGTTGATAGCATTTTTAAAACAAATATTAGTTGATCTGTTAACAATCCAAACTTATTTGCATAAAAAGCTTGAAATATAGTATATAATTTATTTTATATCCCCACCCACTCCAGGTCTGTTAAGAAGGAACGCTATCCAGAAGCAATCAGAGACAGCTGTTTTGAGAATGAACTGCTAACCTTTTTTTGTTAAAAAAAATAATAAAATCCCATTAATGAAAAGCAGTGTTGTAGGCTGATTGATTTAGTTTACTTAAATAAACCAGGTGAGGCGATATGTACTTCACCTGGAGTGAGTGGCCCGGCTGTTTGTGTATTTTACTGCATATGGCCGTTGGTGAAAAAAGTTTGGACACCCCTGATCTAGGTGCATAAATCTATGTTGTTACCATGGGTTACTGATGACTTTTGTAATTTAAATTCATTAATATTTGCCTAGACTGTAAAGAACTTTAATATGTATTTTATAGTTTATACCACTGTAAGTTTCTTTAACAAATCTATAGCTGGATTGGATTCTGTCCTCCTTGTAAGTAGCTTTGGAGAAAAAACACCTGGCAAAAAAATACATATAAATGCAAGTCTAAGTGTGAATGTGGAGTTCACATAGACATTGGTGGAAAGTACAAACACAGCCTCATAACTGAGCAAAGAGATCTTGTCCAGGGCAAACCACCTCTTCCCAGCCTGAGTCTATATTCAGTCCAAATGTTTAAATGTTAAATTGTGATGAATCCACCATTTTGTTATCCATCTATGTCACTGTGTGTGTGATGATAATGAAGGGCACTGAGCAGCGATGGGGAAAGAGGCCCACATGGCAGGACTCAGTTGATGCATGCTATTTAATCAGACTCTTGGTCATTGCTATAGCAACTTCAGAAGCTAAACAAAGTGGTCAGGACGGACTCAGTGACCCGAACTAGAGCCGGACGCTCAGACATACACATGCATGCACGTACACACACGGATAAAATTGACTGGATTCAGTGACCCTTGAAAGAGTTGATCACCAAGGTGAGGAGACATAGTATTCCCATTTGTCTTTTTTTCTCGCGCTCTCTCTCTCTCTTACACACACATACAGTACACACATGATTAATCCTATTTAACAGCACAGTTAAAATACTTAACATTTTATTTTGGAATGCAATTCATTTATTCTACTATATTCTAGTTTATATACACTTATGAACCTAAATGACATGGCAATGTTGGGCTTTGAATGAGTTCACTGAACTAGCCACTTTCAGGTCAGAATATTTCTCAAACTCAATAATATTTAGATCTGGTGACTGTGCAGGCCATGGGAGATTTTCAACTTCACTTTCATGTTCATCAAACTACTCGATCACCAGTCTTGCTGTGTGTATTGGTGCATTATCATCCTGATACACCGCCTTCAGGATACAATGTTTGAACTACTGGGTGCACATGGTCCTCCAGAATGGTAACTCTCCAGGATGTGGGAAAGACAGTGAAGGTGGACTCATCAGAGAACAATACATGTTTCACATTGTCCACAGCTCAAGATCTTCGCTGCTGGCACCATTGAAACCGACGTTTGGCATTGGCACAAGTGACCAAAGGTTTGGCTATAGCAGCCCAGCCATGTACATTGACCCTGTGGAGCTCCGGACGAACAAGCTTTGGTGGAAATGGGAGAGTTAAGGTGCACATTTAATTCTGCAGTGAGTTGGGCAGCTGTGGTTTTATGTTTTTTGGATACAACCTGGGTTAGCACCCAGACATACCTTTCAGACAGCTTCCTTTTGCATCAATAGTTACTCCTATTAGATGTGGTTCGTCTTTCTTGGTGGTATGCTATATCCTATGATACATCACAAAGACTTGCTGTCTTGGTCACAGATGCGCCAGCGAGATGCGCACCAACAATTTCTCCTGTTTTAAACTTTAATATGTCACCCATAATGTTGTGTGCATTGCAATATTTTAAGCAAAACTGCTCTTACTGGTGGAATGTGCAATCAATGAAGATTGGCCACCAGGCTGGTCAAATTTAGCCATGAAAACTCCAACACTAAATTGGCCAGTGTTTCAGTTTCATGGTCCAACCCCTGTATAGAATGGCAATTAGGAATGGAGTGCAGGTTATAGAACACCGGCTGAATTTACTGCCTTACCATCTACGGTATGCATTCTCTAAGATAATGTATCCACCTTTAGCATATAAACTACTGCAAAATCCAGCTTTGATTAAAAATACAGTATTTGTTGAATTATATTTAGTTCTCGTTTTATGTTTTTTTTTTTGTTAAATGAATACCTTTTTTGTTAAATTAATTAAAAGGTAACTGAAAAAAGCAATTATAATAATAATAAAAACAGCTTGAGGTGTTAAGCTGAAGAAGTGACTCCACCAAAATACATACTGTACACAGACACATTAGGCTTGAGCATATTGATGCTAATATTCACATGGAGGAATTTTTGTTGTTGTTGTTATTTATTTATTTATGTCCCTAAAGATATGTTGAAAAAGATTTCTATGTATAAAAATGGTTAAATATTAAATAAAAAAAAATACTACTAAACAATCATGCATTACAGAGTCAGATTACAGGCAAAGAAAATGTTAACGGCTTTACCAAGAAATACACATTTTATAAATATGCAAATAATTAAAAGCACAGCATTTATGCAAATTAAAATTACACTACTCTCACTCATTTTATGATTTATTTACTTAAATATAATTGGTTCTTATATTTCTGTCACAATGACTCTTGCTTGTCACATGTTCAATTCAAAACTCAAAGATCTTATATACTCAAAAATATATAAAAATATAAATGTTTCATTATAATACTAATAAATACAATAATACAGTTTTTCTAACTCAAACTACACACACACATATATATATATTCTCCAGTACAATTTATTTCTCAAAAAGAAATCCTTCTTTTAAGTCACAGGCAGCTGTATAAGCATTTCACTGTGTATGTGACAAAATAAATTTTTTTGAATTAAAAAAAAAATTTTTATTAAAATTGAATTCACAGGAAACCATGAGTGTGATATATTTCTGTAAACTTAACATTCAAAAGACATACAAAATTTGTCTCAGTAATTTTAGATTCATTAGAAGTATTTTAGATTGATTTATAAGAACTACTCTGGCCTGTTCACCCGTTCCTTATATGGCTTGTGTTTCCTGGTCTCGTTTCATGCTCGTCATGGTAGCTAATTAGTCACACATGTCCCCAATTACCACTTGATAGCCTGTCTATTTATAACTTTTGGTTGGCTCGCGTGTTTCCCTAAAAGCCGCTTAACTGTGATGAGTTTAAATGCATCTCAAATCTAAATGGTTTTTAAACATATTGCTACAGCCTTTTCTTATTTATTTTATTTTGATTGTGAAGAAAAGTTTAAGTACATGTTTGTGTATTGCATCTAAGCTTCACAAATGTACTTTTAACAAAGTTTGTCATTACAAAGCAATCATCTAAAACGTTTTTTTCAAAATACACAATTTGCTTAATCTTTAAATATTTTAATCCATTGTATCTTATAATTCCACTTAATCTGAATCAAATTACTGTGTGATGTGGTAAAAAGTTTGAATCTATGTTTTAAATTACTGGAAATATTTACATACACAGTGAGTCTCTGTCATAGCACCACTAACTGGATGCAGGAGGTGAGGTGTTTGAGTCAAAATGGTCAATATTTCTTCAAGATGTTTCATTTGACACTTTTACCAAATTTGTCAAAATAGTCTTGATGCTAAATCAGGAATTATTGGTATTCATAAAGTATCTTGCCGTGACCGCACAACTGGTTTGTGTCATTCCATATATAAAGGAAATAATTCCACTCTAAGTACATTGTTAAAAGCGTGTTAAAAGGGATTCACCAGGACTAGCATTAAAAACCACTTATTTAAGGCATGTGACATCAAAGTTAAACGATTTTCAACTCTGAAAAATAGAATTTAAATTCTGGACAGCTCAGCATGGACTAGGAAAAATTTTGGAAATGTGTAAAGGCCCCCAAACCTTAAACATGCTTGACTTTAAATTAGAGATAAAATCCTGATGGTTCTTTTCATCTGATGATAGCAATTAGAATTACCTTTAAATTCTATAAAGGAAAAAAAAAAACATGTTCTTATCACTACATGTTTATTATATTGAGGTGAACGCTTAAAAGGGTTTTTGATGGAACAAAACAGTAAAAATATTGTGTATATATATATATTAATTTCAGAGCTTTTTATTGAACGTTTTAAGATGTTCAATTTTAGGAAATCTAATTTCCAAATAAAGATTTAAGATTCCTGTAGTTTTTATTCATTTTATTATAAGTTTTAACATTTTACACAGATTTTATTGTCATTGTAGTAATATAGCAAAATTTGGAAAATACAGGAAAAACAGAAAATCTCACCAGTCACATGAACAAACTGTAGAAAATAAAACCAAATGTATCTCTCTAAGCAGTTGCATGTACTGTGTCATTTTATTTTATGTTTTCCTAATTTTCTTAAAATGTTAAAGAATGTAAATTTTGATTTTTTTTTTATTATTAAATAGTATAGCTGTTATATTGTATAACATTGGATCCACGGTTTATCTACAGTATGACCATATCAGGTTTGATGGGAGAGTCTCTATCTCTCTCTCACTCACACACAAACACACAGAGTAAACTGAGAGACAGCATAAAAAATGGATGACATTCCTTCAACATAGCAGTGACTGGCACGTTTAGTATGTGATGCTATTTCATTGATTGATAGGTGTGTGTGTGTGTGGGTGTGCGTGTGTGTGTGGGTGTGAGTCTCACCTTCTCTCCTGTGTTAATGTGCATACCCTCCATCACCTTTGCAAAAGAGCCCTTGTTGATCATTTTGCCCACCAGGTAGCTGCCCACACGTTTAGTATGTGGAAAGTTTCTCAGCACGTCTCTGGACACTTTCCCCAAACCCACAGTGATGGCCCGCTCTGCCCGCTCCACCTGCTCCAGCTCTCCTGAGTCACATGTCATACCGTCTAGAGACGACTTAATCTGAGTGGGCATGGTGCCACCTGCTCCTATCTGTTCCTGGTCACTGAGACGATGAAGTGAGTTGGAGAAAGGAGGTGAGAAGCAACAGGCATGTGTAATCAATGAGCAGAAAGCTGCTATGATCTGGACTTCCTCTGAACTCTTGCATTCCTCTGTTAATGTTTGTTGTCCATCCCTTTGTTATTTCATTCTTAAGTAGTGATATGATATCTTCTGCATAACGCCCTGTCTTCTCCGTTTGCTTCAAAGTTGATTATCAGTTCCTTAGTTTGCACTCCAGTTGTCATTCTCTCTCTCACTCTGTCATTCATCTCACAGCTCTTTACATGCATCCCTCCAGGGAAACGTTCCTCGGTCAGTCTGGTTGCTTCATGCACTCCTAATGCGTGTGTCTATGTGTGTGTGGTGGATAATTAACTGTATCTGGTCTCAGGTGCAGTCAGCCAGTGAAGAGAGGACATACAATACCATAATAACCCCTGCTAACACACACACACACACACACACGCATGCATACAGACACGCCCTTAAACCAACACAAAATGTTCACACACATTGTCAGGGACAGCTTGCACAATCCTTTTACCTTCTGATAAAAATGATCTTCACCTCTCTTTCAACTTTCACCTTCCAACACTTGTCTTGTTCTTCAGTTCCTGCTGCTCCCTTTCTTTCCTTTTTTTCCCCTCTCTCCCCTCTCTCTTTCTCTCTCTCAGTAGGGGCTACACTGACTTTGAAGTTGGGCTTTCCAGATTTGACACGCTGAACCCTGAAGTGTTTTTGATCTGAGCTGTTTTAAGTGCACATGAGACACAGCTCACTAACTTCTTCTCGGTGCTGCAGCCAACAACAGCAACAGTTCCCGTGTTCTCGAATGTTCTTCAGCGAAGCACGACCACTTAAAATGACAAAAAGCAAACACATTTGCAGTCTGTCTATCAAGAAAAAAACATTTAGGCTGAAATAGCTTTTTTTATCTCTTGGATTACTGAGATATTCTTGTTGTTTGAATGAAATTTGTTACAATGTTGCTAAAACATTTTGTTCGTCCTATTTCTATGACGTCTTTTCAATGTTACGTGATCTCATAAAATAGTCTCAGTCTGATTTGTCACTTGTATAACAGAATTCTAATATACCATTGATCCATCATGAGAAAGGATGACTTATCATTTTTGTCCTTGTGGATATTCTCTCGCAGATTTGGACCCAAGAACAGCTGCTGTAATCATTTAGACTTTCCTGTGCTCATCCCAGGACTCCTATTTATAATCTGCTCCCAAATATCCTTTATCTTTACTCTTCTACAGATGTACTGTATACTGTAATGATTTACAATCCCAACGGTGCCATTCAGAAGAGTATGGCTTGCCTTTTGAGTCACGTCCTCTCATTATTTCTTCATGTGATCTCAGGGAGCCAGTTACCTTTGGCTTGTGCATCATGGACCTCATTACTTTAGGCTTCTGTGATGTCTATTGTTAAAAGAGCAGTATAAATAAAAGTGAGTGAACTTAAACACATTGGAAAATGGAAATTGTTTTCTTGTGATTTATTTTTTGGGGAGATTTTTAGTCTCAGTTAATTCCCACTTGGCCTTCTGTTGGGACACTCTCCCTGAAGGGGACAATTACCAACCAGCAAGGGGGAGGACTATTTCATGCCTCCTCAGAGACACATAAGACCAGCTGGCTCTATCTTTTAGAACTTCTCAAGACTAAACTAAAGGAAACCCAGACCTCTTCTAGGTGACACTTATTTCCAAATATGCCAATCCAAAACACTACAGGCAATTTGAAAATGCCATTTAGCCAACTCTGTATTTCTTTGAATTGAGGAAAGAAACCAGAGCACCGGAGGAAACCCATCAAGGACAGGGAGAACATGCAAACTCAACGCACACAGAGGTGGGAATCGACCCGGACCCTGAAGGTGCGACCGGACAGTGCTAGCCACGACACCACTGTTCCACCTTTTAGCCATACAGAGACAGAAAAGCCATACAGTATTATTCTACTGAGATTACTTTTCATAGTTTAGAAATGGTCTTCAAGGTTATGTAAAAAATATTTAAAAAATAAATATCCAACAGCAGCCCTGGACTGATTTACAGAAGCTTAATGGAAGATGAAAGACATGGGACTTTGGCTTAAAGTGTCTGCCAGTGTTCTTGTGAAACTGCTGCTTTTGTCTCATTTGGTCTTGGAAAATTTTTTACTTTTGTTGAGTTTGGCCTGGCAGTTTAAAAAAGGCTCATTAGGGATTTTTTTTTTTTCAGTTTATAGCCCATAATTATAGAGGTGAATAAATGGCTAAGAATTTGTAACACTTGTTTGACTTTTACATGGAAGATGTTATGAATAATGAATATGTCTTTATGCTCTGTGCTATTCAAGTGCTACTGTATTCAATTTGAAGGTCGTTAGGGAGAAGAAAAAGCT
>JAOVVB010000018.1:4230226-4242342 GCA_028570985.1 Heterobranchus longifilis | reverse complement strand
TTATTTGGATTTTTACAACATTATTGTTGAAATACACAGTCCTGAAAAAGGGGCGTTTCTTTTTTTGCTGAGTGTATGTATATATATATATATATATATATATATATCTCCAACTTGGAGAAAAAGGGAACACCAGCGTTCACACATGTGCGCGCACACCAACACACACACACTCGCAGCAAAAACGTCTTGCGTTCATTTCCAAAAATGTGTTCCAGCCCGGAGGCTTTGGCATAACACCATGCGGTCAAATTAATAGTCCCGAAAAACCCCTGGGCCGCTTCCTGCTCTGTAACAAACGAATCCCCAGCAATCCATTAAGGCATATTTTAACACCAAATAACTTCATAAAACTCTGGTGGACCTCCTGCATGTGTGCGCGCATGCACACAGATGCTTCTATGAAAATTGTCCTAAAGGTATCAGGGTAAACTCAGAGTAAACTGTACATTGCCTTAGAAATATCGGTCTCTCTAACTTTTTTTTAACCATCACCAATAATGTGTCTAGGTGAATAGAAGCTGATGCCACGCACCACTCAGCCTGACGTTCCAGGTTTCTGCACATGGCCAATGAAGAATAATGAGCCTTCTGTCAAATAAATAGTGTACCACATGGGAGCCACAGGCATCACGATGGAGGTGCAAAAGCTCTTTATTAGGGTTTATCCAAAATGTCAGAGTTCAAGGTTGGGGTCAAAGCGCAGCATCTAAGGCAAATCCATATTTGTTCTTCATGGCATAAATACAACCTGTGACACTTGCAAAGCAGATTCAAAGCGGAACCTTTATCACATGTTTGCTTATCAAGTCTCTCTTTAATTTGTCCATGTGGGATTTAATAGGGTAATGAAAAAGATCAGGAACAAAAAAAAATGATCATGTCATGGCCTGAAACATATTTGTTTGTTTAAATATTTTTAGGTTAGATCAAGATTTATTTGTCCTTACTACAGGGAATGAACAATAACGGTGCATGCCGCTGTAGGAGAATAGTCCGCGACAAGGTCTGATGCAAAGCAGGGTTACCAAATAGCACACCCTGAAGTATTTTATCCCTCATACATCACAGCAATTTGTCAACATTTGTAAATTTTAATAAACTAATATGGCGGCACTGTGGTCTTGCCCCTCTAGGGTCGAGGGCACGAGTCACACTTTCAGGTCTGTGTGCATTCTAAAGGTTTGGAACATCTATGAGACAAGTTGGTTCCTGCTGTCATTTGCATTATAACAGCTGAAACCAAATGTTTTTAATGTTCTTTTAAAAAAATTATGAATTAATTAATAATTTCTAACAACAGGAACGTAACTAAAAAACTTCCATTACATTAAACACATTATACACAGTGTTAGTAAAATAAATATTTTTGTTATTTTCTTTTTTAAAAATTTTTTTAATGATTTTTGGGCTTATTGTTAGTAGTCATGGATTATGTGTTGCATTACACATACAAGTTCTTTATAAGTTGTTACTATAGACACAATGAAATTTTTGAATATTTGCATTAATATAATTGTCAGAGCTTTTGTTAAGAAAATCCATTAATACCGAATGTGAAGGACACAATGATAGAGTTGTTCTGACTGTTTGGATCTCAGTAATCCCCATCCTGGGGTGCAGTAATGACTGACATGATGCACAGCATACTCACACTTCCCTCTAGTGGTGGGCAAAAGGCAGTACAGCTTTATAGGGTGTGAGATTTGATCTTTATGTTTAACTGTATATCAGAGGGGGTAAGAGAGAATATGATGTGCCTGTATCAAATCTTGTCCAACATAGTAGCCCTTTCAGCCATTGCCAAATTTATTTTGTTTTATCATAATTATTTATTTGTTTATTTATTTTTAAATTTTGTGCACTTGCACAAACCTTAGCTCTGTATCCTCAAGTAGCCACATGTACTTATAGACATACTATGTATATACACACAGGTGCACTAACATGTACACACAAAGCTCCTCACTCTGAAGCCATCTGGAAGCCACACAGTTTCACGGCTTCCACCGCACGGTTGTCCAGAGGTTTACTGACATCTGGCTGTCTTCTACATCTGTAGAGGGAACGAAGTTTCAAATTTATTTATAGCAAAAAGTGTTGAGTAGGGCTAATGCAGACATTCCAAACACACACACACACACACACACACACACACACACACACACACACACACACAGATACACACGGAGCAAGGTGCTGACAACAGTGAAGTGAAGCAGTTGTTTCCTGAGCAGTGTGGCCAGATGTGTCACAACCTCTCTCTGTCTCTCTCTCTCTGTCTCTCTCTCTCTCTGTCTCTCTCTGTGTCTCTGGTGTATTGTGAGGCATAGTGGACAGTAATACTGCCTTCACATGGTTAACAGATGACCCTATAAGGCATCAAAAGCTAGTCTGATCTATTTCGATATCTTTCTAACTTTATAATATCAATAATTCATTTATAAAATAAATATACCATGTAACTAAAAGTGGCAATACAGTGGTGTTGTCATTAGCACCTCCAGGGTTGAGGGTTCGAGTCGTGCCTTCATGGAGTTTGCATGTTGTCCCCATGCTTGGTGGGTTTACTCCAAGTACTCCGGTTTCCTCCCACAGTCCAAAGACATACACAGTAGGCATTGGCATTTCTGGAATAGTCCATCGTGTGTCTATCGTCTATTGTGTGTACGCTTGTGTGCCCCGTCAAGCCTGTACCTCAAATAATGCAAAAGAGTCCCCTAGGATAGGCTCCAGGCCTCCTATGACCGTGTACAGGATATGTGGTGTAGAGGGAAAAAAAGTAATAATAAATGTACTGTATAAATGAGATTATTATTATTATTAGTAGTAGTAGTAGTAATAGTGCAATAAGCACGCAATAAGACTGCAAAAAACTTAAAAATAGACTTTTAAAATGGATTTAAACATTCAATGCTTTAATGATGGTTATCACAAATAACTATCTATCTCATACAGGATAAATATAGTCACTCGAATAATAATTTAATCTAGTTAATCAGTCATAGTTTGTGATTTGATCACAATTTTAAAATACTCAGATTTACTTGTATTATACACATGCAATGTTGGAATAAAGAAATTCATGACGAACCTGTTAAAGGAAATTATGCAGTTTTATCATATTTCAAACATTAACATTTAACTAATGTTGTTATATTAAAATTTCTCTAATGAGGCCTGCATTGCATGCAGTGGCTGGGTAGTATGGGGTTAGCCGCCTGAGGCACCACTCCCACATCTTACATTTATCGTATTCTTGTAAAAATATTTCCCCTTGAAGGTAGTTTGAGCGCATTTCTTTGGTTTTATTCAAACATTCATCTAAAAGCTTTTAATAATGAAACTTGCAGTTCAGCAGACTTGGGGATGTTTCCTCGATCATCTTTGTATCCGTGTTTAAACATGCCATTATCTCAGCCATATATATATATATATATATAATATACTGTGTATATATATATATAAACGGCAAGAAATAGCATTCTTCTGACATGAAAGTGTTAAGCTCACTAAGAAATCCAAATCTTTCATATAAAATTTTCCTGAGAAGCTCCCACTTGTATTTACAACTTTTTTTTTTTAGTCTGTAAATGTGAATTTTACATAATTCCAGTAAGAGCCTGGCATGACCTGCTGTCAGACTGGCACACTCCTGCTCTAGAATAATGCTAGGAGAGACAGACAGGGGCAACATTTTTTGGATCTGTGTAACGGAATCAAACATGTGGCGTAACGTGTGTTGTGATGGATAGATGTGTGTGTGAGATGCAGAATTGACACGTATTAATTACTGTGTGCTAATGAAAGGCTGTGCGACCAATCCAAACTGCCACACACACCTCACAGCTCATAAATTACACACCTTCCAAATGATCTGGCCGTGTGTGTGTGTGTGTGTGTGTGTGTGTGTGTGTGTATGCACACACAGGAGCACAGAGTTCAGCGCCTAAATCAGCATATTTTGGAAAGAGTAAAAGATGGAAATATAGATTAGATGTCTGCATAAAAGGTTGTTCATGTTAATAATTACATGTGCTGTGTTACACGTAGCTAAAAAGCCATAACTTTTAATATTTGTGTGAGAGAGAGCAAGAGAAAATTTAAAAAGGGAAGGAGCAGAGGTGTTGACAGGCAGGAAGTGAACCACATCAGACATTTTTTAGGAGCGTAAGCCTCGGCTCTGTACTGGTCACACCCCTTTTGCTATCTTTAATGTTTGTTACTTTTATTATCTTTATTATCCCCTAAAAACCCATTAGAAGCACACAAACACACACACACACACACACACAGATGGTTTTACTCACTGCACTGGCATGTGGGGGAAACTCCCAGAATTCCCTGGCATCCCCAGTGTTCGGCTTGTCGTAGCACCAGGAACCATCAAAGCAAGGCGGGAGTAAAGTGTACATGTGGTGAGCAGAGGGTTCACACTCTAGGTGGTGAATAATTGACATTTGGTGCTGATGTGAGAGCGGTTTTCCTGTGTGCTTTACAGTGATTTAGGTACAGATTTCAGGATAAAGGAAAAAGTGTTTTTAGGGGGAAATAGCAGTGTGTTGTTGGGTTAAAGGATCTCAGACACTCCTCAGGTGGCTGGTCTGTTTAACTCGGTTCGTAAAGAAAAGTGATTGGAACAGTTACCTAAGAATTCTTGCTGGTGAAGGTTCAGATGAACAACTAACATAATAGCATTTAATTATTACCCATTAGTTGTTATTTCAAATCAGTACATAGGTTGTTCTATTTAGTTTCGTAGTAGCAACTTATGTTAGTACCTGCACATTCAAGTCTAGAGTCTGTTGGAAGCCTCAGCAAAAGTGTGTAGGAGCAACCTGCAAATCCAGTATTTATAGCACGGGCAGCAAGGTGGCGTAGTGCTTATCACTGTTGCCTTGCACCTCCAGGGTCCAGGTTTGACATTCTTGTTCGTGCCGTGCTTGGTGGGTTTCCTCTAGGTACTCCGGTTGCCTCTCACAGCCGAAAGACATGGAGATAAGGCTGATTTGGTGTGTGAAATGAGCTTGTGTTTGTGTGCCATGGATTGGCACCCGGTCCAGGGTGTGCCCTAAGTCTCCTGGGATAGGCCCCAGGCCCCCCATTACCCTGTTTACAGGTTAAAGCCATATAGTCGATGAGCCAGCAAGCAAAGTTTTTTAGCGCTCAGGGGCCCCCTACTGGTCTGAGGCCTCAAGCATTTCCATGCCTTGCCTGGTGACGAGTAGTGTATCTGAACACTTTACTTGAAAAGCATTTGCTTCACCTTAAGGTTGAGGATAATACCCAACTCACCTTTTGAAAAAAAATTGGTATTAACTTTTATATGAGAGAGATTGATTGTGTGTGCGGGGAAAATCAATTAAATTGTTTTATTGCGCGATCTTGCAAAACCCCAAGGGGTTTATATAATTTCAGGTCTTTTAAACTGTGCCTGTATTTCATGTTATTTTTTTTCTCTCTTATTTTGCTCCTCCATGTGTCCCTTTTAAAGCCTTCAGTGGCACAATAATCATTTAACCAGAGATAAGACTTAAACTTAAAAAATCTGTAGGTCTGTTAAATGTCTTCCAAGAAGCAGAGCTGGTTCACGTTTAGTCACCTACAATGTCCGAATAACTTTTCCAAATCATTTCTTTTTATGTTTTGTCAGTTTTGTTACAATAGCTTTCCCAGGTCATAGTTCAGTACAGTAAAAAAAAAAAAAATGCTGCGTCGGACACTGGTCTCAATCTGGCCGTTGATGACCCCTAGTACAGGACTTGAGTTGGTAGTGCTGTTGGTAGAACTATATTCTGGTCTTTAGACATTTTTTGATTGACTTGACTTTTCTTAAATCTGTTGACACACTAAACATGATTTTGGTCAGTCTAGGTCGGATTCTTAATTTTGGCTTGACCTGCATAAAACTCTGCTAGTCCTTGTCTTGGACATGTATTAGCTGGTTAAGTAAAGGCAAGTGCACTTTCAAGATGATATTACAGTTATGACACCAATTATTTTATCGACATGAACCTCATTCAACTTTTCAGCTGCACGTTTATGAGAAACAAATCAAAGTATCCTTAAGTAGCCTTTTGAATCTCTCTAGAAACTCCCTTCAAAAGAACATAGAGAGAGAGAAATAAAAGTGCATTGGTCATGGAGTCTCATACTTCACCATGGTTTTGATGTACTGGAGCATTACAGAGCCTCTCCATTCTTGTGAGTGTTCTTTTAATTTATTTAATGGCTGTTCTGTCCTTGATTAGCAGCAAGCTGAGTATAAAGCATTCTTCAGCCTAATGACTTTCTCCAACAACATTATCAAGAAAGAGGGGAAAAAAACTCTCTCCATGGACACAATTACTGTAAATATACAATTATATGATTCTATTTTTTTTCTCTGCTTTATGAACACGCATACTTCTTTTAACCACAGTGCCAGTGATTTCCTGCTCACATGGCTGTCTGTACACCCAAAGTCAACAGCAGAAACATCACAGGGCAGAATGGATGTGTTTTATGGAGAGGGTGTTATATTAAGTTTAATAGCACTGCGCGGTGGCCTAATGGCTGCCTTTGGCTTCCTCCTGAAGCTGAATGGAGGGGTGGGTTTGGAAATACTCCCCGTTCGAGTGTGGGGGAGTGAGCAAGAGACAGAGAGGAAGACATAGATGAAGAGAGACAGACTGTGTGACCAGAAAGTGAAAGGACTGATAATGGGTAACAGTCAACGACAGTCAATAAGGGAATAAATGTGCTAGCACGGCTAAATCTCTCTATTTTTTTTTTTAAAGATAAGAAGATATTATATGCTACCAGTTTGCCCCTAGCTAACTTTTGTCCCTTTCTTGGTCGGTGATGTAATCGGTCAAATGGGAATACAATGGTAACTAGCCGAAAGTGGCAGAGGTGGGCAAAGTACTCAAATCCTGTACTTGAGTAAAAGTATAGATTTCTTATTAGGGCAAATATTACTTATGTATAAGTAGGAGTCCTCCTTTCACTTTTGTATTTAAATAAAAGTACAGAAGTACTTACCATCAAGTTTTAAAAGCACAGGGCTCATCTGAGATCACAGTATTCTTTTTCATGGTAAAACAAAAAAAACTGAAAACAGAAAAGAATCGTCTCGTTCTCTTTCTCTCCTCCCAGATTGTAAACATGCTGTTGTCGCTGTCTGTAACCAGTTCCACTTCTGATTTCAAACACCTGTTACACTATTACACATGTCTCAAAGGAAAGGCAAGTCACGTACTGAGTGGCGGTCATGTAAGATGATTACCCATAAAAATTATACACAATAAATAATGACAGAAGTGCATTTGGAGAAAACAAAAAAAGTCTATAAGCCTATAAAGTTTTCCTGTTTTGTTTTTTAAAGAATTAGAAAGCTTAAATGCATAATTATTAAATGGTTAACACTGAGAATTTGAAATAATGACCTGAACAGTGACTTGAACAAATTCTCCCTAAGAGCTTGCACAGATTCACCCACTTCTAATGTGTAATAAACAAAATTGAATTCAATGGCAAATAAATTTTAGCTTTAGAGGGGTTGCGGAACTCAAATTGCATCACTCATTTTAAATCAATTTATTGATTATTAAATAGGATAAATAAAATTTAAAAAATAAATAATATACAGGGATCATAGAGTTTATTCTATAAACCTTAAATTATCTGTATATATCTGTCAACTAATAAAATACTCATTATAGGTAAATTCATTATTTTTTATTGTTTGTTGAACGCTAAAAAAGGGGGGGGGGGGGGTTTAGTTTTTTAATCTTTTTGTACCTAACAAAAAACTCGGATTGATTCCAGTGTGTGTGGAGGGAATCTGACAAGCAATTGCCATGAAATTTAAAAGGGGGAAAGAAAACATTCTGACTGGCAGCTGAACATGGCCATGTCACGCCTCTGTGGTTATATTTGTTAGAAACTTAAACTGCATTGGAATATGTTTGCAGAGAGACGGTGCAGTATCTGTAGTTTCTTTTTTCATGCATTACTAGTAGTTTATTGCATTGTTTAGTGCATAGTTTAGTGCATTTATCCATCGCATAACCCCTAAACTCCGGTTTACTCACCCTGGACTTTGGGGCCGGTGTGTGTGCGTGAATGGCCGATAATGGGCTGTAATATATTGCACCGTAGCTTGCTCTTAATTAAGAGGCTGTTTTAAAGGCACATTAAGGCTTGGTAATAAAATATTCCCCTTTACCATGCCAAGCACGTCCCTTTAAAGGCCTCTCTCACCCTCACTCCAGCGTTTATGGAGAATTTATTCATTACTGAAAAGAGGAGGGGAGGGGGAAGAAAATGCTCTGCTGAATGCTTAACTTCTGTTCTTCATCTTGCTCTCTCTCTCACTCGCACACAAACACTCTGTCTCACTCTGACCTTCTTTTTTTTTCCCTCCCTTTAACTAACCTGCATAATCATGTCAGAAGTGCTCCGAAATGAAGTGCTAAGTGTTGGGTTTTATTGAAAGGAAACAGACTGGAACAGCGCGTGTGTTTTGCTGGGCCTGTTAAGGCTACACTCGCTGTTCCTCAGGCCAAATTCTTTCTTATGAATTACTACCTGCTTTCTGATGACTCCTCGCTGCACACCGATACCCGCTGAGCCGAAAGAGCAAAGGAGAAAGTGTGCATGCTTTTTACTCCCCAGTCCACCAGAGAGTCAAGCATGTGCATCGTGGAGAGGGTTCGTTAAAATCACTAAGGCATCTCAGTGCGAACAAAAAAAAATCTGCTATTAATTTTGCTATATTTCTTCTCTGCCTTAATTTGGATATTAAAGCTATTTGCCAAGCTCGACATCAATGATGCGAAACTTCGTCCACCCCCTACACACCCCCATTCTTCAGAGAACAATAATTTGGAAACGGTCATTTGTTTTAGTTAGATGTTTGATATTCCTCCATAACAAGACAATATGGAAAATCCAAAAAGCAGCTCAGTTTAGCTTCGTTAGTTAAAGATGGCGTCTGTTTTGCCACGTCAGATGTCCGTGTCCCTTGTTGGGCTTGGGATTGCGGGAGGAGGCTGTGACGGTAATGGAGACATCTATCCTTAAAGTGATAGACAGGACGATTTAGACATGCCGCCTAAAATGGGGACAATAAGTTAATATTAGCACTGTAGCAGCAAATTTCAAAGATTTTTGCTAATCCTAACCGTATGTGTTTTTGGGGATTTTTTTGCCAGGAATTAAAAGCAGATAGACTGGAAGAACAGTCAGACATGCCATCATATATCCTATTTGTATTGGAAATTTGTAAGCTGTTTCAGTTGGACATCTTTATTTACTTTTAAATACAGACGAGGTCCATTGTTTTCTTGCCGCATTCAAATTAGTACGTGTGCGATTTGTTCTTTTTGTGTGATGTTGATAATGGCACACCTCGTTTTCCAGACAGAATTAGGCAATTAAAAAATGTGTGTTTTTAACTGGGTTCCTTTTCACTGCCCTGCCTCCGGCTCCTGCAAAGCCAGTCCTGGGTTTGTGAACTTTGTGTGTGTGTGCATGGGATTGGGATTTGCACCCCACTAATGATGTGAGACTTTAATATAGGCCGCTGTTTTTTTAACATCACATGCAGCGGCTTAATGTCTTCTCCACCATAGCAGGCCATAATATGGTTTTGTTTACGAGGAGGAAGTCAAGGATATTAAAAACGGTTCTTTCAAACGGGGCTCGCAAACAAAGTTGAAGCTGAGAGCTACATATGAAGCATTTATGCTTTTTATGATGCAAAACGGATCTTGGTGAATTGGAATTGGAAAATAAAGCCTGGACAACTGGTTTTATGTTTTGTAAAAAATTCTGCTGTCCTTCTGCAAATACCATCATGGCAATTTCACATGTGATCTTTATGAAAGATGTTCATATATGACCACGTGAATCAGTATATGCAGTATGTCCTAAAGTTACACATGTGAACTCAGGATAACATGTAACCATGAGAACTATATGGAATAATGGAAATTTTTTTTTAAATTGTGTAAAAAAAAATCGGATGTTAGAATAAATTAATTGTTTGAAGAAGTAGAAATAAATTAATTAATTATATGCAAAAATCACAAAAGAGCATAAATAAAGCAAAAGAGATACATCATGACATGATTATTTTCTTATGTATAAAATACATAAGAATTAATTAAATGAAATATTTTAAAGTACCATTCGAATAAATGACTCACACTGTAAATGTTAAATGTGAAAAATGAAATTGTTTAAAAACATAATATAAAAATATCTAATAATAATAATAATAAGAGAGTAAAATAATTTTTATATAAAATTTCACATCTAAATAAATGAATCACTGTAAAATATGTTAAAAATGTCTGTAATAATCACAAGTAAAAATAATTGAATCATTTGCAAGAGATGTGAAAATGAATGAGCCATACATGTAAATCACTCGAAAAACTAAATGTTAATATAAAATATTAAGGAAATTGCATGTAAACACCAATTAGAAAGATGAGGAAAAAAAAAACATTTTAAAATTACAAAATAAATTAATCACATGTAAATTTAACAGTTTATAAGTGAAAAGTGAATAATATTTTTTTTTTTTATTTAAGAAAAATATTAGTTTTTTATGAGAATAATAAATGAATAAACCTTAAATTTGGAAAATGAATAAAAGACGAGGAAAAAATCTGTTTATAAAAAATGTCATGTTCTATTTGTTAAAAAATGCCTGAAATGTAACATGTCAAATGTCTAAAACCCACAAGTAAACTTCATATGTGAATTATGTGATCGTTCACAGATGATATTCAGATAGTATGAAGAGATCTGAGGAGATGTGTCTAATTATAGATTGCATAAAAAGAT
Organism: Heterobranchus longifilis; assembly: GCA_028570985.1. NCBI lineage: Eukaryota > Metazoa > Chordata > Actinopteri > Siluriformes > Clariidae > Heterobranchus > Heterobranchus longifilis. The sequence goes on along the minus strand of JAOVVB010000018.1, from coordinate 4,231,503 downwards.
TTTAAATTAAAGTGAGTTTAGGACAAACAGAGCTCACTATAGTATGTAGTGCATGTTTTGATGAATAAAGTACGTTTAGTACGCAGCCGAGCTAACCTGAGTTATGTCGAGTTAGTTTGCATGATCCATCATTAGTTTCAGCATGGGTTTTGTCAGTAACGAGGGGGAGTGGCTTAGCTCCACCAATCACCTGCTGTGTTTTGAGGCCTCCTGCTGATTTACAATGTGCAGGCTATGAGGTGGCTCTTTTAGCAGGCTATAACTTGCTCCAAAAACACACACACACACACATACACGGTCTCTAGCTCTCTTTTTCTCTCTTTTCAGCTCCACCTGGTTTCTTTGTAGTTCCTTGCTGCAGAAACAGGAATGAATGAAGTCCAGTATGGCTTCATGCTGTAGAAGACACCTGGATACTGATCATCATCATAAGTGTGTGTGTGTGTGTGTGTGTGTGTGTGTGTGTGTGTGTGTGTAAACCCCTTTTACATCAGGATACATTTCATTAATGTGTCACCTTTCAATGAAAAAGTCTGTATATTTAATCAAATTAAATTTTTTGCATGTATCATTTAAGACAATTCACTCCAAAGTGTCTAAAAGTTAAATTCCTTTGCTTTCCAGGTCTGAGAACTTTTTATAAAAGAGACTAAAAAAGAAGAAATCATGAGCAAGAGCTCAGTCACACCCATATTTTGAAAGTACTATGCGAGTGTTAACGTGTTAATCTGTTATTTTGTCGCTCCAGATGTATTGGGGAGGGCATCACAGCTGCAAGCTTAGGAAAAGTTGAAGAGTATGACCAGGCTGAATGTCTCTCTAACACGTCATGCTGAGGAAATGTGTACTACGCATTGTAGCAAACACTGGCTCATCTGCGATCACCACAGTTAGCAGCAGCTTGAAGTATTGAATCCAAATCTTTATTCAAAAAAGGGAAAAAAGCACACATCCAACTTTATACAGCAATCAGTTAATAAAGACACTCGCACTAAGAAATGTCAATGGATAAACCACAGATCATTCATAACACTGTGAATATATACTGTACTGTACAGTTTCAGGGTGCCACGGTGGTGTAGTGGTTAGCACTGTCGCCTTGCACCTACAGGGTCCGGTCGATTCCTGTCTCTGTGTGCATGTTCTCCCCATGCTTGGTAGGTTTTCTCCCACAGTCCAAAGACCTCCAGGTTAGTGTAATTGGCATTCCCAAATTGCCCGTAGTGTGTGTGCCCTGCGATGGATTGGCACCCTGTCCAGGGTGTACCCTGCCTCAT
>JAOVVB010000018.1:4215021-4229693 GCA_028570985.1 Heterobranchus longifilis | reverse complement strand
AGGGAGGGTCTTAGTGGACAACACCGCAGGTCACCTGCAGGGGGGGGGGGGGGGGGGGGCAGGAAAAAAGTGCACATCTAACTTTATACAGCAAGGCAAATAGTAAAATCACCCACGTACAACCATTCCCACAGCCTTCTTTATTTCTGTTTTCTGGTGGTGGCAGCCCTACCTGCAATGCACACTCCTAATTACACAATTTAATGACTTAATGTAATTTTTACTGAGTTACATAAACTTCACCACCATACAGTTTCTCATGAATGGAAAATCTACATGTAGCTGTGTACTTCAAGGAAGTGCATGTTTTGGCAGTTCAATATTGGAGTTATTTTTCAGAATCGGAGGCTGCCTCTTGGGTTTGACACACTGCTTGCTGATCAGGAGAGACAGAATCACGCACACACGCAAAAAATGGAGTGTTGAAATGTTCTCTCCTGATCAGCAAGCGTGGCAAAGCACAGTGGACATCTATCAGTTAATTCATTAAATATGAAATTTTACATTAAGTGGGGGTTTTGGCATATACAGTAGTCGCAGAGAACCTTGTATGTAAATTTCTTTGTCCTTGAAAACCTGCTCGTATCAAACCCTATTTTCAGCTTTAACTCCAAAAATGCTAATCAAATGCTTCTTCCCTTCAACAAAAAATTTATGTGTGAAGTGTATTTGGAAGACTTTTCAAAAAGGCTCAGTTAATGTTAGAAATCTCAGGTAACTTATAAGTTCTGTGTGTTCTTCAGATAGAATCTGTCAATTCACATATTAACATGCATGATTTTTATAAAGTTCTAAATTCGTATGTCTCCGCAGTTAAATGCACAGTCTGGACTAAAGTTCAGAGTCTCACTCACCCCTAGAGTACGTAAGCCAACATCAGAGCCTCCCCACTGACCCTCGGCCTGCTTGAAGTGCAGCCTCCGTGTTGTCTTCTGCCCTTCTTCTGTATTGTTTTTTTTCTTCCATACGGCTGATTTTAATTTGGGACTTCCTTTAGAGAGGGAAGACAGAAGGCGAGACAGAAAGAGATGGTTACCTAAATAAACCCCAGAGGTCAGAGACTTAACTCTGCAGGTGCAGAGGCCAGAGAGTATAGACCACACACACACACACACACACACACATTGTGTGGTCATTTTATTATAGTAGAATCCTGTCACCGATCTCTCATGCATCAGGAAAAGTAAAAAAAATCTTTAAAAACTTTATACACACGCAATCATAACCACACTACACGCTACTCCTCCCTCTTTTTTCTGTGAAGTTCAGACCATCATGCATGAGTGGTCAGAACAAGTCCGGGTCAAGTTGAAGGGGACCGGGACTGGAAATCCCGACGGAGAACAAATTAGAATCGACTGCTTCAAGAGCTGCTTAAACGTCTTATGTTTTATTGCTTCGCTTTTTTTTTTTTCATGAAGCTGTTGACAAAAAAAGAAAGGGGATGAAGGCAGGGCAATGCTGAAGGCCAGAAGTAATTCCATACAGGCGTTTTACGATGGAAACTTCAGCGAAATGTAATTTCAAAGCTTATTCTTTTCAAAAAAAAAAGAAAAGAAAGAAAAAGAAAATGTAGATTTATATTTATTTGTTCCATATTGAGTTCATTTTGTTAAACATTAAAGCAGGCCTGGGCTTTTGTTGCTGTCCTTATCCCCAGCCACCTCTTTTATCCCTGTCCTCATTGTTGGATATATATGACATGTGTGCTGTATATAAGACTGTGGTAGTGCTCTACTCAAAAATATAATATAAGCAGTCTTTTATAAAAAAAGACTTTTTATGGTTTAACCGTTCCTGGCGTCGATGTCCTGTCTGCCATCCTATAGTGGCATTAAACTCTCTTAATAAATACATGCATACATTTTATGCCATAACTGTTCCTGTTCTGAAAATAATCAACAATGATGTGGTGTGGTGTGTAATACAGTACATTGAATATTAATGAATATTAACTTTTAAGTGCAAAAATATGCTCAAATTAAAACCGAAAGAAAAATCTATTTAACTAATCCTTGGATCCAGGAAACCCACCACAACAGATTTTGATCCCAGAGCCTTGCCTCAAACATCACCCTTTTGCCTATATTTAATTTATTTATACAATGAAAGTCACAAAGATCATAGTACTGTCATTTAACAGCTCTTAACTTGTTTCTCACGAAGAAGATTTTATTTAAATCCCCTCCTTTTTTAATGTATATTTTTCATTTATATGTTTGCTTATTTTTATTTTTATAATATGTTTATTTTTAATATCACAGTTCCTGCATCTACAGTAGTTTCATCTCTTTCTGGTCTCTTTCCCTCCTCGCAAAGAATCTTGGGAGAGGTTGGGCCACAAACTACACAACATTAAATCAATCATTTTCAGGAAAAAGAAGGCAATATTTGTCTGCCACATTTGAAGGAGCCTTTTCAACAGGACACCCTTTGTCGTGACATTCTGACGCCATCGGCTTTCCATCCAAGAACATGGCCCCAGAATTGCGATGCACAATATATGACATGATTATCCATAAGATAGATTGGAATAAATCCATTTGTGCAGGCCTAAAAATTTAAATTCCAAAGTAATGTCAGATTTTAAAAAAGCAGAAGCCGGATTGTTGATCAGTTGGAAAACAGATGGTACCCAAAAGGAAAATGGAATCTGAAATCCTTCTTTCTACTCTGAACACAATTATAGTTTAATTTAAAGAAATGGGTAAGATATCATGACCTGGTCGACCTGGGCCTTCTGAAAGTCGTCTTCATATCGTGACATTAACATCCCTCTCGTTCTACTTCTATGTGAGTTGTTGTTGTTGTTGTTGTTCTTCTTCTTCTTCTTCTTCTTTTTCTTAAAGCCGAAAAGGAAAGTTAACAAAATATTAACATTTTAACAGCTTACTCACTTAAAAATATAAAACATTTTTGGGCACACATCTTATCACAAAACTATGTCTCTACCTATTTCTTGCATGTATGTGTATTTTGTCTGTGCAGGAAGATGATCATTTCAAATAAATTTGTGTACAGTATGTATTTACTGTATATACTGCTTTAATTTTTTTTTAATGTTGTTCTGTAAAATCCATTTTAGCTAACTGTCTCACCCTGTTCATGTAATTGTCATGATGTTGTTGCATAATTATTATTTTATTTTATTTTTTGCATCCAATAGTTTCCCTTTATTAGAATTAATTATACTAGAATGACATGCATATCAGTAAATAATTAAATTTCTGTAAGATATTCATGACTATCTATTTTCCTGACAGAATAATTAAAATAGTATTTTAAAATGTATTTATATATAAAAAAAGTATTTTAAAATGTGCCTCTAGTCCCAGATCATCAGCCTTATTTTGAGGATTGAGGATTTAGACGATGTCTTCTCTGATTTACATTAGAATTAATGTATCATTAATTAATTTTTAGTTCCATTAGAATTAATTAGAGTTAATGATGTTATTTTACCCTGCTTTGAATTTTTTTGTTTTTATTTTAGATTCAACGTAAGCCTGTGTTTCAGAAAGCTGCCGTTGCTGTGATGTTCTGCTCCAGACATAACTCATTATATATAGAACCTTGAACAGGCAGTTCACAAACTTAATTAAATACACTGCTCAACCAAAAAAATAGTCACACACAGTAATATTTCATTAGACCCCCTTTTGCTTTGATTATGGCCATGCCATCGATTTAATATGCTTATGCAATGTCACAATGTCTATTTTCATCCAGAGTGTCATTAATTTCTCTCCAAGATCTCATCTTGAATTGATGATGGAAAGTTGGTCTGCTGTGTAAAGCCTTCTCCAGAACATCCCAAAGATTCTCAATGGAGTTAAGGACTGGATTCTGTGGTGGCCAATCAATGTGTAAAATGATTTCTTATGCTCCCTGAACTTCTCAACTGGCATCATCATTTTGGAATATGCCCAAGCCACCAGGGAAGAAAAATTCCATTGATGGAAAAACCTGGTCGTTCAGTATATTCAGGTCGTAATCAGTATATTTTGAGCTCATAATGTTGCTGAACCTAGATCTGACCAATTGAAGCAACCCCAGATCATAAAACTGCCTTCACAGGGTTTATAGTAGGCACTAGGCATGATGAGTGCATCACTTCATCTACCACTTTTCTTACCCTGATGCACTCACCACGCTGGAAAAGGGTAAATCTAAACTCAACAGACTGCATGACCGTTTTTCAATGCTCCTCAGTCCATTCTTTAAGCTCCCTAGCAAATTGAAGCTTTTTTCTGAATTGCCTCACTGATGCTCTTACTTTTACTATTAAACATAGCTGTTACATACTGTTGTTTTTAACAATTTTCACTAACTGTTTAAATCTCCAATCACACTCATTCAGGAAGTTTTTCTGACCACATTTCCTCCTTGAAGATGATGGGTCACCACTATCCTTCCAAGTTTTAGTAATGTGTTTTTTAGTTCTTTACTCGATTTTAGTAGTTTCAAGAGTCCCTCAGCTGTTTTCTTTTCTTGATGCAGGACAATAATTTGATTTTAACATATTTGCCTCAACAACAGGAAATATCTTCTGACATGGTTGTTTAAGAATTGAGAATCTAATCTTATCAGTTAGGGTTAAATAACTTGTTGCCAGCTGAACACTATAATCACTGCAGTAATTATCCAATGAAAGGCCCTTAACTATTTGCTTGGCTAAATCCAGGTGGTGACTTTTTTGGGCAGGCAGTGTACTGTATATACAAAGTGTGTTCAATTCAAACTGGGACTTTCTGGTGACTGAAGGTATGAATCCATTTGACATTTTAGAAGTCTTTAAGCACAGTACAGTGAAGAGACTCTTAGCCGCAGTAAAATATTTAAATGCAGCAAAAATTTTAAAGATGTCTGTACGTCCATAAATGACGATTCCGGTGTATTTAAGCTTTCTGTAGTCATTCCCTCGAACATTCAGTGAGTAGAATGTCTGATCTTGAAAACCGATAGAGTTTTTGCCAGCTTGTGGAAGATGCGCATCTGTCTGTGGGAACTGTATACGCAATCATTCACCAATAGTACTTGCTCATTACAGGAATTCAGCTTGTATTTATTGTTACATCCCCTCTCCTGATCTTGCTCCAAGCCATTAAAGGAGTTCCTGGGAGGCCAGTGTTTCAGATATGAAGCTTAGAAATCTTTGTACCTTGATGGTGTCCAAGCACTAGTGAAACACTGGGGTAAGTGCATTAGTGGTAGCAGGGATTATATAGAGAAATACAAGGAAAAACTGTGTTCTCAAAACTGTGTTCTTTTATTCTGCACATGCAAAAGTCATCGTTTGATTTTAACGCTCCTTGCAGCAAAGAATTTTAAAATGTTTTAGACTGTTTCATGTTATTTTGTGATCTCTTTAATTGAACTGACCAGCATTAAAAATGCCCTTGTGTAGCTTTTATATATTGACGTCTTTTACCATTTTTTTTCTATTAATTTTATTTAACAAGTTAATAACATGAGCATACTCATGTTTATTCCGATTTTATTCAACTTATATTATGAGTGCAAATTTTGCCCTGATGTGAAATATGTCGAAGCCCGTTTTTCTTTTTAGAGCAGGATATTGGCAAAAAATATAATCTTGTATATTTTCCCAGACATGTGTGCAACACTCTTGTAAACACTGGCTAGGAGTTACATGTATGCTGTCATTCCTTTCTCTTGTCTGATGATGGCGCCATGATTCTCTCTTGCTTTCTGACAGAATATGGGTGAAGAATGACGGGTGGGGGAAGGTGTTGGATGTTAAACTGATCATTTCCTCTCGCTGAAGCAACAGCTCTGCTCAAATATGACTCACTGCACAAATACATCTCTCACTCGCTCAACACTCTGCCCACCAAACCAGCATCAGATGGGGAGACACACGTGGATCTGACCCAAAGCATCTGGAGTTAAACAACAACAGACCCATCAACAAAAACAGCCCGAATCAACACCGAGCTAATGTGCAGAGCTCCGCCTTAGCTAAAACCCCAGATGGAAACACACCCATATCCACTAACACACACGCACACAACCAAACTGTCATTCAGCTCGTTTGTTTTACCAATCACCCCAAATGCAGTCTTTCCCATGTCTTCATGCTCACTGATTACCTTTCAAAACTGATTTATTTTGTCCCTGCACGGCCACCGTAAGCATCCCGTAGCTGGTTAGGGTTGACCACAGGCTGATACGAATGTGAGGAGTGTAACGCACCGCAGCGTTTCTCCAAAACTATAGCTTAGGCTCAGCTTTTCACCACACAACCATGCAAATGGTGAAACAGCAAGTTTTTTTAACACTGCGTCTCTGCTTTTCCAACAGCATGATTTATGAAATAATCAGGCAAATAAATATCCCTCTTCCTGCTGTGTGTCTGTCCACAGGTTCTGTACCGAATGAGTTACAACCCGGAGCCAAAATCGCAGCGACGAGCAGCCTGAGAAATTTATAGGGTTCGAAAAAACAGGTTTATGTCTAACAAACGATAAAAGATAAGCTTAATACACTGTAAAGTGCATGGTTTTATTATTACTCTTAACCTTTAACCTTAACAGTATCTGAGGAGATGCTGTCCAAAAAAAAAAGAACACGTTCCAAATAAAGATTGATGAAAACGCCTGATTTGGATTTGTGGGTCCAGAATGCAAGTTGGCAAGCTTTCCGTAGTAACACAAAACCAATGAAGGACACAAGAAGACGCTGATTAATCCTGACACTTCCAAACAGACAATTTGAAACCTTAAACCAAAGTTTGAACCTTAGGTACTGTTTTTCGAACCCATAAAGCTAACATTCATATTTCAAAGCGGCGTTTTCAGATTCCGAACTGCCGCAGTGTGTGTACGAATGAAATCTGAACATTTTTCTAATGTCATATCATATTTCATCTTGCTGCAAGTCCAAGTTAAAGTATCCTGAGCAGGCGGCTAGCCGCTGGCCTCGGCGGTGGAGACGTGACGGCTATTTTCCCCTTGTAAGAGCTTCAGCTCAAGCATACTGAGATTTGGATGAAAAGTTGATGGCCATGGAAAAAGCTCGCTGTGTGTTTTTTAACACCAGATATACATAGGTTTAGACAAGTATCAAGCCAAAAGCACTTTGTTTAATCATAGGGGAATTTTTTTTGGCTTAAACCTTGTCATCAGTTTGCTGATGTGTTTGGTCACCAAGTGTGTAAATTACAAACAGAGCTTTTTAATTTGGGAATGTGTGAAATGTTGTGAAAAGTGTATTTTAAATAGGGATTGGATGGATGGATGGATGGATGGATGGGTGGATGGGTGGATCCCTACCTATACAAACTTTTCAGTTACAGACTGAACATGCGTGAACGCAAGTCAGATCATATGTCCGGAGTACATTCAAATGCATACAGTGTGCATTCCAGGATGTCTGGAAGCAAGTGTTAAAGCAGCAATGATGAAGGTGACACTGCTAAGACGGACCAAGCAATAACAATGGAGACAACAGTGAAAATAATTGAGAGAATGGCGCAAGGTGAAATGATGGCAGATTCATTAACATGAATCTATCAACCATCGGCACAATTCTAAAAAACAAAGACAAAATCATGGAACATTTTTGTTTTATACTATGTATAGCCAATCCTAGTAACTAGACAATGTTTGTTGGACTTACGAACGAGCTCTCGAAAAAGAACGTGTTGGTACTTACTGCATATACTTACTGCATATATATATAAATAGATTAATAAAGAGAAACAGAGAGAGAGAATAAATGTCTAACATGAATATTGACTGCATGTACAAGTCAATATACATGTTATACCTTTGTAGTTACACAATTACAATGTGTAATAACATATTAATTACCTTTTTTGCCAGAGTGCTGTTGAATTCTTGAATCTGACCACTCAAAAGATATTGACTTGAAGGTGATTTCCTTAAACAACAGTCCTGACAGCAGTTTAAGAGACAAACACATAGGTTGCTACTAATTTGCTAGTATATTTTCTTTGCAATAATAAAAAAAAAGTCCATTGGCCTTGATGGTGAACATTACATATAAAATAAAATAGGTAATTGTCGATATGGTGATGTTTTCAGTTGGCAGATGTTTATTAATATCTCTGGACGGAGTTTCCAGTGTCAACAATACAGTATGTAACAAATAGTTTTCCATTAAAGGAAATTCTTGCTGATTTTATGAACTGTTTTCTCAGTAACATGAAAAGATGTACTTGGTGGTTGTTGTTGTTGTTGTTGTTGTTGTTACCTTGATAAACCTTAAAGTGTTTGAAGCTGCTATAATGTAATTGGAACTACCTTGCATTGATGTACGACATCATTTTTTGCCATTTCAATAGTAATTATACCTACTGAAAAACAAAATTAAATTAAATGTAAATTATTGCAATAATTATATTGTAATAATGAGTAAAATGTCAAACATCTTAAATATAGAAAAGAAAAAGGGGGGAAAAAAGTAGTTTTGTATGTGGGCACTGACGCTGGTGATTAATGTACTGGTTATGCTGAATGCTGAGTGGTTGGAAATGAAGTTGTTACATAAACAACCAAATTTTAAATTGTATCTTTAGGCACCTTACAGCTTGTCACAGTAAAACATTTGTTCCCAGTTCTTTAATTTAATATACATCATTTAATTCAACTTTAGTATAAAGTAATGAGGGGTGCTCAAGATTTTGAACACAGTACTGCATTAGCATTAGGATGTTGAACAGATAGTTCTTGTCATTCTAGCCACATACAATTGAATAGCGTTGCGTTCTCTAAAACCTTAGTGCAGGGTGTGACAGATATTGAGCTAGTTTGTATTGTTAGAGTTGATATCTGGCAGAGAAATACTTACAGTAAGTCCGTGGAAAACTACTGTATTTCACAAGTACACTGCAACCTACAGTACAAACATAACGACCCGAGACTACAATCCATACATCCTACTCCACCTGAACATTCATCATACAGCATGAGCTCGAAATATAAGTTTTATAAACACCTATTCTCAATTTTCTTTACGATCAACGTATATAAATGACCTCTTGTCTGAAATACACTAAAAAGTTAATTATCAGTGTATCCTGTGCCTGACTTTACCAAGCCTTATTACTGTGTTTTTATGTATTATGGTTACTCTAAGTTTCTCTCTATTGGTTATGACTTTGAGTTTAGCCATAGGTTGTTGGTTGATTGCCATTTGTCTGATCTGTTTTCTGTTTACCTCGCAAATATTTTGTACACCATTTTGGATTTATCTGCCTATCATTTAACTAAAGCTGTTTATTTGTATTTTATCCAGAGTATCAATCCTGATATGACGCTAGCTCACATTTAAGAGACTTATAACATAGCTGTATTAGTCACCTGATCTTTCCCTGATGAAAGATGGAGCCTAGTGATTTGAGGTATGCATGCAGTTTGACTTTGTGAGACTTTTTTGTGTACTTTACTTTCATATATTAAGCATTAAGACCTTTTTAACCTTTTTATATTCTAAGTCAAGAATTTGATAATGTAGTTGTTTGTTTATTGATTATTTATAATCAAATGAGTCATTTGTTTACTTCTGTTACCAATGATGAAGTCAAATAGAATGGTTATGACTGTAATACACACATGCACAAGTGCAATAAACAAAGGATGGTTGTATTCTTTTACAATGATGGAAATCACGAGCCACAATAATCAGTGTCATTATACGTATTTATTGTTGTGTTTGTCTGTTTGACTGGTTGCTGAAATAAAATGTGTTTAATTAAAACCTTCAAAACAAACTTAATATGATCTGTGAATGAAAAGTCGGGAAGTGTAAAGAAATAAACCACTCTACGGCCCTAGTAAATTTTCACAACAGTATCGTACACATTTGAATAACAACGCCAATATTTGAAAAGTTCATTAAATAAATATGTGCTGAGGGTCTCAGCAAAACCCCAAGTGTTTGCAAAAAGTTTAAGAAGCCATGAGCAAAAGAAATTACACATTTACCCAAGAGATTAGTAAACTTTTCCTTGCTTGATCTCCCACACACACTGAAATAATGGCACTCCTTCTGACACTTCCAGCTCAGCGTGCTTGTCTTGTCTTCGTGTTGTTCTCAAACTCATTAAAAGTGGGAATGCTAGGTTTGGCTAACGAGAAGAAAAGACTTTGTGTTTGACCACATGTCAAGAACAATGTGTTTGAACTGGTGCATTGTGGGTGATTAAGCGATGGCATCACTGAACAGAGCAACTTTTATAGGACTGACCATATGGAATCATGCCGTGTGTGTGTGTGATTGTGTGTGTGTGCTTGTGTATGCCTGTGTTTATGTGTAGGGAGATATTATGTGAAGAACAATGCCACATCATAAATAAACCCAACACTTAAAATGTCCGTGCAGTAAACTGCTGTCTCACGCTGATGACTTCATCATGACAGATGCTCCTCCTCCACACCCCTGAGTCCAGCTGCTAATCCAGCTGTTCCCAACATTAGAGTATAAAATCGTGAATGCAGGCTTTATAATCAGTGTTACACACATTTGCAGCATGATCAAACACACACAATGAATGGAATGGCATTTATTCCCCTTTTAAATGATTTCTGTGAATTTTGCACATTCTCAGATTCTTAGAGTAGAGAATTTTATACATTTTAGCCAAAACTAGTATTATTTTTTGTGGCTTCAATGAGGAAAAGAGGCGAAAGAATGTGTTTTTAAATGTTAAATAACAATCCTGCAAGAAAAGGACAAAAACTTGTCTAGGGCTGTGATAATCATAACATTGCTTTTCAGGGTCCTTCCAGGATTGTAATCTATTTTTTAAATACTTTCGAGTTAATTAAGAGGATAATTTAATAATCTGTGAATGTAGGAATATCCTTACTGCTGCTCATCTTTATAACCTTATAATCTGCTAATCCCAGGACTTTGTTTGATTATATGACATACCGCATTTTAAACCAGCTACAAGGATCCTTACATCGAGCTCAAGAGCAAAACCATTATACAAAAACATCAATTCAGCTACTTCCATCAAAATGTATTTAAGCATAATCATTATCCAGTTAAAACCAGGAACTGTTGTCAAGGAGATGCAAGTGAGGGTAAAATGGCATTTATTTAAAACTTCTTCAAAGGCAAACAAATCAAACACAGGTATTCATAGTCATAATCCAAAACTGCCAAGAATCGTTCGATCAACAACGTGGTAAAGTGTACTCGGCTGAGTTCAGAAACAATGACTATCTGGATCATACACAAAAAGCAAAATAGCTCTTGATGTTACTCACTTTTTGAATACTTTGTGAAGGTTGATTCTTCTGTAGTTCTATTTAAAGTAAGATTTTCATTTTCACATTTTTATGACATTAGGCAGATGTTCTTACCCAAAGCCACTAACATTTATCTCATTATACTTATACCAGTCAAAAATTTGGACACACCTTCTAATTCTATGACCTTTTCAAAAAAACATTTTTTTTACACTATAAAACAATGCTAAACGAGACGCAAAATATGTAATAATCTCCTTTGAACAGTTGATATTGAGATGTATCTGCTACTTAAACTCTGTAAATCCTTCATAATGGCTCTAATCTGTGGTGACGTTTGTTAATTGGTGATCTGAGGCCGGTAACTCTCAACTTTTCTGCAGCTGTGGTACGTTTTGGTCTTGCTTTCCTGGGATGGTCTTTATGAGAGCCAGGTTCATCATGGTGCTTGATGGGTTTGCTGCTCTTGCAAGAACTATTCCAGAACAGCTGACCTTCAAATAACAACTGACTTAATTATCTGTTACTTAATTACCTAATGCTATACGGTATGTGTTATTTTATAGTTAATTTTTTTTTAATCCAGTATTGTTGAAAATAAACCCAAACCTTTTTGTGCAAGCTTTTGACTGGTGTGCCCAATATTTTGACAGGTACTGTGTATCTGAGCAGTTGAGGGTTGAGGGTGTGGCTCAAGGGCCCAACAGCAGCAGCTTGGTAGAACTGGGATTTAAAGATGTGACCACCTGATCAGTAGTCCAACATCTTACCCACTGAGCTACCTGTGAGATTAGTTTAATATGTATCTTTTCTGGTGACTGTGATAGTGTGTTGGGAGTTATAGGCCTTAGCTGCCATAATTGCATGTTGAGTTGCACTGAGGAAGTTTGATGCCAATGTCGGCTTGGATCTGACAATTAAATAAAATTTCTAGGTCAGAATAATTAACATAAGTGACCAAAATCAATATACGGATTTGTTAATTTCTATAAACAATACTTGCCTATAAAAAAATGCCTACAGTCCTTCTCTCTCAATTCATCTTTAAATATTATTTCAATTGTCACCTTTTCTTTTTTGTTCTCCCTATGCATGGTTGGTTTTCTCCCACAGTCCAAAGACTTGCATTATAGGCTAAGTGGCATTTTCCAAATTCTCCATATTGTGTGAGTGTCTTGTGTGAAATGCGATGACTTGGAACCCCATTCAGGGTGTACCCTGCCAAATGCCCTAAGTCCCCTGGAACAGGCATCCTGCGACCATGTAGAGGATAAGTGGGATAAAGAATGACTAAGTGATTAATTGATGTGTTTAACAAAAAACAAACAAAAAAAACGTGTCCTTAAAGGAGCCATTTAGAACAACTTTTTTTTGTTTGAGGTGAAAAGAGTTTTAAATTCTTGCCAATTCTAGTACCACAACCTTCATAGCTTCATACTGTTCACTTCTTCTCAACTTCATACATCCTTAAAAAAAAGCATATTAATGCATGAATAAAATAAAAAGAATTAAGAACCACTTGACATTGTGTATAGCAAAAGATTGGTTTTAATGTATGAGGTGCAAATTTAAACAAGATTATGTGATAATTGACCAAATTAAATGCACACTTTCACAGGCATTGTGTTTAGCAGGCACATATGCACTCACGTATTGTTTACAGAGACTCATCACCTCACACACAGCTTGGCTTACAAGGTAACTGAGTACATTCACTTCTTTACTGTACTAAAGCACATATTTCATGTGTCTGTATTTTACTTGTAGTTTTATTAAAGGATATTTTTGTACTTTTTTTATTTATTTACTTTTACTCCACTACATTCTACAGCAAAAAATCTGTACTTTTACCTAACTTGTTTTCTACACGGGGTTGCATCACCTAACGAGATTGACGTGGAGTATTTTCGCCACCTGCTGACTATTATGTGTAATTACAGAGAGAGATTTTTATTATGAAAATTCTAATACAAGCCCATACTTTGAGTACTTGTATTCATAAGTAAGCTTAAAGTTCTTTTGTACTTTTACTAAAGTAGACATGTCAGTATTGGTGGTTCAGTGGTAGGTTTCTCTCCTGGTAGGAGGTTCAGGTTCTGTTACTACCTAATGCCCACAGCCCAGCCACTGGATGCAGTGCCGGTCCTAAGCCCGGATAAAATGGGAGGGTTGCGTCAGGAAGGGCATCCAGAGTAAAACATGTGCCAAGTGTGTTGGATGGTCCAAAGACACTCATTGGAGTGTGCATCATGTCCGAATCCATTGCTGATACAGGTGCCATGTCTACGTCAACGGACATAACATCGCTCTAAGTCACCTGACTTCTAACAACATCTGTTTCCTGTTTAGCTTCATTACATCCAGTGTGTTTGAACTGCTTCGTCATTGTTTAATCTTTGTGAAGTTTGCACCGTTTTCATGTGCATCCGTTTCCAAGCATTATTTACTCTTCTGGATTACAATGTTTTTGCCATCCTTGATTCTGGAAATCCGATCAAGCTTTGCCTGCGAGTGTGTGTGCTGAATTGGATTTGTCAATAAAGCACAACTGCTTCCTCTTTTATATTGAAGTGTTTCTCTCCAGGAACAAACTAAAAAACTTTAATGCTCTGACTGACGACTTGATTATGTGTGAGCATCGATTGGGACGCTGTGCCTGGCAGCGGTGTGTTGCAGAGTGGGACGTGTTGGAAACAGGGCCGAGGTGGCAGAGACAGTGTTCGGCCAGCGCAGTGCCAAGCTCAGCTAGTTAAAGGCTCTAATGTGGCAGTGGTTTCATGGCGGTTGGCTTCGAGCAGCAGGAAAGGGAATAAAAGGGGTATATAAAACAGAAAAAGAGAGAGAAACACACACCGAGAGGAAAAGAGAGAGGGAAAGATGTAATCTAATTTCATATGATGCCTTGCAGCACTTTTTTCGTCTCTCATATATACTTTCCTTTTTTTGTTTTTTTCGTATCGCTCCCTTGCTGCTATTTGACCTCATCTTATTCAGCTGAGGATGAAAGCTGTGTGTTTCTGTCCTGTAGAGAGCAACAGGACACACACACACACACACACACACACACACACACACACACACACACAAGCTCCCACACTCACACTGCTTTCACCCCTTCTTCTTTTCCTCCACATATCCAAAGAAGGAGAAGGAAGAATGAAAGTGAGGAAAAAATACAGTTCCTTCCTCTGTTCTCATCTTTGAATAATTAGACCTGCTTCTATTGAGTTCCCAAACCATGAAGTGTGTGTGTGTGCGTGTGCGTGTGTGTGTGTGTGTACAAAAAAGAAATAAAGAACACAATGGTCTATTCCTACACATACGCACACATTCTCTCTCTCTCTCTCTCTCTCTCACTCACTCACTCACTCACTCACTCACTCACACACACACACACACACACACACACACACACACACACACACACAC
>JAOVVB010000018.1:4174815-4191958 GCA_028570985.1 Heterobranchus longifilis | reverse complement strand
GTGTGTGTGTGTGTGTGTGTGTGTGTGTGTGTGTGTGTGTGTGTGTGTGTGTGTGTGCGAGTGTGTGTGTGTGTGTGTGTGTCTGTGTACGTCCATGTGAAGGCAATGAATTAAATCCCTCTTTAACTTTCTCTTTAACTTAACAAAAGTAATATATTATGTTATTTCACTTCAAATTAATTAATATGAAATCAGCAGTTTGGAGCATTGCCATATCCTAAGCTCAGGTTATTGTCTGTGTGGCGTTTCACATATTCTCATGTCTACTTGGCTTCCCTTTGGGTTCCCGACTTTTCTCCAAAAAAAACCATGTATATCAAGAACAAATTCCAACTTCACACGTAATGCCTCCAGAATATACACTCCAGATCCACGATGACTAGGATACTTAATGAAAGTGAATGAATGAAGGAATACAACTCCATATAGAAAACAGAGACATTCTTTAAATCAGTTCATCCAGCATAGAAATCCCAGTCTCATTTTGTTTACAATTAAATTGCTAATGTATTATAAATAAAGAGATCATTAATTAGACAGACTGAAATTACAGAAAACAGTTAACGATTTTGATTGGACAATTCCATGAGTAGTATGTCTAGGAGATATAGGGTATTGGGACGTTTAAATATATGTACATTTTGCTTCACAGGTGTTCTAATCAGAACCGAATCAAGTTAAGAGGGCACGTATCAAATGTCAAATTTTTTATTCTTTTTCTAGTAGATGATTTAATTAAGCTTATTAATAGAATAATTAAGCAAAAGGTGTATTATTTTGATCTGAAGTCTAAATGGTGCACATGGACACCCCCTTCTTATTATTTTATTTTTATTTTTTTTTCATTAAACCTCTGTAGCATCGGCTAGGAGACCGCTCACCAGAGCAGCTATGGGATTCAAGCAGAGATATTATGAGCTGATTTGTGATTAACTTGGCACAGGTTTTACACCAGATGCCCTTCCTGGCGCAACCCTCCCATTTTATCCGGACTTGGGACCTTGAATTCAATAAATTTGTAAATTACTAATAACTTCAGAGTTTCTGTTTGTAAAGGTTCTTTCATTGATTAACTCATAAGTGATCAACATTAGTGTTAACGGTAGCTTGTAGTCCTTTGATCTCAGTAAGTTATTTCATTCATTATTTCAATCATTAATTACACTAACTATCGGCCATTAGCTACAAATTGCCAGCACAAAGCTAGGTACACCAGCTACAAGAGAGTATATGATGATGGAGCCAAATTATATTACAAAAAGAACAAAAAACATACAAATCACAGCCTGTTGATCAGTAATGGTGTTTGTAAGCAATAACACACTTGTTTACCAACAATAGCGTCACAGGCATTCTGATATTCAGTACATCAGCACTCCTCTTGTGATATTGCTTAATTAATCAATACCATAAATCGGATCAAGCTGATGTAACAAATAAACAAACCAGAAATCCTTTAGACAATCACCAGACCTACAATGAATATCTGCAACTAACATGATGGTTAATGTGCTCTTTATTTGATGCAGTTCAAAAAGGACTAGGAGATAAATTAAATAATTTTTCATTTTATTTTATTTGATTAGATGCTTTTTTTTTTTTTTAAGTTGTTCCACTTTGCAGCACTTCACACTTTAAAACTCCTGCCCTAATAAACCTGTAAGTAGCTGTCATCAGCGTGCCAGTGATTGGGTGAAAATTTTAAACCAGTGTAATTACATGAGTCATGAAAATGCTTTTTAAGTGGTATGTGTGTGTATGTATGTGTGTGTCCTTGTGTGTAAGAGACAGAGAGAGAGAGGGAGAGACATTACTGCAGAGAGTTAAAACATTAAACAAGAAGTAAATGCTGAACTATAAAGTCATTTAGCTGTTACATTAAAATGCCTGGTGGAAATATACTGTATAATAATGCAATATCTAAACTTGCACGAGTCAAGTTTGTGAGTTTGCAATGTGAGGAAGAGTCGGACTCCTGACAGCCAGCGAGGTGCTTCTTGAAGGTGAGAAGGGTTTCAACAGGATGAGGGGGGTATTTTATTTTAGAACAGAGGAATGACCGGCTCGTATGAATCTGTATAACAGGTGACAGCCTGACCACACAAACACACACACACACACACACACACACACACACATGCGCACATGCACACACACATACAGTCTCAATGTCTAACTCATTATCAGTCCATTTGAGAACATCAACACTTAAGGTTAGCAGGTGCACTGCAGAGCTCACAATATGCATGCAGACGTGTTTGTGTATGAAAAATTATCCTACAGCTCCAAATGCGGAATTTTGATTGGTCAGAAAGTGGCAGGAGTAGCTCAGTAGTTACAACATTGGGCTGCAGTTCAGAAGGTCCCAAGTTCAAACCCCACCACAAAGATCCCCTGTTGGGCCCTTGAATAAGGCCCTTAACCACCAACTGCTCAGATGTATAATGAGATAAAAATGCTAGTTGCTCTGGATAAGGGGGTCAATGCAAACCTGTTTACGTTAAAAACCTACAATGTGAAAGTAATAGTCAGTAGGTTGTCTTCCAGTGCAATGTTTGTCTTTTTCAAGAGAGAGAAAAATTAAAGGCCTGGCAAAGGTGCAACTGCTTATACCTGCTGTAAGATGCGTTATAATAAAGTAATACTTTGCACTTCTGGAATCCAAAACATCATACAATACCATAATCCTTCTTACATTTAGTCCATCTCAGACACAAACTCAAGCCTATGTACGATATTTTTTTAATTATTCATCTGCAGATTATATTGCGTGTGTGTTTGCTGTATTGCCGAAATAACAGCCTTTTATGCAAGGTTCAAATCAGTTCATAATAAATAATTCATAATTTACCATAATAGGGCCTCACATATCAATCATACCATATTACCATCAGCATTAACAACAAACCACATCATATAGTCTTGTCTATTCAGAAATATTCATCCGTGCATCCACTCGTGTGTTACATAATGCAAATGATCAACAATTTAGCCACAAGGGCCCTCAAAGAGCACGGCTCGAGTCCGCGCCGGCAGCTCGTCTGCTTCCCCCTTCTTTAACATATGACTAATACAAACATACTACAGTGAAGCCTGTGTTTTCTGCTACACGCTTCCTGTAGTTACATTTTGTGGCGTAATCACTCATGACTGAGCATAAAGTCCTGAGCACTGGCTATACAGAAGTGATGGAGTAATTTCATGAATTTTGTGGAAAACAAATTGAGGAAAGCAATTTAGGGAAATTTAGGGGTTTTCTCATCAACAATTTGAGTATGTTTTATTTATATTTTCTTTAGAAATGTGGATGGATCAACAGTAATACTAGTTCAACGGTGTAGTACACACAGTTTGTATTTTTGAGCTTGACATCCTTTAGATGCAAGGTGAATAAGAAACAAAAATCTAATGATAAGATGCTACTGTAAGTTGACATGAAGTCCAGTACAGACACGATTTTCATAAATTTGTGTCAACAGATTTAAAATGAACTACAGACTTTCAGCTTTAATTCAAGGGAAATGTTTTAAGAAAACCATTGCATTAACTGTTTAGAGATATAGACAAAGCCATATTTTGCAACGGCTGTAATTGATCAAACAAAATGAATTGGACAAACTAATTTATTCATAAATATTCTCATTATTTGTAATATTTGAATGGAAAACTTTTCTCTCTTGAGCTTCTTTGCCAACTTTTACTGCAACTGCCTTCAACAACTGCTTGTTTGTGAGTCTTTTAAGTGGAAAGTAGCTCAATTGGGTTAAGCTCTTTGAGGACATTCCCTTTTCTTGCCTTCATGAGTTGCTTTCATGGTATGTACACAGACCTATCAGTTTTAGAGCATTTGGCTGAACTGAACAGAAAGTTTAACTCATCAGAATTCATCCTGCTACGTCTCTCAGCAGTCACAACATCAATAAACACCAGTGTCCCAGTTCACTGATAGCCATTGACACTGATAGCCACACTGATGCCTGCACCATGTTTAAAGGGGGAAATGGCATTTTTTGTTTCATAGACCCTTCTTTTTCCTTCCCATATTCTTCTTTTCCATTCTGGTTCAAGTGAATCTTGTTTTAGGACTAGGCAGGCATTTCTAAAGTGTTGTTCTTTTTTTAGTCTAATCTGGCCTTTCTGTTCTTGAGTGTTTCCAGTGGTGTGACTCTTGATGTACACCTTGTGTATTTACATTCATGAAGGCATCTCTTGACTGTTGACTTTACCAATAATACACCCCTTTCATCCAGAGTGACGATGACTTGGCTAGACATTATGAAGAGATTTTTTACCAGGGAAAGGAAATCTGTGATCATCAGCTTTAGTTGCCTTCAGGGCCTTTTGGTCTTGCAAAGCTCGGCAATGGGATTCTTCTTTCTAAGAATATACCAAATTGTTAATTTGGTCACTTCTAAAGTTTCTGATAGCACCTCTTTGGACTATATATATTGAAAGTTTCCAAAAACAGCTACCCAATGCAAAGCCATCACTTGGAATCAACTCCAGACACTTCATCTCATTAATTTGTCATTATATAACTAAGAAACTGGCCACAACTGTCCATCATACTGCTTATCAATTGGCCAATTATTTCTTTAGCCTGTCAAACATTTATGTAATACTTAAATAGGTGAAAATCCCATATCTTCAATCCCATATTGATTGCTTTATTTAAAAGCTATTAGATAAAAAGTGCAGCAGTTTTAGCTTCTTCTTTATGACCCCCTATATGACGTAAGAGCCAGATGGTCGACTTCTAACCAGTTGATCATGTTTGGCGGAGCTGAATGCTTAGCATTCTCTACTAAGCACACTGAGGTGCTGAAAGTCCAACAGCTCAAGCACATGTGGTGAGGAATTCGGGGTTCACGTTTGCTTTACTCTACACAGGACACTGATCATTGAAGGAAGGAATAAAAAAAACTAGGTCAATTCAATTTTAGGCAGATTAGCAGAAAATGTGACTATTCTTATATAAATGTTTTGTTTGAAATGCTGGGAGCCACACACTATGGTCAGTGTTAAAAATACATTGCGCTATATTGAAAAGAAGCTTTTTTTTTTTCAGCTCTGTGCCCATGTGAATTTCAGAAGCAATGAAAACACAGACAAGAATTTAATCCCCAGAAGATCCTTAACTGACACCTACCTCCTTAAAGAAAAATATATATATCTGAACCATTCTCTTCTGGCTAGAGGTGAACCCTGAAATGAAGAAAACAGAGCCTAGAAAGGCTTTAAAACATTATAACCCACATTTGCAATGAAACCACACTTTTTAAAGTTTGGAAATGATCTTTCATGATGCCAGAAGATTGCTATGGGCAAATGGTGAACCCCAGTCTGATCCAACTCCCTTTATAAGCCTAAACCTTCATCCTAATCCCTAAGCCACACAACACTCTAGAACACATTAAACACATTTAGTGGTTAGCACTGTTGCCTTGTATCTCCAGGGTCGGGTCTGTGTCCATTAAGTTTGTACGTTCTCCCTGTGCTTGGTGAGTTTCCTCCCACTGTTCAAAGACCTGCAGATTTGACTGATTGGCGTTTCCAAATTGCCTGTAGTGTGTGAATGAGTGCATGCGCCCTGGAATAGATTGGCACCCCATCCAGGGGACAACTGAGTTGACTTCATCACATTGACTCCACCCAGGTAGAGTGGAGTCGCACTGGTTCATTAGACTTCACCCCATGGATGTTACAAACATCACCATAATAAATGATAGCATATTAAAATGATGCCATTTATGTGTCTTTGGCAATAGTTCCATAAGAAGCTAAATGTTTAACAAAAGGATTAATAGTGTTACATTTTATGAAGCTTAACTGTCTTACTAAGCAATTACAGAGGTGCATTGTAAAGCATAAAAACCCTGACAAAAAATAATTCATGGCAGTGTTAGGGGGAAAATGGACAGTGTGAGTGTGTCCATGCAGAGCACCTGTGTTTCACTGAGCCAGGCTGATGTCGGCAGTGCTGGGCGTGGGTACTCAGAGTGTGTGAGTGTGTGTGTGTGTGTGTCCTGCTGGGTATTTGATGACAGTTGCAGTAATCTGAGGCTCCCCGGTGTCTCTTACACCCTTTTAATCTTTGTCATCAAACCCTTTCACTGCAGTGATTAATGGAGCTGTTTGGTCATTCTAAATGCTGATCTGTGGCCTGGCTTTTACAAACCATCATTCTGCTAACACTATTATATAAACCAAAAACACAGAGCGTCATAACTCCATCATCCTCATTTTCTTTCCTGTTTTCTCACTAGTACAATTCTCCATTTCTTCTGCTTCTCCTCCTGTGTCTAATGAGCACTGAGTTACAGTTTTAAGAAACAGACAATATTGTGCAATATATTTTTAGCAATGGCTATAGTGTGTGTTTTAAACAAAACATTTCCCAGACAGGTCTCCTGTTTGAGGTTTAATCTGTCTAAGGCCGAAGAATTTCCCGGCTGTTCGAGAATGAATTATATGCTCTGGTTATCCCCATGACAGAAATTACTTAGGAAAACTTTGTGTAAATATACTGTAAGTTTTATTCTTGGCTGTAATTTTGATTGATAGGAAAAGCACGGAGCAAAAACAGAGTAACAGCTTCAGTTGAGTTATCCAGCATCAGATGGCTTCTGATGAATTACATAATAAATTCATACATTTGTTAAATTTATGTTCATTTTCTTTATGTAACAACAAGTAAAATACCATGAAAAACAGGTTCTTATGAATAATCTTGTTCCAAATGTTTTTCTACAAAGAGTAACATGAAGATGGTTTACGCTCTGCTTACAATTAAACTGAAAAATTTGAAGGCTCCAGCTAATTGATATATAATACCAAATGTTACAATTAAATCTGTACTATTTTTACTTTAAAGCAAGTGAAAAAAATCTTGAATCTAGTTAAATGTTAATTTTCTTAAAATAAGTTTCATGGTTTTTTTGGGGGGTTTTTTTTGTTTAAAAGTTTCATGTTGTTAAAATAACAATTGGAAAAAAAATCTATTTTAAGACTATTAAACTTATTTCTTGTCAAATTTTACTAAAATTGAAGGTGAAAATGTCGTATTCTATTGGCAGATAATTGTACTTGATAAAGGTTTTTTTTTTTTTTTTAGGATTTTTTTTTGTTTGTTTGTTTGAAAGGAGCAAAATTACCTGGCAATAGAAAGACATTTTACTTGCAATTTTAGTAACATTTGACTAGAAGTTATACATAGATTTGGCTAGATTGAAAAATATTTGGACTTGCTAAGATGCTGTGTTTTGCTGTGTTTTTCTTCCTCAAAAGGCAGCAAAATGTTCAAGGCTCTGGTCATATGGGCAGTTTTAATTTAGTAAGGAAAAAAAGGCATATTTTACAAAAAAAAAAAAAATGGTAACGTCCATGAAATGTTAGTTTCTGTTATTAGTGTTGTATTGGTAAGAAATGGTCATTCCATCATCAGTCTTTTTTCTGTTTCTTCAAATTAATAAAGTAAAAAATGGCGGGGGGGAGCTTTTCATGTTACAGAGAAAATGGAAAAAGCGTAAAAACTCCCCTGTACTGATCGCTTTCCTTGTTGGGAAACCTAAAGAAAAAGTTGAGACTTCTTTCAAAAACACTAAATAAACTTCTCATTACAAACAAGCAAAAACACATCACAAGGTCAACAAATGCAATTTCATCTGTCATACAAGTTCCTGAGCATGAGTTTTTACAATAGAATAGAAAACATAGCACTAATATGAACCTTACAGCTCAAAGTTCAAGTCAAACTGGGACTTTGGTGTTGTAGAATAACAGAATATAAACTACTATACCTTTATTTCACAATATAATCTCCTAAAACACTAATGCACTCATCACAGTGTTTTATTAGTGCTTGGATACCATCAAGGTAGAAGGTTTTCTCAGTACGCCCGAGCCATGATTGGACTGCCTGTTTCATCTCTGAAACGCTGGCCTCCCAGGAACTCCTTTAATAGCCCTAACATGTGCTAATGGCTTGGAGTGCGATCAGAACTGTATGAGGGTGTGTGGCAATAACTCCCAGCTGAGTTCGTGTAACATGAAATTGGTATTGGTGAATGATTGTGTGTACAATAATTGTGTGTACTGTCTCTGTCCCAGAGACAGAAGTGTCTCTTTCACAAGTTGGCAACAAGTTATCCTTCTATTTCCAGGGATCTGGTGTTTCATTCGCTGAATGTTCATAGGAACGACTGCGTTGAGCTCCAAGTCATGTCAGCCAGGAATGTCATTCACGGATGAACAGCCTCTTTTTTTAAAGTGTTTGCACCATTCAAATGTTTTACAGCGACTAAGAGTCTCATCCGCCGTACTGTTATAGAAGTCTTCTGTAAATGTCAATCAGTTTTATGTCTTCATTCAAGAGAAATTTCATCACAAGTTCTGGCTTGACTTGAATGCATAATGTTGATAACTAAACACTTTCTGAATAATCAGATTAGAGATTTCAGTAGAGCCCTATTTAAAAGCAAACAAATAAATAAACGTTTTTTTTTTTATATCACCAACCTAATGCGAGAGGAGTTAAATAAGCTTAATTGAAGCATGAAATAAATAAATAAATAAATAAACAGTTAACAAAAACAAATTATGGTCAAGCAGTTGCAAAGCCCATCTCTGTCCATAAATGTGTGTCTCATGCTGAAAGCGATATCTTCTATAAATGTCCTGCCTGATGACTGCCAGGCTGCTAAACGATCTTGAATTAAAACTGGATTACAAATCAAAGTAAGAGCCAGGTCAGCCCATTCCAACTGCCCAGACGCTTATTTACACACACACACACACACACACACAGTATTATCCAGTGTGGTCATTCGGTTAGCTTTCAGAAGCAGTTCTTCCACACAGGGAGAGGAGGAGAAGGGAGGTGACAGTAAGAGCAATTTGTGTTTCGCACGCATCATAAATAGTGACACCTTTTTTCACCCGCCCCCCCAAGCCTTCACTCCTGTCCTCTCTCACACTCACACACACACTCCAATAGTCCCATTAGTAGCAGGAGGCAGAAGATGGGTGAACCCCCTGACACCCGACCACTCTCCCCACCACCACCACCAACCCCACCTCCCATGCTACGGCCAGACTTAGCGCTGTCATTTATAGCACAGCACAACATCAATCTAGGAAGAAGTGAGAAGTGCAGAGAGCCGATGAAACACCCGCCATGATCGCTATGTCAGCTGAGAGAGGGGGAGAAGACCTTCAGTGGGAGTGAGGAACAAATAAAAAAAAAGTGTGGAAACATAACCTAAGAGGGAAAGTTGTAGAAAGCAGACAATGGCTTTTTTTTTTATTTGTTTATTTATTTTTTTATGTGCCACGCATGTTGGTGCTAGTCGACTTTTTAGAGTTTTATGTTAAGACTAGCAGATAAGTCTACGAGATGATAAAGAGAAAGAGTATAAAAGTAGAGAAAGAAATGACTCGCACGCAAACACATGCTCACAATTCACTCTTGTTTTGTATCCAAAATGTATTTTTGCAAAAGAGCAGAGGTAAAAAAAAAAAATTAAGAAGTCCTTTAAAACAGATTTACAGGAGTAGGAAAAAGTACAGTATATGCTCAGTTCATAGTACTGTCAACTAAAGCAACATGACACAGATGCAACTCACAAGAAAAACTGGATGAAAAACTTTAAGTTTTTAAAGTTGTCTGAAATTCAGAGTTTTATTATTATTATTATTATTAGTAGTAGTAGTAGTAGTAGTAGCTCAGCTTCAAGTGCAGGTAGCATTACTTCCTCAAACATCCAAGTCTGCCAGTTCCATCCTGATTTTGGTTTAATGTTACTTAATGGTTCTCGAGTTTCTATGCGGGTTTACACAGGCTTCTTCAAAAACAAGACTACAGGTGAACTAGCTATGCTAAACTGTCCCGAGCTGAGAATAAGGGTGTGGAAATGTGTGATTGTGTATATCATGCTATGAATTTGTTGTGCAGCAGCACAGTGGCGTAGTGGTTAGCACTGTCACCTCGCACCTCCGGGTTCTGGGTTTAATTCCGGCTCTTTGGGTCTGTGTGCATGGAGCTTGCATGTTGTGCTGTAAATCTATGGGGCTTTCAGTTGTCTATATAGAAAGCATTTAAGACTTGCAGGAGATGGCAGAAAGTGATGCTCATGAACATCATAAAGATGATGTTAGTTATTTAACATGATTTGGTGCCCTTTAAGACGACATTCCTGGTGAGAATAGTGTTAGGGAGCTTGAAATGTCTCTGAGCTGGCTAACTTATCGGCTAATTATCACAGCAGTTGGATCAGGTGTCAGAAGTAGAGAGAACTTCATGCCGCGCAGTTCTTTAAGATGAAGTGTGTGTGTGTGTGTGTGTGTGTGTGTGTGTGTGTGTGTGTAATTATCACATTGTGGGGACATCACTCTGGATACACACCAACATTATGGGGACCAAAACCATTATGGGGACAAAAAAAAACACGTCCCCACAATAGTGAAGCATTGTAACGTGTTGGGGAGGGTGTAGATAAGTGCCTCACGAATTTTTAGCTTTGGCACATAAGTGACCCTCTGGATAGGTGTGTTTGTGTGAACATTTGCTCCATGTCGCCCCCTTTAGTCTTGAACCGGTATTTTTTTTTGGGGGGGGTGGGGGTTCAAACACGCTTCACACACTCTGCAAGTCTAATTTATGCAAATTACGGCACTGCGCATGCGCATTACAGGCGTTTACTTAGAGGCCTGTGGGTAATCTGCACATGCGCAGTAGGTATGGTATATAATAAACACATGCACGTGCATACAGTAGGATGGGCTGCCTTTACGGTGATGTGGTAAGTCTATTAATATTAAAGGTGTGTTTAGTTAGATGTTAACATTTTTAAGGTTAAGTTCAAAATAAACAGGAACTGTAGATGTGGGAAAAACGTCACTTAACAGATCAGTAAAGTTGTCAAAAAAGATAATTAAATTATTATTAAATTAAGTTAAAGGATGATAAGTTAAAACAGCTAATTATCATGTTTTATGTAGTTATCTTTTATGGAAATTCAAACTTTAGTCTTTAAATTGAGTATTTTGTGTTAAATTACGTTTTATTTTTAAACGGTGGAATAAAATCCATAAGCCAACAACCTGGTTTGGAAACATCGTGTGGGAATTAGAAATGAACTACATTTCCCATCTGCCCCGGATGTTCCCACCCACCTATTCAACGCACTTCCAGTTCAACTAAATTGCCCCCCATACATGGCCCTCTCTTCATTTTTGCACACACCACTCTAACCTCTGTCATAATGGAAAGGTCTCCTGACTTCTAGAAAGTAATGATGGAGCTGATTGGTCAGACTGTTATTAAAAGTTTGTTCTGGACCTGACACGAAATCAAAAAAGGTCTTGGGACTTGAATGAGGCCATGCGATGGACAGACGCATGAAGACGTTCATTATGCCATGTTGTATTTCAGCGAAGTGTAAAATTCTATGTCTACAGCCAAATCATCGCTTTCAAGAAAGGATTATTTTCTTTTCCCTAGAAATATATCTTCTCGATATTTTTGAGGTGGCCTTGTGCAGGCTTTGTTTAGTAAGTTCCTGTGTTGTTGCAGTTTTGCCTTAAATTTTATTTATCGTATAATTATCTTAAAAGTTTCTCTAACATTGTCTAATTTACATGCATTGTCATCTTGGACACCCTGCTGTACTGCCTGCTGTATATTTTTAACTAGAAAGAGTATCAATGGTTTATATATTTTATGCTCTTTTCTTTTCTATTTAAAGTTCTTGGGTTTCTTAAATGGCTATTCTAAAAGCAATAAAAAGCTACGACAAAATGGACATAGGCATTTCAGTTTACTTAGGGGGTTTTGATTGCATTCTTTGAAAATAAAGCTATGAACAAAAGTTTGGCTGTCAGTCATTTGTATAACCGGAATTAAGAAACGATTCTTTAGTCATGAGGATCTTAAACCCATAAGAGCCATGTGCTTTACACAGTTTTTTTAAATGCTTGACATGCTTAGTTTGTAATTTTGCATAAATTATAAAAGTTAAATGCACAGTTTAATGTTTATTAAACCCAAGTCCCCTTGATCTTGTGTAATATACCTTATAAGCGTGTATGCAAGTTAGCTATTTAGTGATGTCCCCACATTATCATTAACATCAGCTAAATGTGTGTATGCAAATTAGGCCACTAGCGATGTCTGTGTGTGTGTGTGTGTGTGTGTGTGTGTGTGTGTGTGTGTGTGTGTGTGTGTGTGTGTGCACCTGTTTGTTGATCAAGTGTTCACATTTGCTATATGACTCGTATTACTAGAGCAGCAGTTCACAGTCTGTGTTTCGACACAAGCATGTGTCGGTGTGTGAGCGTTTGACCAGCTGGGATTTAACACTACTAAAATTATCCACAAGATCGTACTGAGCGATTGAGCTGTCACAGGCACCATGTGAAATCTTTCTGCGAACCACCAGAGAGCAAAACAAAGGGCCAAAGTCAAGGCAGTTAAAGAATCGAGTGTCTTACCTAGATAACTTTTCAGTCTTAAAATGAAGTTGAAATGCTTTTTAATGTACAGATTCCAATAACTATTTCCCAAAAGCTTTTATGACTGATTTAACCATTTTCTTTAATCAACACACTTCTGACATTTCTGCCTAATTATTAAAGAGCCCCTACCTACACTGCCCGGCCAAAAAGTGTCAAACTGGATTTAAAATCCATTCCATTAGTTTAACATAAGTGTTTAATAGAATTATGACTGCAGTGATTAATGTTTCGGCTGGCAACAGTTCTTAACTCTTCTCAACAACTCTCAACCCTAACTGATGCAGTGAGTACTGCAGCTTCTCATTTCTTAAAACAACCATGTTGAAAGATATATCCTATGCTCTTGAAAATATGTTATTGTGTTTCAGATGGATCAAATTATTGGCCTGTGTAAAGCGAAGAGAAAAAAAAGACTAAGAAGTTGCTGAAATGACTGGAATTGGCGTAAGTACTGTCCAACACATTTTTAAAACCTGGAAGTAGAGTGTTGAACTGTCAACTTCACCGAGGAAATGTGGTTGGAAAAAAAAAAGAGTAATGAATGAGCATGACCAGAGATCACTCAAACTCTGGGTGAAGTTGCATTGGAAAAATGGACAGTAAAAATCGGGGCATGTTTAATAGTGAAATTACAAGCATTTATACATGCAAAAAGTGACAAGAACTGGGATTAAACAACTATGTGTGCAACAACATTACCACTTGTTAGTGGTAATTAAACAACCACTTGTTAGTGAGACTCATCAAAAAAGGTTTCAGTTTGCTAGGGAGCATGAAGATTAGACTTTGGAGCAATGGAAAAAGGTCATGTGGTCTGATGAGATGAGATTGACCTTATTACAGAGTGATTGGTAAAGAGGGAAGCGAATAAACCCATTAAGCCACTGGAGGCAGTGTTATGATTTTGGGTTTCTTCAGTTGGTCAGGTCTCGATCAGCAATGCTCTGTCCTCTATATAGTACCAGTGATAAGTTTGGACACAAGTTTGGATCCATTTTCTACATTCTAAAACAGTACTGTATTGAAAAAAATGAAATAACAAGTATGGAATTAGAACAGTATTATCCAGTGCATTTCAAAACCTATTAAACACCACGATGAAACTGGCTCTCATGAAGACGTTCCCAGAAAAGCAAAACCAAAACTTACCTCTGCTGCAGAGGAGAAGTTCATTTAGAGTTACCAGCCTCAGAAATCACCAATTAACAAACAGCATCTCAGATTAGAGCCGTTATAAAGGCTTTACAGATCATATGTAGCAGATACATCTCAATATCAATATCAAAGGAGATTATTGCATATTTTAGACGCATTCAGTATTGTTTTACAGTGTAAAAAGAAATACTGTAAAATTAGGAAAGACCATGGAATTAGAAAGTATGATCAAACTTTTGACTGGTAGTGTAATTAATGATCAATGTTTTACATTCCGCCTGATGGTTATGTTAATGCTTACTTTTAACTGCATCTTCCCATACCTGATCTTAATATTCTTGGCTGCTATCTTCCTTGCTGTCCTCAAAGCCATGACCAGTTTCTCAATGCTTCTGCAGATTTGTTGGTATGAATTCAAACTTGTAATCCCCACATGTGTTTGTCCTCCACAGCTGTGTCATTTTGAAAGAAATGCAATCTGGGTTTCTTTTAGGTAGTTAGCTCATGTTAACCATCCACCTTGCTAACATTGGATATGCGTAAAAGTTAAACATCTTGTATTTTAAGATTGGAGTTTGGTGGTGTACAATGCCTTATAAATGGAATGTTATGTACAGCTTCAGGATCTCAAGGTCATTCCTGAGCTTGGGTTACTGTGTCACATGTTCTCCTCATGTCGGAATGTGTTTCATCTGGGTTCTCCAGTTTCCTCTCACCTCCAAAAGACAGTAAGTGGATTAATGTGTGCATGGATGATGCCATGCAATGGAATTGCATCACATTTTGGGGTGTATCCAAGTGTCCTGCTCTAGTATCCTGGGATAAGTTCTGACTCCATCACAACCTTGAATAGTGTAATAAATGTTTTTTTTCATGGTGGCTCACAGAATCACAGGAACAGTTTCAGAGTATTTTTTTAGTCTAATTTATTTATTAAATAATGATGTGTTTTGGTATTTTTTATTTTTTATAAAGAAAAGAATACACACTGAAGCTTTAATGCAAACCTGCATCATGGCTGAAAGCATGTTGCTAATATTTCTCAAGGGATCATTTTGGATTTTTTTTTTTCATTTTGCATGTATGAAGGCTTGGCACCGCTGTCTGGAAATGTTGGCCGTGGGCTTTGGAATTATCTTGCATTCTGCCTCATTGAGTCTTGGTGCATATATTAGCTTGTACTTTAGTATTAATAACAGCTCTTAGCCCACTGCTATTCGCATGTGTCAGTATTCAAGCTGGCTAATTTGACTAAAGGTCTGATGGGTAATAACAGATTAGGTCCATCTCCTGGACTTCTCTCAAACGGTGATAAAAAAAATAAACACCTAATCTGTGCCCACTGATATAATGGTTCTTTGTCTACTCTGTGATTTTTAGTGATCCGACAGGAATAATTATACTCAGCATATGGCGTTTTCTTTTTTTAGAATTTTTATTTTTATTTTGGTGAGTTCGTGGAGGTCACTGCGCTGCTGTAACGTTTGTTGTGTTGTCAAGACTACTGCATGCCAATTGAGCTTGTTGCTTATTTCCTTTCTTGTCCTTTTTCTTATGTTAGTGTCATTTATTTTTGACAAGCAAGGTGTACATGTGTGTGTGAGAGAAAAAAGTGAGTGGGTGGTGTACACAGATCTTTCAAAATCAGAAGATCAATTATGGTTCCAACTGGTGATAATATAATTACAATTGTAATTCTATAATTTGCCAGTTGTCTTCCATGGATGAATGTACTAGGTAAAAGTTAGAGTCCTGTAACATAACCTGTGCTCATGTTTTAGAAATATAAAATAAAACAATAAAACCTTTAAGATCCATAAGCACAATGGAAACACACATTATTATTATTTATTTATTTATTTATTTTACATTAATGTGTAGCACGGTGGCCGTGAGCCTCCAGGGTCGATGGTTCGATTCCTGTCTCGAGGTCTATATGAATGGAGTTTGCATGTTCTTCTCATGCTTAGTGGGTTTCCTCTTTGTTTTCCCCCTCAATCCAATAACATGCGGAGTAGGCTATTTGCATGCCCATATTGGTGAATGCATGTGTGTGCACCCTGTCTAGGGCGTACCCTGCCTCATCCCTGAAGTCTCCCAGGTGAGGCTCTATACAGGTGAGTATAGAGAATGAATGAATGAATGAATTAATGAATGAATGAATGAACATTAATGTGTGAATTTTATGTCTTATACTTACAATTTTGTTGAAAGAATTTCCCCAGGAGTCATCTATTACTAAATATTTTGAAAAGGTTTGAAAATGCTGTATACTGTATAGAATACAGTACTAAAACTCTGTCACCTTAATACATTCACCCTTATGAAATATATGGAATATTGGACAATACAAAGTCTGGAATATTGGTTCCCTTTCTGATTCAAGCTTTAATGTCTCACTGACTTTTGCTAGTTGGCTTCCACAAGGAGAAGGTGTGTTTGTTTCATATTCTATCCACTTATTAATAGTGTGAATTTCTTTTGGAATCAAACCCTAATTCGTACTTTCCCACTATATAAATACAAGCTGCCCCTTCTACAGTATATACACAATTTATTTTTGGTTACTAAGTAGATATCATAGGGTTTGACATTAAGTAAAAGACAGTTGAAATAAAATAAAGAGATTCAAAACTAAGTAACATTGCAATAAATAAAGTTTACTGTTATGGGTAAATGATTGACAATGAAGACAAATACATTATTTCTCACTCACTCACTCACTCATGGTCTTTACCACTTTATCCCATATTCAGGGTTGCGAGGGACCTGGAGCCTTCTATCTCAGGAGACTTAGGGATGCCAAGCACGGGAGGAACATGCAAACTCCTCGCACACAGACCTGAGGCGGGATTTAAACCCCGACCTTGGGGGTGCAAGCAACAGTGCTGACCACTACACCACCGTGTCGCGGCACCCGTACTTTATTTATTTTAAATACAATAGAACGTGTCACAGGAATATTACCATTTATTAAATAGTTTTTCAATTCAACAGTGGTATCAAAAAGTTTCAAGACCAGTTTTGTTACACGCCAACATATGACAGCACAAGGCTGCACAGGGAGCGCTGACCATGATAAGTGCTAAAAGACATCATGAGTCTTTTTAGGTGTTTTAAGTGCCATAAGCTCTTCAAGGGTGCTTCACTGGAAGATCACAAGAGATCAGTGAGACCTTCATCGAGCTCAACCCCCGAAAATGTCGAAACCATTCAGCAACTTGTGCATGATGATCGTTGAGAAACTTCTGCACCCACCCTCATCGGCAAATATTAATAAAGAATTAAGAAGTAAGTAATAAGTAGTAAAGTACATTCTTGTAAACAGAGCTAATCTCAAAACTTTAATACCACTTTGAAGCATTTAGAGCAGTAATTAATATTTAATAATGCATAATAATTATGCATTAATTATTAATTAATTAATTAATTAATCTAATAAATCTAAAAATCTATAATAATTCTGCAGTTTCCC
>JAOVVB010000018.1:4137271-4152025 GCA_028570985.1 Heterobranchus longifilis | reverse complement strand
AGACAGACAGACAGACAGACAGACAGACAGACAGACAGACAGATAGATAGATAGATAGATAGATAGATAGATAGATATTATGATCATATTTAGCTGTAAAATCACTGTCAGTCTATTAACTTTAAAAAAAATAAGTAAGGTTGCTGTAGTGACCAGCGACCACAATACATGTAGGAACATTAATAATTAACATATGTTTTCTGAATTTGAGTATTGATGAGGTTACAAAAAAGAAAAGAAAAAGAAAAGAAAATTTCCCCAAATAAAAAGCAATCTAGCTAGATAACAACAGTGTGATGTCTAGCCTAAATGCATAAGTAACGTGCATTAGCTAGATTATTAATCTTAATTCTTAATTCTTAATTCTTAGTCTATATTAATTAGCCTGATCATATGTTTGCATTACTACATGAATATTTATTGCCAAAGGATAAAATAATCACACACTAGCAAACTAGTAATTTTCTTTCAATCTATACTAGCAATGCTTGCTCCATGGTCTATTTTTTAATGCTATTACTCGCATTCATCATAGGGGCATTGGTGGCTCAGTGGTAGGTTTCTCGCCTGCTATGTGGAGGGCCTGGTTTAATTACCACCCAATGTCCAAACCTCAGCCACTGGATGCAGCGCTGGTCCCAAGCCCAGATAAAATGGGGAGATTACGTCAGGAAGGGCATCCGGCCTTCGTGCCAAGTTGTGTGTGGATCGCGTGGTCTGCTGTGGCAACACCTTAATGGGAGCAGCCAAAAGATCAACAACAGTTCATATTTGTCAAAATACATGTACAAAGGTACAAGTTCAATCTCATGTAGCATACACAGTCATGTTTGATTCTAACTCAAGCCAGGTTCCGTAAAAACACTATACTAAAAACTATAGTGTTTTTTTAGTCTTACTGTATTAAAAATACTATGGTGAACTATAGTAAAAATACTGGTAGTTTACTACAGCATGTACTAATTACTGTAATAAATGCAACAGTTTACTATGGTGTATAGTAATTACTGGAGTAAATACCACAGTTTATTACATCATGTAGTAATTACTGTAGTAAATACTACAGTGGTCTAGATTCTGTAATAACTGTGACAGTAAATAATACAGTTTACTACAGAATACATTATCGATTGCAGAATTAAAATATAGTATTTTTTCCCATGGTATAGGTTTACCACTTTCAAGTGTTAGTTTATCTGCTTGTACAATTACATCATTTTAGGTTAGGATGAGCTGATGAATGTCATGGCTATGTCTTCTTCAATTCAAACTTCAAACCCAAAAAATCATTAGCACGGTACGTTATAGCCAGCGGTCACAAGCTCCATATTCCAAAATTCTGTCTCTCTTTCCAACCAACTGCTCAAATTCTTGCTCAGGCAAACTTGCCTCTTTAATTCCTAGCACTTAACCAATAGTTAGTGTTAGTCACGAGAGACAGGATCTGTTTAGCTTATGTACGAACAAATTTTTCATTTGTTTGAAGATCATCTGACCCCGTCTGAACCACAGAAAAGTAAAATCTTCAAATTAAATTAAATTTTACAAGCAAATCTATACGCATTGATTCATTTCATGTGTGTGCTATAGAGTGCAGAGTTACTTCTTTATTAAATATGATGTGATCCTTCTTTTATTAAATCAATGATTGCACTGCACAGCTAACTGTGGCAAAGTAAGAAAACATTACCCAAAGTGGAAAACTCCAATATGTTGCTTAGACAAATTTAAGACAAAAAATGTAAACTTGGGGTTTCATTACAAAGCAATTACACATTGATATTCAAACCATTTAGGATTTTCAAACATTGTTAAGACATTTTGCTCTTTCAAAGAAGTTGATAATTTATGCACCAGAAGCTAAGCACATACACTTCAGCCACTCCAGGAAAAGCTGTGCTATTCTTCAGTAGTCCAACAGTAGTCCAGAAGAGCAGTTCAGGCCCATGTGGCTGGATATAGTGGATATGGGTGTTCTGTTCTTTAGAGACATTGAAGGAAATAAGTGGAGGTTGGAGAGGAAGCCTGTGATCGGGGTCAAGCCTTAGGGACAGCATCCACCCCAACCCCACCCCCCCCCCCCCCCCCTCCCCGCCATTATCCTCCCCCTCCTTTTCTGTTCCCTTGGACATTTTGGCTTTTCGTTTCTTATTCTCTCCTCATTGCTCTCTCTCTCTCTCTCTCTCTCAGTAAAGAGGACCAGATGGTGCAGACCAACGACAGCAAGCTAATTGAGAAACGTATAAAACAATTTTGCCATTGTCTCAGGAAGTAACCAAATCAATAGCAGATTTTCAGCCATGCTGGACAAGCCAAGACAGCCAAAAAGGGAGAACCAGTGGTCAGGGGGATACAGGTTGACAAATAGGATAGGGGTAGGGTCTTCTTGCCTTAATGAGGCACAGACTGAAAGCAGTAGCATGAGCATTCAATGCCTGTTTGGAAGCTCTTGCTGAATTAACCCCCTGTTGGTACGTTAAGTAGAGTTACCTCACACATCAAACAAAAGCGAGAGTATCTAAGGGAAGATAGCAAATCAAGCTTGAAAACCTGAAGAAGCCCCACACATCGCCACACGCAGAGTTATAAGGTGTCTTGGGGACACTGTCACGGCCGGGTGCATCTCAAATATTATCAATTACAGGCCAAACAAACAGCCGGACTTCCTGGCCACCACTGAGTGGAGAATTTTAGCGTGTCAGGAAAACCATTCAGGCAAATTAGCCATGCTGTCCAGCTCTTACACTCTGCATGCTCACTGGATCGAATGTGTATGTGAGTGCATGTGGGAGGTCACTTTACGTACATTACTTGCCTAAATGGCACCAGAGCGGACCATAATTTTACCCTGTCCCAGCGCAAAAACAAATGAGTGCCGACATGGAAAGGGTTTTGTTTTGTTACTTTTATAGTATTTAGCAAGCCAGCTGTCGACCTAACAATTACGGTACTGTACAAAAATCTTGTGCCATTCCTCATTTCTTTATATTTAGCTTCCACAGAGCCAGACTTTCTTTTATTTTTATGTAGTTTTAAGGAATAATTCTAAAGGCTTCCTGAAGGATTTTCTTGCCTCTCAAGAACGTCCTTTGAGAAAGTCTTCTCTTTTATAGTTTTTTGTCTTGAAACCATAAAAAAACATGCAGAATACTGAGTGGTTGGAACAGATGAGAAGGGAAATGAGGTTGGTGCTAAGTTTTTATTACATAAAAAAAGCATTCCCTTACATTTCCATTAATGGACTCAAAGACATCGAGACATTCTCCATTTATGGTCATAGGGACACTGAGAGCAGCTCTTATTTCCATATAAGGACAAAATGAGACGCCTACATTTCTCTATATATGGACACATCCATCCTTCCATCTAGGAACCTCTGTAGTCCAACCAGGGACTATGGAGACCAATGGTGATCATTTTATTTATTCCCATTTTTTGTACAACCAAGGTAGGGCCTACAGTCAACATTCACACACTCCGGGCAATTTGGTTACGCCAATTAGCCTAATCTGTATGTCTTTGGACATGTGGGAGGAAACTGGAGAACCCGGAGGAAACCCAACAAGCACAGGGAGAACATGCAAACTCCATGCACACTGACCCTAAATTGGGAATCAAACCCAGGACCTGGAGGTGCAAGCAAGTGTGCCGCCATACAAGTATATGGACACGCAGAGACATATACTCTACAGTGTCTTTCCCGTTTACACGCTCAAGGACAGGAAAGGCTTTATATGGAACGGCCCTATATCGTATTAATAATGACTTTCATAAAAAGTGATGGAAATAATGGAACTTTAATGGAAATGATGGATAAGAGAGTTTGAGGGTAAAAAAATCTGATCTTCCTAAAGCATTAGTCGATGATGAAGTGCTAGGGCGCAGAAAAAGATGGAGAGAGAGCGAAACAGGAAGAGTGCAGCTGTACTCAGGCCTCACACTTTTCTAGAGAAAAGTGCTGATAGATCCCACCACTTCATCACAAGCACTTTTTCATTTCTGACTCATTCATTACCCACACAAACTCAGCAGGTCACTATCAAAGAGTGTACACACACCAGCCCCTGTACTCCCACCTCCCTCTCCTCCCTCTGTCTCTCCAAGGATGAGGAAAAGACGTCTCTATCTCGGGCTGGGATAAGCGCTGGAGAAAGCGGCAGCGATTATTAATGACATCAGATGATAAAATTCTGTCTGACGCCCCACGTTCGGGGCAACGTGCCAAGCGTGGAGAGGGCTGGTTTCGAGGTCTGCATGGTTGCGGGTTAAAAAAAAAAATAATACAATGAAAACAAGATACTGCAAGTACAGTACAAGAGGGTGAGACAGAGGGGGGCAGCCAGGCCAGTGATGGAGTGATAACAGAAGGAGTGGACGGACGAATAAGCTTTCTTCCATCCGTCATGTTTATGACATTTGGTTCGCTGATAGCACCAGGCTCTCCCACCTCTTCCAGACATCGTTACGCAGGAATTATGGGATGGCGAGCCTTTGTAGTGTGCGATCAGCGTCCGCGGCCAGGGCACAGGTTATTTATCGACCGGCGGAGGAGAGGAAAGGGGGAGCGAGGCACGGGGAGACGAGTGGAGTGAGTGTGTGAGTGCACTGCCGCCTTATGAGTGAGATTTACAGCAGAGGCACATTAGTTCAACTTCATAAGAGCTCCAACACACACACAAATTATATACATGAGGAGCAGGGATACCCAGTTTAGCGTGCCTGAAACATAACGGAATTCATTATTTTACTGTTTGAAAGGACACACACACACACAAACACACTGCAAGATGAAACTGAATCTCAAAACATTTCTCATGAACATTAACAGCACACAATGTTTTAATCAGCGGTGAAAGAACCTGGCACTCTTCAGCCAAAGCTTATGTGCGTATACAATTTCCCACTTGTGTGTGTTGTGTGAGTCTGTGAGCGTGTGAGTGTGTGAGTGTGCGAGCAGGGGCTGCTTTCATGCTCTTGTCCCTCTAACAGGCATCAGGCCACTAATAAAGTGCTCAGAGAGAATAGCTGGTGTTGAACATCTGCAAAATCCATCACATAAAGGGTGGTCTCTCTTACACACATGCACACACTCATTCACACACTTTCCCTGATGCTACAGTGTAAGACCCAAAGTCATGTTGGCATCTCATTAGCCAAGAACAAAAGTAAAAAAAAAAAAAACAGCATTGAGAGAAAAACATCTGTCTTCACACCTCAGAAAGCATGTCCACTTCTTTTGTTTGCTGTCTGTGTCTCTGCTTCTTTAGCCACCGTGTGTAAGTGTATGTAAGTGTGTGTAAGTGTGTGACTCTTGTGGCTGATGAGTAAATAGCTGCCTCACTCACTCAAATCCCACTTACATCTTTCAGCAAAAAGATGAAACACACAACTCTAAATGAAAGCAGTGTGTCACGCTGCATGTCGTCTCTGCTCTGTCCATCCAGTGCACGCTGTGATAAGTCTGGATTTATCAGGCCTGTGTGTGTTTGCCAGCGTTGTTCTCAGAGCACATCCTGAACTCTGACTTTATCTGTGTAAATGTGACGGGACACTCACCTTTTATCAGCCCAGACACACCGCCCGTTTGTGTAACGCTGTTCTCTGTCATACACACACTGAGCGTGGTGGGAGAACACACACTGTTAGTGTTCCTAACAAATCACAACTGACTGGCACAGGACTCTCACACAAGGTTGTGCTCTTTATTCAGATTACAATCCAGCCATAGCGTGTCACTTCACAGCATTATGGCTCATTTATTTCACATGTATCAGAATTTCTTTTTTTTTTTTTTGGACACACATATCTCAAATCATAGTGTACTTTTTCAAATGAAGTCTAATACATGAGAGGAAAATTAATATTTTTCTATGACAAATTATTATTCATTAATTACTATTATTAGGCTATATGAAGAAATTTTATATTATTATTATTATTATTATTATTATTATTATATGATCTTTAGCGTCTGTCTGCTAAACTGTATTGATTAATTACAAGTGTTACAATTTTATTTTATTAGTATTTCATTTGAGGTCTTCTCAAATTATCTTTAGGCAAATTATCTTTTAATAAGATATGACATATAAATTATAAATAACATGAAAAAGTAAAATAATATTGTTTTTTAAATATGATAAATAATTATAATAACAAATATATAATTAAAATAAATATATAATTATAATTATATACAAATATAATAATAATAATTATTAGTATTAGTATTAGTATTTTTATTATTATTATCTATAAATACACCAATTAATTATATGCTGTATTTGTTTAAAAACAAAGATATAAATATGAAATGGCCAATAATAAAGAAAAAACGTAATTTAACTAATTCATAAAAAAAATAAACTAAATATTTCCCTTTGGATTAATAAAGATTTATGTTATCTTAATGAGACTTGCTGAGAAAGCGCTTTGAAGTCAAAACAAGTTATAATATTATACTATAATAAACTATTACTTTATGATAATATTATAATATGGTAAAATTTTATTATAGTGTATTATTATAATATAAAAATACTATATTGCATATAAGTAGTTTAGTTCTATAAATACTGTATATTTAGGATTATAATATAAAGCATTTAATAATACTATTTATTACTAAGCTATTTATTATATATTATATATGTATACCATTATTATCTTTATTACATATTACTGTATCTGCATCTAGCATTTACTATTTACTATATATCATACTATTTGATATTTAGTGTACAGTTATTGTCAAATTAATAACTAACTAACTTGTTTTGGTATTGTTTGGATTAGGTTGCTTTTACTTGTTTAAATTTAATTATTGATTTTTTTTTTTTTTTTATCTTTAACATTTTAAGCCCTGTTACATCTAAAAAAAAAATTTATTTTAAGTCCATAATGTACCAGGGAGCAGCGTGGAAAAGTGGAAAATAAAGAGAAATCTGTCTGAGAGACTCAAACCAAAGACCGCTGCAGATTTAATACAAATCACAGCGGTGTTTCTGATGGTGAATATTTTCTACGAATTATCTGCTTACGGGATTCTGGGTCACATTTGGTGCTGGCAGGCTCTCTCGCGCTCTCTCTCTCTCTCTCGTTCTCTGTATGTGATTATTTCTAAGTTATTCTTATACTCTGGATCACAGGAGCCATCAACATCAGTGTGTGTGTCTGTGTGTGTATGTATCTCTCTATCTTTCTCCCGTCCTGCTCCTTCATGCTCTGGGGTGTCTCTCCGACAGCTCTTATGGACTGATGGAGAGAGGGAGTGATTAGTCGGGGCGCCTGAGAGACTCAGAGTTGAGATTATTACCATGTAGTGTATATTTCCTCCCTTTACTGAATTGCCAGCTCAATCTCTGCTCACACACCCACATTCTCTCTCTCTCTCACACACACACACACATATATATATATATATACATAGAACCCCTTCCTCTGAGAATTGAATCATCAGAATGAGGCTAATAAAGATAAGAAGCATCGTGGGCTTCTTAACAGGGATACAGGGCCAAATCTAGTCCCTCACACACAAACACACACAGACACATACCCTGAAATACACACACACATACAAACAGTATTCTTCTTTTCCTGCCGGATCAGTAAACAGCTCGAATTTCCCCTTTGAAAGGATTTAATTGCATCCACAGGGAAAAGACTTCTTTTGACACATTAGAGTTTCTATTCTAAATGCAGGAGGCAACGCATGAGGGAGGGAGCGAGAGAGTGATCGTGATGGCTGACGGGTGATGGCAGGACGCCCGTGTGACCACGTTTCTGCAGCAAAATAATCAGAGATACAAAAACGGCGCAGCAGCCACAGGAAAACAAACAGAGACGCTTATTATGGACTTCATTACTTGCTGTCTCACCCACACACATGCAAAGCACACACACACGCAAATACACACACACACACACACACACACACACTAACTTTCTTTCTCTTTGTCAAAAAGGAAATGCAAAATAGATACAATTGCATTGAATGTAACTACTGGATTAAATGTAAACTGATAAGAAGTGTGTTGTTTATTAGTAGAAAAAAATTGTGTTGGCAAATTGCTATGGCGTAAGAGAAATAAAACACTCGTCTGGGAGTTGTTGTCACATCCCCCGTACAGTCCTGACCTCACTCCAAGTCATGTTAAAGGAGTTCCTGGGAGGCCAGCGTTTCAGAAGTGATGCAGGAGGTCCGATCGTGGCTCCGGTGTACTGAGAACCCTTTCTACCTTGGTGGTGTCCAAGCACTAGTGAAACACTGGGATAAGTGCATTAGTGTAGCAGGGAATTATATAGAGAAATTTAATTTTGTTATTCTACACAATCAAGTCAAGTTTGTTCATTCCTTTGTTCAACCATATTGATTTGGTGTCACCTGCTGATCTCAAAGTTGAGATATTAAAATATCAAAGTTGATATTACATAAATAACCAAATTTCTTTAAATATCATTTGGCACTTTGCATCCTGCCACAGTAAAACATTTCTTCCCATTTCTTTAATTTAATCAACATAATTGTATTTAATTTTATATAGGAATGGGGGGGGGGGGGTTACTCAAACCCTTTCCATGGTCCTGTACATTCACCTGAAAATCCGGCAGACAGACTAGCAAAATCCCTTAAGGTCTGGATTTATTCTTTAGAGTTATATGCACTTAGATCATATACTGCACCTTTTAAGCTCATTTAAGGAAAACAGAAGTAGTTTAGAGGGCTCATTTACTTTGTTTGTACCTCAGGGAACAAAAAAAATGTACATGAGCACTGAGCAGTACCTTTATGTTGGACAGATCAGTGTACAATAAATACTGTGAGTGAAGAAGAGAGAGTAAAGTGTGTCTACTATACTATAGTATGAGAGAGAGAAAGAGAGAGAGCTTAGGTGTTTGATCAGGGCCATGGCGTTGTGTCACCTACTAACCCTCCTGCTGGGTGTTGCCTACTGACCCACCTCACTGTGATGGCTTTACCATCTCAACCACACCAAAATGAATAACACACACACATACACAGAGAGAAAGAGAGAGAGAGCCACGACAAGATTAAAATAGCAGATTGTTTAAAACCTTTACAGCTCCCTCTGAAATGACCCTGATTCCTTTAAACCAATCGAAACAAATCCCTTAAGTGACATCATCGCGGCAGGTTTCCCTACTGATTTCACCGCACTCGTTTTTGGCTCCTTCTGTCATCTGCAAATCATCTGCAGCCCTTGATCCAGCCAGCAGATCATCATTATTCAGACCACAGGACAGCCCGAGTGTGTCCAACACCATTCACCACATCTCCAGGAACATCATTTTTCTCAGCGCAGGACAACAATTGTTCCCAATGAAGGGCCCTCAGTAGAGTAGGGGAGCACAAAGTGAGATCAGATCAGGTGTTGCTCATTGATGCACACTGATAACTTATTACGATCTCTCATAAATGATTCGCTACAGCATGACAAGACATCACTTTTTCCATGCATTTGTGTGACAGCGCTTTTCCTTAATAAAATTTTCAGTACAAGAAAGAGAGTTCACATTCCTACAAGGGTCTGGTTCTGAGCGATAAAACACATTACACTATCAGAAAGAGACAGAGAGAGAAAAAGAGAGAGAATGGATATGAATGTGAACACAGATTCATTACATGTGCATTAGGATTACAGTAGGATCATTCGTGTAACACAGTGCATACAGTATTACAATTTAAAGGGTACACTAGAACAATGTGCGTGAGTGTGTACGTGTGTGTAATCTGTCTGAGCAGTCGTGTCAATGAACAGACACACTCCAGGAGGATTACTGAGCGAGAAGGAGCATCTGAGACTACAGTCAGTGTGATTACAGTGGAAAAATCAATAACCGTAAATGAACTGATTTATATGCATGACACATTTGCATTTATTCATTTAGTAGACGTCTTACAAACGAGGCAAAAAACAATCCAGGATTACTGTAAACCCTTTATTTCTTCAATTGTATTGTATTTGTCTAGTGCCTTTGTTTGTGTGTGTGTGTGTGTGCGTGCGTGTGTGTGTGTGTGAAAACAAGAAAAATATATTCCCTGCTTTTCCCCTTTTTCTATTTCTGCATTGGCCAGAACTTAAGCCAATTAGATTTTGCCCCCTATTGTGACTTCATATAAGAACATGTACGCCTCCCCTGGCTTGTTGCTCAGCTCTGCTGTTCTCTAGTGGGGCGGGGCTCAGCAGTAGGTCATTTACATAAGCACTGAAACAGAGCATTTGGAGCAATAAAGGCAATGAAAAAAATGCATCATCTGAGTGGTATTTCAGCTCAAGCATTAACACACACTTTGGGGAGCTCTGAGAACAATGATAACTTGTTAAAAAACTAGTAAAATATAGGACCTTTAATGAGCAAACCAGAAGAGAAAGTGGTGAGGAAAAACTTCCTTCTGTGAAATGAGAAAGAAAGTCAAAAAAGGAAGAGAATTAAAAGGAACCTGTTCTACTCAAGATGAAGAACTAAATAACCGAATAAGCTTTAAGGTTTGATGGTAAAATTAATTGGTATAAATGGGTATGTTATTTTTTAATACTGTATGTTGATTCATTGTATTATTAAAAAATAGCTAGCATAACAACTGGAATCTCTTTGCTTCATTTGCCAGTTAATTATTTACTTTTATAGAATATTCCTGAGACTATAGTTTTTATATAACTTTTAAATGGGGCTTTAGTTTTTTCTTGACCTTAATTGTTAGCAAATGTAAATCTGTGATATATACCAATCAGCTATCATACTAACACCACCACCAGGTGAAATAAATAACATTGATTGTCTATAGAAATGAAGAAAAAAAATTGTCTGTACATTGGTCAAAACTCGCTCTTTTAATGATATCTTTATGTTTCATACATTGAATGGCCCAAAATCAGTCTCAGTCTCAAATTTTCTGTCTATATGTCTGTATGTCTGTCCAGCCAGATTTTGTTACAGCATCACACAAAACTGGCTGAACAGAATTTAATGAACTTTTGCCAGTCCTTCAGTATTTGCATGAAGTTAAACCTGCACCATAAATGAAATCAAAATGTTGAGTAGAAGTAAAGTTATGAGCAGTTTAGCACTTTTTTTTTAACTCATTCAGTGCTTTTGCCTCAAGGCGGGTGTGGCTGTATGTCAATAGTTTACTGTATAGACAAAGTACACGGAAGACACAGAAACGCAGCTATGCACACATAATAGCGAGACACATCATGGCTTACTCCCAAAAATGGTGCAGTAAATACACTATGAAAACTGAACCTTGCGCCATTAATTAAATCAAAATGTTTAGTAAAAGGGAAACTATGAGCAAATATGTCCCAGATGCTGATCAGCTTATTTTAAGCTATAATCTTTTAACTTTTTACTGGTCAACGACAGGTATTTACGCTAGTCAATTATATACCAATAAACTGGTGATGGGATCAAGGGTACCCAAAGCCCATTTTTGCCCGCAGGGACGATCCCAAAGGGAAGCAAATGCTGCCCATGACAGAAAGCTATCTAATGTCCCGGTCCCAAACACCACAACACACTGCCAGTGGTCTGGTGGAACCACGCCCAGAAGGGCCAGATCTGCCCCAGTGGCACAAGGGGGAGCTTAGTCGGTTTTAATTATAATGGTTTTA
Source organism: Heterobranchus longifilis (assembly GCA_028570985.1). Classification (NCBI taxonomy): domain Eukaryota; kingdom Metazoa; phylum Chordata; class Actinopteri; order Siluriformes; family Clariidae; genus Heterobranchus; species Heterobranchus longifilis. The sequence continues at coordinate 4,140,389 of JAOVVB010000018.1, read as the reverse complement.
ACGATATGGCTGATTGGTGTATAGCATACTACTGTATATAGTACTACACATACATTAGAACAGAGAGTCAATATCTTTACAATTAGGAATCCTATTTTACAAGCAACATATTTTTTTTGCATATTTGAAATGTGTAGAAAGTTTCTCCATACATTTCAATTATGCAATAAAAATATATGCAAAGTCTTGCATCCTTAAGACTCTCCTGTGGAGGAAAACCACCCAATTGTTACAAGGTTCTATTGATTAATTGATTAATCGAAACCTCCTTTTGGGATGAGGAAGCCTAAAAATAAAAGCCGTCCAATGAAAGTAAAACAGACACCATTTTGTGGAATCATGGATATGGAAAGACGGAGACTAAGTTGATAATTCTGCCGTTTTTAATATAAAGGGGGTCAAATCATGACTATATAAACAACGCGTACCTCCTGAGACTTCACTAATATAAACAATTCCTACATTTATCCTTCTGTCATTGTTCATTATCTCATATTGTTCAGCATCTGAATGCTGATTTATATCAGGTGCTAATACACGTCTGTCAAACTGTATGATGAGTACTCGAGGCTATTATAGATGTCTAGTATTTTGACACGTTATTCAGTGCGGTAGTCTGTGGTTTGGGACGGAGGCCGAGTCTTTCCTCTAAAAGGAAGGGAAGAAAAGTGAAAATAAACGGAGGATGTGGTCGTACAGAGCTTGAGTTCAGATCAGATCACAACCGCTTTTATCAGGAGCGGATCAGCATCACACATCTCTGTCAGCGAGCAGCTAATTGCTAAATCTTATGATGCGGAAAATGTAAAAATAAACACAATTTCAATAGTGAGACGTCAAATCTTTTAGACTGACCAAAGGAGGAAAGAAAAAAACCTCAAACACTTCGGGTCCATTTTTATCCTGATCCTTTTGAACCATGTTACTTTGATGAAGCAGCATTTTGAAGGAAAAAAGTTTTTTTTTTTTTCTGTTGTTTTTTATAGCGTGTGGCTTTTTTGGTTTCGGGCTATTTTTAAGTCGCCTCAGTGAAAAATATCCCGAACATTTTAACAGGCTGCCCTTCAAACACAAGCCTAAACCTCGTTTTTTCTCATTTAATTCAACTTAAAGCTGAGATTTCCCTTTAAAAGTTATTATTAGACTGTAAGACCAGGAAATGGTTTGTATTTATTGAAGCACCGAGAAAATCAGGAACCTCTGAGGAACAGCAAAAATATTGAATGAGGACATAAAGTGCATCCAATTCTGCCTGTCATACTTTATATAACCATCACATGGTTTTACACTATATATCCGATATTAGTTTATATACTTTACATAATATTTTTATGTAATATTAATGTGTATTGTATAACCTTTAGAAAGTTATTTAAAAACATGATGAATAGCCTATTCATGACAAGACTAATCAATTTTGCGATGGTTTGTTATTGCGTGCGTGCGAGAGTGCGTGCGTGCGAGAGTGCGTGCGTGCGCGCGCGCGCGTGTGTGAAATGGTATGTATAGTTTGGTACTTGGTGTCCTCCTGTGGTTCTAATTGGTACTGCAGGTCAAAATAAGTTTGAACGTCAGTTGATTTTTTTTTTTTGACTCTCTCTCTCTCTGTTTGTGTGTGTGTGTGTGTTTGTGTGTGTACATGTAGCTTATTACTAGACTGTTGTATCTCCATCATATTGATGTAATTGATGTGACATCCCACCTCTCTCTCTCTCTCTCTCTCTCTCTCTCTTTCTTTAAGGACTTATACACGAAACAGTTTTAAGGGTAAGTGAGTGCAAGTGTAATAAGTTAAATCACCAGGGATGTGATAAGCAAGAGAAGCAGAGGAGACCACATCCACAAACATAATCCACATCCATAAACTGTAAATTTTCTCGTTTTATAGCCCGAAAAATAATTCTTTAAAATGATGTTCTTATATGTTTTATTCCTCTTGTGTTTCAGAAATATAACACATCAGCAAACAACTATGTAGTTTTGCACGTTATAGTTGCATTTAATATAAAGTTTCAGAATGTCTAAAAGAAAAGTTACTTCCTTATATCGCTTACGTTATAGCAGCAAGAAACCATCATTCCATTAGCATCATTTTGTTTCAGTTGTCTCTTGAAAGCAAAAAAAAACTTATCTGTTCTGAAGGCTTAACTGAGGGGGGAAAAAACTCTCACCTCTCATCGTCTATACTGCTTTATCCTGTATACAGGGTTGTGGGGGGCCTGAAGCCTATCATTCACACACTACAGGCAATTAGGCAGCAAAAATTAATCTAATCTGCATGTCTTTGAACTGTTTGAAGAAACCAACCAAGCACGGGAAGAACACGCAAACTCCTTGAGCACAGACCGGCGGGAATTGAACTCGGATCCTGGAGGTGCGAGGCCATAGTGCTCTAAAATTTTATTTATACTTAATTATATGTTTCTGCTTTGTTACATAATAAGCTCTGGTATATAATGTCATGACCTGAGTAAGATGCTAATGCAGAAATAAAAGCATATATTAAAATGTGCATTAATGTAAATTGGCACTTTATTGTGAAAGGAAATGAATCAACACCTTCTGCAAAATCCTAATTTAAAAATCCAGTAGCACTGCAGTATAAACAAAAATTGCACACAAAACAGCAGCAGGAATGAGTAATTATTACCAGGGTTAGTTTCAGCCTTACCAACTTATAAATGTGCAGTTTATTGGCTGCAACTCATGTAGATCTCATGTACTTTTAGTAACACCAATAATTATATTGATTAACCCTTTACCATCCTCACTAAGAAGAAGAAAAAAAAACAAGAATTCTTTTCATTGGATTTTTTTCCCCTGGGCCATTATATAAAATTATATTTAAACTTTTTTAAAAGACTCCGATATAGGCATCTTACAGTACAAATGATTGAGATGTTGATTCATGGTAAAAGCATTATCAATACATTCCCAAATAGCAAAACAGGGAAGAAGTCACATAAAATGGTTTAGGCATTCACATTAAGTAGATTAAATATATTTATTAACATAAATAGTTAACATACTATTTATTTAGTGGATTTGTTTAGCCTATACATAAACCGAATGGTAGAGATGGCTCAATCAGGTCAAGTTTAACATCTTTTTAATTTTT